>CM044001.1:41253890-41591390 GCA_024085815.1 Flaveria linearis
TCAATAATATCATCATACAATCAACAAACAACATCAATTTTGAATTTTTATATGGAATTCGAACTAAGGTTCGGCCCAAATCAAACATTCATGGAGACCATGAAAAAATAAACTTTAATGGCGTAAGGATCAACAATTGATGTTTCTAGCGTGTACTAGTCCTTGGAACTTAGCCAAAATCGACCACCAATGCTTGTTCTTTCTTGAATTCGAAGTGTGTGGGTGTGGGGATGTGATGTTGTGGCCAAAAATGGGTGGGAGGGGTTTAGGGTTGCAATTTTGTTTAATTAGTTTAATTATAATTACCCTTTAACCCTTGTAATTTGTATTTTATAAAGACTAAGCTTTTAAAATATTTTTAAAAGGGTTTTCACTAAAACAACAAGAATATAAACTAATAACAATAATCATATGCATTATCTTTATTAGTTACAAAACACACGAATTTAAATACACACGTTAACACGTTACGCGATAAAATTAACAATTAATATTTAAAAAGCGTAAACAGCTAAGCATAACACAATAATCACATTATTGATTAGATTATTATTAGTTTATCATTTTTAATTATTATTAAGTCATCAAAGTTCCACGACAACTAGTGTGTGCTCACGACATGTGTACGCAAAACCTAAAGGAACTAACGGAGTTTGGTAACGGAAAATTACCGGATCTTACGTTATCCCCATGTTGAAAGAATTTTCGTCCCGAAAAGTGTGTTACATGGTGTGTTCCAGCACTGGTCTATTGCATTGGCATAAAGTAATCAAGTGAGTTTTGGGTGAGTTGTCACATCATCCCCATGTTGAAAGAAGTTTCGTCCTGAAATTTAATCAATATCTTCACCTGCTGGCATCGTCTTTTCGAATAGTTGAGGATACTTAAGCTTCATCTGGTCCTCACATTCCCATGTGAATTCCGGTCCACGTCTCGAGTTCCAACGAACTTTGAGTATGGGTATGTTGCTTTGCTTAAGTGTTTTTACCTCACGATCCATCACCTCGACTAGTTCCTCAATAAAGCATAACTATTCATCTATTTGCACCTCTTCAAGCGGTACTATCATTGTTTAATTCGTTAAGCACTTCTTCAAGTTTGAGACATGAATTACATCATGGATTCCACCCAGCGAATCAGGTAGGGCTAATCGATAGGCCACCGGACCTATTCTATCCGGTATCTCAAATGGTCCAACGTATCTCGGATTTAGCTTTTCTTTCTTACCAAACCGAATCACGCCTTTCCATGGTGAGACTTTCAATAAGACTTGGTAGCCAACCTGGAACTCTAGGGGTTTTCGTCGCTTATCAGCATAACTTTTCTGTATGTCACGCGCTACAGCCGTACGGTTCCTTATTTGCACAATCTTCTCAGTGGTCTTGTGTACCAATTCAGGGCCAGTCAATTGACTATCGTTAACTTCTGCCCAACAAACTGGTGATCTATATTTCCGTCCATACAAGGCTTCAAAAGGTGATGCCTTTATGCTGGTGTGATAACTATTGTTGTAAGAAAATTCCACCAATGGTAAGTGAACTTCCCAGTTATTCCCCAAAGTCAATCATACAAGCACGTAGCATGTCCTCCAACATCTGTATGGTACGCTCACTTTGACCATCAATTTGCGGGTGATAAGCAGTACTCATGTCTAATCGCGTACCCAAGGATTTCTGCAATGACTGCCAGAAGTGTGATGTAAAACGAGCATCGCGGTCAAAAATAATCAAGACCGGTACACCATGTCTCGAAACTATTTCCTTCAGATAGAGTCGGGTTAACTTCTCCATTTTATCCATTTCCATTTTCATAAAAAATGAGCAAATTTCGTTAATCGGTCTATGATAACCCATATCGTGTCACAACCAGTATTAGTTCGGAGTAGTTTGGTAATGAAATCCATTAAGATCTGTGTTGGGTTTGTTCGACCATTAACATTGTTGTTTAACCATTTAACATGAAAACGCAGCAGATTAAAGCCTTAATATGATGTTTATAATCTGAAAATTAAGGTTCATAACTTTGTTTCAACCAACCCAAGAACATAGGATCGCTTATATGTGTTTAAACAAGCTATCAAGAATAATAAACAACCAAAACAACACAAAAGATAAAACCTTTGTAGAGCTGCAGAGAAAACGATTTTGGATGAAGATGGAGATGTCCTTGAATGGCCAAAACACCAAGGGTTGGTGTCCTGAAGCTTCCATACCCACAAGCATCAAGCAAAGACCCTTCTTGCTAGGATTTGTACACCAAAATGACCAAGAATGCTGCTGGAATCCACCTTCCAGCCGTGAACATCTTCAAAGAAAAGGTGTTCTTGGTCACTTTTGCCAGTAAGAGAGAGAGAAGGGAGAAGAGAGTGCTACTAGTTAAAATGAGGTCTCTTTCCAAGACAAAAGGGGGACCAACCAACACCCACAAGGAGCGGCCGAAAACCCCTTTAAAATGGGGTTTCCCCCCCCCCCCCATTTTTTTTTCATCTTAAAAGTTAACTAGTTATTTTATAAGTTATGTAATTAACCTATTAATTACATAATTCTTATACTCTCTTATTTTTTGATCTTATTTAACCAACTTAAATAACATTACAAATAATACACATGAACAAAATATCCTTATAAGTTGTTCCATATCAAATGCAATTTATTTAGAAACCCACTTTCTAAATTGGTGTAGTTATTTAATTGCATGATCATATCATCAATTAAATATTAATTGGTGTTTGCTAAGCTTGTTATTGGGTATGACCCGACTTGGATCATGACGTACTAACCACATCAATGTTCTATGTGTCATGGGCATAAAGAATCCAATAATCTCCCACTTGCACAAGTTCATATAAGATTGATGCAAGCAGTAAATACCACCTAACAACGGTTTACTACCCTTAATACGCATGACTAAAAGCCATTCAATAACATCATCCCCTTCAAGTATCCAACTTGAAATGATTTAGGTGAATTAATCATTTATCCTTTTGTTACAGATGTCATGTTAAATCCAAGGACACAGAATGATCATTCCTTGTTGATTTAACTTAATTAGGCCTTAGACATCATGCTCTCAACAAATAAGAGGAACAAATTCCATCTTGACTACATACGTTTCTCATAATCACCTCATGTCACACCTAAACATAGCCTTATGTACTGTTCATTATTTCAGAGCAGTGAGACTTGGTGAATATCAAAACCCAATATGTATCTCAGGTCGGAGGATACCAAATGATATTCTCCTTTACTCAAATTTACTTATGATAAGTGTAGAAGATTCCATGTAGTAAAATTTCAGATGCAGGTCAGTCCAATATTCGTATCCCACAAATATCTATGAACCTTGGCAGCAACCAATTTCTCTCTGTTCATTTATAAATATCCACCAATCCATGTTCATAATAGTCTTATATTCATATTTGTTCCCACAAATATGACCGACTACAGACTTTTAGAATAATAAACATATTCATGGATAAATATACATGCTAAAAGGAACTTAACTCAGAATATCACAGATATTTAAAGAGTTAAATATTACAATTGTTCCAAACTTTTAAATACTAAATAGATCAATTCCAATCACTAGAATATCAAAGTCCTAAGGCACAAGTATGACTTTCATGGTTTGCCCTTTCAAGGAGCATCGTGAGTGGATCCACAATGTTTTGATCTGTGTGAACTTTACGAATACATATCTTTCCTTTTTCAACTTCATCCCTTATGTAGTTGAAACTCTGCTCAATGTGCCTAGTCATTTGATGTGTACGGAGTTCCTTGATTTGAGCAATCACACCCTCATTGTCACAAAAGACTTCTAGGGGGTCTTGAATGGTAGAGACCACCACTAGGTCGGCGATACATTTCTTTATCCATGTAGCTTCCCAAGCTGCTAATGAGGCGGCTATGTATTCGGATTCTGTAGTGGACAATGCTACCACATTCATAATGGAGATTTACCCGGATTATGATCGAGAATCATCTCGATCAGTTTAGAAACTCGCATCCATGTAACCCTTTACAATGAGTTCCACTTCATCAGATTCATATATTAGAAACATATCCTTAGTCCTCCTAAGGTATTTCAATATACTTTTAGCAGCCATCCAATGGCTATTACCTGGATTCTGCTGATATCTGCTTGTCATGCTTAACGCGCATGACACGTCCGGTCTAGTGCATATCATCGCATACATGATGGATCCTATAGCAGACGCATATGGGATGTCCTTCATCGATCTTGCTCATCCTTTGAGCTTGGACATTGAGATGTACTCAATATTGTCTCTCTTTGAATAGGTACCATACCTTTCTTAGAGTTTTCCATCTTGAACCTTTTCAAGATTTTATCAATATATGCACTTTGGTTTAGACCTATCAACCACCTCGATCTATCCCTATAGATCTTTATTCCTAAAATATAGACAGCCTCACCGAGATCTTTTATGGAAAACAACTTCCAAGCCAGGTTTTAACACCTTCCATGGTTGGAATATCATTTCCAAAGAGTAGTATGTCATCGACATACAATACTAAGAATGTAATTACACTCCCACTAGCCTTTTATACACACAAGCCTCGTCAGCATTCTTGATGAAACCAAATTTCTTGATTTCCTCATCAAAATGTTGATTCCAACTTCTCGATGCTTGTTGTAATCCATAGATTGATCTTTTTAACTTGCATACTTTATTAGGATGTTTTGGATCGATAAAGCCATCAGGCTGAACCATATGGACAGTCTCTTCAAGATGTCCACTAAGAAAAGAGGTTTTGACATCCATTTGTCAAATCTCATAGTCATAATAAGCAGCTATGGCAAACAATATCCTAATAGACTTTAGCATTGCCACAGGCGAGAAGGTTTCATCATGATCAACCCCTTGAGTTTGTGTGAAACCTTTTGCTACAAGTCTTGCTTTGTAAGTATCCAAGTTTCCATGCATGTCAATTTTCTTCTTGGAAACCCACTTGCATCTAATTGGTTTGGAGTTACGTGGAGGGTCAACCAATTCCCAAACTTGGTTGTCATACATGGATTGCATCTCTACGTTCATGGCTTCCAGCCATTTCTCACAGTCTGAGTTGGTCATTGCATCATTGTATGTAGTTGGCTCATCGGAGTCAACCACATAACATCCATTCATGTAAAATCCATATCTTTTAGGTGGAATGCTAACTCTACCAGATCTGCAAACGTTTTGACTGTATTGATCAACCTCTTGATCATCTTTAACAACTTCCTGTTGATTGCTAGTGTCAACCAAACGTTTATCCGCCTGTGGATCTTGATCCTCATCAAATTCCACTGTTCTATACGTCATTCTTTCCATAAGGAACTTGGCTTCCAAGAACTCTGCCTTTCGAGCAATAAATACCTTTTGCTCTGTTGGATCAAAGAAGTAGTATCCTATACAGTCTATAGGATATCCAACAAATATACTCTTAGTGGATCCACTTTCCAATTTGTTTTGGGTGAAAAGCTTAACATAAGCTTCACAGCCCCATACTTTTAAATAAGATAGCGATGGAACTCTTCCATGCCATTTTTCAAAAGGTGTCGAATCCACTTTCTTGGTCGGGGCCATATTCAAAATACGAGCCGCGGAGAGTAGTGTGAAACCCCAAAATGATAGAGGTAGTGAGCTTATAGCCATCATAGATCGAACCATATCCAATAGGGTTCGGTTTCTCCCTTCAGACACACCATTATGTTGTGGTGTTCCGGGAGGAGTAAGTTGTGAGACAATCCCACAACTTCTTAGATGATCCTGAAAAGCCTCATTGAGGTATTCACCTCCTCTATCTGAACGGAGAACTTTGATAGTTCTATTGAGTTGATTTTCTACTTCATTCTTGAAGATTTTGAACATTTCAAAAGCTTCATGTTTATGTGTCGTCAAGTACACATAACCATAGCGACTGTAATCGTCGGTAAAGGTAATGAAGTATTTTTCACCATTCCTTGTCATTGTCTTAAAAGGACCACATACATCTGAATATATGATTCCTAATAAGTCTTTTGCCCTCTCGTTAGTACCACTAAAGGGCGACTTGGTCATCTTACCTTGTAAACAAGATTCACACTTATCAAATGAACCATTTTCATTTGTTTTCAAAAGACCATTCTTTTGAAGTGTTTGAATCCGATTCTTGTTTATATGACCAAGACGACAATGCCAAAGATAAGAATCACTTAAACTCATTTTAAGTTTCTCGGTGCTTAAATGGTATAATGTGTTATTATAGGATGAATCCTCATGAACCAATTCATAAATACCATTAAAAGGGATAGCCTTGAAATAAAATACATCATCCATATAAACATAAATACCATCATTTACAAACTTTAAATCATAACCATATTGTTTTAAAAGGGAAACTGAAATTATGTTCCTAGTCAAACTAGGAGTACACAAAATGTTTTTAAGAAAAACTTCCAAACCATTTGAAAGTTTCAAAACATAGTCTCCTTGGGCTTCTACATCAACTTTTGCTCCTTTGCCCATGTAGAGATTTGTGTCTCCCTTCTTAAAGTGCTTATTTCTTTTGAACCCCTGCAACAGATTGCAAATGTGAGTTCCACACCCGGTATCCAATACCCATGTGTTTGAAGAAATAACATTTAAGTCAATATGGATCATGAAAGTTGTACCTGAGGTTTGCCCAGCATCCCTCTTATTTCTCAACTCTTTGAGATAGGTTGGACAATTCCTTTTCCAATGTCCTATCTCACCACACTCAAAGCATGGATCGTTTTCCGTTACCTTACGCTTCATAAGCTTAAGTTTTGGAGGATCCGCTTTAACCTTCCCTTTCCCTTTGCCTTTGATGTGCCCCTTTCCTTTGGCAACATTTTCCTTGGGATCGGGGAATGGCCTTTTCCTATTGCCTCCCTCATTGATCGAGAGAACTGGTAGAACCTTTCTACCCATCCCCGCCTCAGCTGTTTTGAGCATTGCATGAAGCTCACCAATGCTCTTGTCCTATCTGTTCATATTGTAATTCATTATGAACGTCTCAAACCTTTTAGTTAGGCCATTAAGGATTAAATCCGTGGCCAACTCTTTTGAGACAGGACAGTTAAGCCTCTCGAGGCGACCAATGTGGTTTTTCATCATAAGTACATGAGATGATACCGATTGGGTTTCTTCCATGCGACACGCATGAAGCGCTCGAACCATTTCGAAGCGCTCTACCCTAGCTTGTTGAAGGAACATTTCCTTCAATTGGGTAATCATGTCATATGCCCCATGATGCTCCAAGTCCTTTTGGAGTTCGAGAATCATAGTTCCCAATATGAGGCACAATACCTGCATGGAATCCTCAGTATACTGAAGCCAATCGTTATAGGCCTCAACATCCTCGGGGTCGGGTTGGTCAGGAATAGGATCGTCAAGGACATAGGCCTTTTTTCTCTTGCTTGAGAACAATTCTCAAGTTTCGAAACCGGTCCATAAAGTTGTTATGGTTCAGACGATCCCTCTCTAATATAGTTCTCAGTGATAGGGTATGGACGGTCGGGGTGGTAGCATTATTGTTTGCGGCCATTCTACAAAATTTACAAAGTTCTTATTAGTATTTCTGAAAAATTACATTTTAATCATTAATACCCTTTTATGTCTCATAGACAATTAATAATTAAAATCTAGAATCCAACGTTACATTCAAATAATGGTTAGGTGACCTTTATCCCATTATTTAAATTAACAAGGTAGTCAACATTTGACAATTGCAACCCTTTGCAACTTCTAGCCTTTATGGGATCGGTTAAACATCTTATGTTTGGTTGGCATGTTTAATCCCATCAACACCGTTGTATGCCATGCTTCAGTGACCCTATGCACATGCTTTCCAATTCAAGTCGTCCTACTTACACACACATGTGAGTTTAAACATACAAGTGGTTAGGTGACCTTTATCCCACAAATACGTTAAGCCCACCTCAAAACACAAGTTCCCTAAAAGTGGTTAGGTGACCTTTATCCCACAAATAGTTCTCAAGTGATTCGAGTGTCGTGTAAAAGGATGGTGTTAAACTTGTTTCCAAAGGGATTTTAGTTTTCATTAATTCTAGTTTTGAAAACTCTATGTAACTTGTATTTGCGTGCTTTCAAAAACATGGTACCCTATGGTTCTCCTTTTTAATAAAAACCCATTTATTAAAATTATTAATCCTTTTAATAACCGTTTATTAACCACTTAATTATTTGGAACCATAAATTTTCAGCTCGTTAAGTTTGCTAATGAGTTTGTTATGCATATCCAAATATCAAACAACAATCATACAACAAACAACCAAACAAGCATAATCATACAAACATATGTGCATAACCATAGCTACTAAGTTGACTACACTTGTTTTCCATCACAAGTGTTGTCGTAAGGTCTTTCCTAAGGGTTAATAATGACACATCATATGTGTCCATGAACTCCCACTTGAATCCATATCCAAAAGCTTCAAGTATCTCTGTCTTTTGTGTCCTTCCTTTTGGGTCTTCATCTTGTGCATCTTCCTTTACAAAATCTTATCCTAATACAATTTTCTAATAAAAGAAATGCACCTATTCTATTTATTACATAACCAAATGAATAAGTAAATTACAACCCAAAATACAAACACAAAGGAAATTATTACAACCCTTTGAATAAATACAACCAACATGACAAAATCATAATCAACCAAATCCAAAACACATATGGTCAAGGCTATGTTATGTACCAAAATATGTATCCATATAAAACATTTCAAGAACAAAATGAACCCCTTTTATAACCTTAAAGTTCTGGCCAACATGAACCAAAACATTAGGGTTATTTCCAAACAACATAATCAACCATTTGATATCATCCTTTCAAGATTTAATCATAAGCATGCAAGATATAACCTTGAAAGGTTGGGGTTTCATCATATCATCACAAAAAAGCCCCTATTAGGTTGTTAAAGTCCCATAAAACCTATTTTATAAGGACAAAAGAAGCTAGTCATCCACATATCCGGCTCTAGATGCCAATGTTGGGTTTGTTGGACCATTAACATTGTTGTTTAACCATTTAGACATGAAAAAGCAGTGGATTAAAGCCTTAATATGATGTTTATAATCTGAAAATTCAGGTTCATAACTTTGTTTCAACAAACCCAAGAACATAGGATCGCTTATATGTGTTTGAACAAGCTATCAAGAATAATAAACAACCAAAACAACACAAAAGTAAAACCTTTGTAGAGCTGCAGAGAAAACGATTTTGGATGAAGATGGAGATGTCCTTGAATGGCCAAAACACCAAGGGTAGGTGTCCTCAAGCTTCCATACCCACAAGCATCAAGCAAAGACCCTTCTTGCTAGGATTTGTACACCAAAATGACCAAGAATGCTGCTGGAATCCACCTTCCAGCCGTGAACTTTTTCAAAGAAAAGGTGTTCTTGGTCACTTTTGCATGTAAGAGAGAGAGAAGGGAGAAGAGTATGCTACTAGTTAAAATGAGGTCTATTTCCAAGACAAAAGGGGGACCAACCAACACCCACAAGGAGCGGCCGAAAACCCCTTTAAAATGGGGTTCCCCCCCCCCCCCCAATTTTTTTTCATCTTAAAAGTTAACTAGTTATTTTATAAGTTATGTAATTAACCTATTAATTACGTAATTCTTATACTCTCTTATTTTTTGATCTTATTTAACCAACTTAAATAACATTATAAATAATACTCATGAACAAAATATCCTTATAAGTTGTTCCATATCAAATGCAATTTATTTAGAAACCCACTTTCTAAATTGGTGTAGTTATTTAATTGCATGATCATATCATCAATTAAATATTAATTGGTGTTTGCTAAGCTTGTTATTGGGTATGACCCGACTTGGATCATGACGTACTAACCACATCAATGTTCTATGTGTCTTGGGCATAAAGAATCCAACAATTTGTTCCCACTTCCACATAGGAATATCAGGTGGTTGTAATAGTCCAGATGGTTTTTGATACTCTACTTTTACCTTCGAGCAGGTCAGGCACTTGCTCACATACGTAGCTACATCCGCCTTCATGTTAGGCCACCAGTAGTGCGCCTTTAGATCATGATACATTTTGTCAGATCCATGATGTATAGAATATATAGACTTGTGTGCCTCGCTCATAACCAAGTCTCATAGATTTCCATAGGCAGGCACCCAAAGTCTATCCTTGAAATGTTAGGACCGTGTACGTATGGAGTACTAACTGATAATGCGTGAAACCAGATCAAATAGTGTGGAATCCTATTTGATTGGCGATCCAATCAGTGAGAACGACAATCTGATCAATCCTATGATGAAACAAACATTAAGAACGAACAAGAATTGATCAGAAACGAACTTTGAAGTTGGAACAGGTTTTCTTGAGCCTCTGGATGACTAGGGTATGATTTTGTGCGTTGGTATTCGAATTCTTATGTTTTTCCATGAATTAAGTGGTATTTATAGGTTAAGGCTTTCCATTTGTATGACTGAACCATTAGCATGGTTCAGTCGTGCGACTGAAGCATGCGGTTGATCCATCCACACGACTGAAGGTCCAGTCGTGCGATTGAGTCAATCTCATGTCACAATCGTTCGACTGATCCATTAACATGAAGTATTCATGTGTATGGTCCATTCGCATGGTCCATTCGCATGAAAACTTCACACGATTAAGTTTAAACATGTTTCTCAACCATATTTGACTAAGAATTATTCAAACAACCACAAACCTATATAGTTAGTTCAATATGCGTTATCACACAATAAACAATCAAATATTTAACATTATAAGCATCAACCACACATTGTATTTCATTCATACCCATTCAAATACACATATGTAAGACATGAAAGACATTTTACATTGAGCTCCTAAACTAGGTACACATGTATCAACAAACTCCCCCTTGGACCTAGTTTACATCACTGTCTAACATTCTTCATCAGCTCATCAAACTTCTTGTACTTTTCCTCCCTTGTAACTCTGGCATTTATCTCAAACGCAAAACATAGTCTTATAACATTTTGAAACTGGAGTGGTTGTATTACGTCTTGCGAATCATAAAACAGTGGCCGCTGGTATAATGTGTATACATCATCAGCAGACATGTTAGTCCGCCACATTGGGTCAAATACCCGAATAGTATCCATTTGGCTCTCCTTTTGCAAGACTATAACAGCTTCACCTGTTCTTCAATCGTAGTACCATCACTTGAAGTGTGGAGTGAAGTCCTGTGGCATTTACCTTAGAGGGATTCTTGACATAGTGCATGGAGGACTCCACTTTAACACTACCTTAGGATTTCCAGTAATAGAATCAACTTCAGACCTTCTGATGTACCTCGTCGGTTGTTGAGGTCTGAAGTTAACCCATCTGGTGTGGTACTCTTTCCTCAATGCAGCCTCAAACCAGTCGGACTTCTTTCTCGGGTTAGCATACAGCAACTTTAAGCATGCCAGCTGGTTGAGCTCAAAACCTAGAAGAGTCTTTAGATCATGTGGAAATTTAAAGTACTCTATGCCTTTTTCTCTCTTCACTGCATATACATTCAGATCCTTAAAATATGCCCACGCTATAATCTTTGCTGACACCTTTAGATGCTTCTTCACTTTGTAGAGCTTAGTGTATGCACTCAGTTTTGGAGCAGTGCGTTGGGCTAGGATCTCTGCAAAACAAGCCGCCCATTCAGCCTTTTTGATGTCAACATCGGCGTCAGAGGCTTGGGCTTGGCTTTTTGACTCCTCTGCCTCCTTCTCCATAGTATCCGGCTCGTCAAATGTATTAATGCCGAGAGTTTCACCCAAATTAGGAACTACATTTCCCTCTCGGTCAGTGTATTCTAGATAATGCTGGGCTGTGACGTCTTCAATCTCTATTTCGTCCACATCATTAAGCTCGTCGTCACTAGCCATGTCAAATGTATGGGCATCCTTG
Source organism: Flaveria linearis (assembly GCA_024085815.1). Lineage (NCBI taxonomy): Eukaryota > Viridiplantae > Streptophyta > Magnoliopsida > Asterales > Asteraceae > Flaveria > Flaveria linearis. The sequence continues at coordinate 41,265,823 of CM044001.1, forward strand.
ACAATCTCGTCCGGGTTGAGCCGGAACATCTCAGCAAGCTGTTCATCAGTAAGGTCATTAATTATTTCTCCTTCTTTTGGAGTATAACTCAAAGACCTCCTGACAATCCCTTGCAAATCAAGAATCATTGTAAGTTGAGACTTGATTTGCTGAAGGGGAGTAATACCATACTCATCTTGCTGAGATGATTGATCTGCTTGAATTAAACATGTAAACACATCAACCATTAGTGATTCATCAAGACAATCAACATTCTATAAATATACATAAACATTAAGTACATAAGTTTAATACAAGTTTCAAGTACAAAAGCTTTAAAATACATAAATATCTAAGCATTGCTTGTCACACGCCTAACGGTAAAACGCCGTTTGTGGAAATTGAGGGCAGGAATCTCTGGCCTCTAATATAAACAACGCGTTTTGGGCGTATTGGCTGTGGATGAGAGGAGAACTCCACAGTTAAGCGTGCTCAGGTGGGAGCAATCCAGGGATGGGTGACCTCCCTGGGAAGTTTTCACCCGGGCAACCAAAAGCAAATCCGTGAGCTCCTTGTGGGCGAAGCGGACAATATTGTTGGTGTGAGAGGCCGGGTGTTACATTGCTTTTGCCCTGAATAGCTGGCTCGTCAGCAGGTGGGCAGAAGATGATACTCCTTGGTCTTGATTTCTCTTTGTTCTTCTCTCTTGACCCTAAGCTAAGGCAGATGCAGCTGCATCTCCTTCTTCATCATCATCATCAACCTGCCTTCCCTTTGTCTCTTCATCATCACCGGCATCATCGTCATCACTATCATCATCTTCACCATCATCATCATCATCATCTCCTTCTCTTATCTTGAGCGGCTCATCCTTTGATCCCTTGAGCTTGAGCATGATGGTCTTGTTGGAAGCCTCCAACTCCTCTATCTTCTTTGCTGATTGGACTTTATGCTCATGGAGTTGGGCAATTTGCTAAGCTTGTTTGTGAGATCCGCTGTGCTTGAGTAGCATTTAGCTCCACAAGCTGACGTAGTTGGGCATCCTTCTCCACAAGCATGATGGTCTTGTTGGAAGCCTCCAACTCCTCTATCTTCTTTGCTGATTGGACTTTATGCTCATGGAGTTGGGCAATTTACTAAGCTTGTTTGTGAGATCCGCTGTGCTTGAGTAGCATTTAGCTCCACAAGCTGACGTAGTTGGGCATCCTTCTCCTCATCAGCAGCTAACAGCTTCAGCACCATACGGTTAAGTGCTGCTAACTGTTCCTCTACCCTAATAGAGGGTAGAGTAGGTCCAGTGGTAAATGTGGTGTGTGATGAGGGACCGCCTTGGTGGCTGGTGGTGGTAGTGGTGGCTGTGGTGAATATGGGTGGTGGTATGTGAGTGGGTGAGGTGAATATGGGTGGTGGTATGTGAGTGGGTGGTGGATGATAGGCTGTAATGGTGGAAGGTGGAGGTGTGGTAGTGATAGGTGGCGTCATAGTGGTGGTGGTAGCAGTGGTGGATGAGGTGGTGGTTGTGGTGGTGGTGGTCAATGTGAACCTGGGCCTCTTCCCCTTCTTGCCGTAGGGTTGAGCCATTCTCTTTCTCCTTGAGCCCTTGGATACCGTGGCTCCCCCTTGGCTACTGGGCTCGTCTTGGCTCTAAGATGGATCAGTAGCAGCCTCCCCAGACTCACCCTGGCGTCCACCAACCGCCCTAACACCTCTCACTGTGGCTACGACCTGGCTCCCCACCGTTCGCACCAGAGGCTCATCATCAAACTCCTCCTCCTCCTCCATCTGGAAGTCAGGGTGAATAGGAGCTGGTTCAGGTCCACCCTGACTATCCCCTCCCTGATCAGCATCATGATCATCATCGTCGGAGTCATCGGAGGGTAGAGCAATCTGCTCAATGTCAGAGTCACTCTCATCGTGAGCCCACTTCCTCTTCCCTGGCGCCACGTAGTGCTCTCAAGCCAAAATGCCCAAACAGTCGCCTGATAAGGGGTTTCACCAGCTTCCCCCTGTACACCTTCATCCTGCCTAAGGTGGTATCATCCATCACCTCAAGCACCACGGCATCCTCCTTCTCCTTTGGCAGCAAAGGGATCTTCTGGTCAATAATCATCTGCATAAAGCGAGGGTACATGCAAAAGCTCTCCTTTCCCTTCTCCTCGATGTTCTCCACCAGGTAGGTGAAGATCATCCTCAAGAAGCTGAATGGATGGTTCAGCACCAACGCTACATAGGCGTTCTGAATCTGATTAGATATCTCATTGAAGCCTCCCTTCCTTGAGGCAGTGCACCTTAGCAGCACATGGGCTAAGTACTTTAGTTAGGGGCACAGGTTACTCTTGTTGAGCACACCTACGTTAATATCCCTCGAGTACTTGGCCTGCAGAAAACAACCTCGTACAGTCAGTGGGTGTAGTCGTATAGGGCAGTCAGCATCATCCCCAAACTCCAAAACTATCCTGAGATCTTCCTCAGTGACCTCTATAGCCTGGCCAAAAATGGAACTCCTGATACAGTAGGGCTCTGAGGACCTGTCTACAATAGCGCTTTCCCAGAAAGCCTCTGAATTGAACGGTACGGAGTGCACGGAGTCGATATAGCACGAAAGATCCTCGATCTCCGTAAGAATGTAATAATGCCCAAGAAATTCGCCACGTTCCAGGAGGTCAGCTCCAGATGAGCATAAATGTTATGCTTTGTGCTCATAGTCCAATGACTCGCCATCTGTTACACAATGTAAATAAACGTTAGTGTGTGTCAATGAGTAACAATTTGATTCATTGGACTTGAGATCTTCTGTTCTGTCGTGCGAATGAACTGTGCGACTGAGATCTAGTCAAGCGAATGAGCTCATTCGTACGACTGAGCATGCGACTGGGCTTAGTCGTATGCTATCCGATGCGTTTACATCAGTCGTGCGACTGAACTCATATCCATGGTTCAGTCATGCGATTGAGCCATTTGTCCAGCTCAATCGTGCGATTGAGCCATTCGCATAGCTCAGTCGTGCGATTGAAGTTCATCAGGGTGTCCATTCGCATGACCGACTGTTCAAATTCAAATTTTTAGGAAAACTTGATGTTAGACTTCATGGTTTGGCTCATTAGTCTCACAAATGGCCGACATAACACCTAATAACTTTTATTTGAACAATATACTTAATTTTATAGGTTTCATAGGTAAAATAAGTCTCGGTTAAGTTTAGGGCCTAAATTCGATCATTAGGGCACGAATTGATTGAACATTAGAGTGAATATTGTCGTGCATTACCTAGATAAAGACTAGAAATTGTTAGATCATAACAATCAGAAGTTTAGAACAGTCAGAAGAAAATCGTGCAGTGTAACAGTGCTTCGTGTGATTTTATGGTGATTGAGGGTGAATGGGCGTCTGCGACCCACTCCCCCTCTATTTATACTAGGGTTCCTCCGGTCGTGCGACTGGATCCATTCGCACTCTTCAACCGTGCGATTGGCTCAGTTGGTCACATTCAGTCGTGCGACTAGGTTTCAGTCGTGCGACTGACTCATTCGGTCACCTCCATTCATGCGATTGGTTCAGTCTTGTGGTCCAATCGTGTGAATTTAGTCATGCTTATGGTCCAATCCCATGTCTGGTCAATACATGTGGGTTAGTCATGCGATTGGGCTCATACGTATGGTTCAATCGTACGGCTGGTCCATACTCATGGTCCAGTCGTGCGAATGGCTCATACGTGTGGTTCAATCGTACGGCTGGTCTATACTCATGGTATAGTCATGCGAATGGCTCATACTTATGGTTTGACTTTATGACCATTTGACACTTATCCTTATGAACAATTGATAAAACATTTCAAAAACTCGATCATCTCAGACATGACCGTTTTAAACTTAGAGAACTTTTGATCACCTCAGACGTGATCCTTTTAACTGTAAAAGCATTTTGTCACCTCAGATGTGACCCTTTTTAGTGATTAAATCCCAGATAGACTTCCAATGCATAGTCCGACGTTTAATAACTAAACTGACTTAAAATTAAACAAATTAAACAACTAGAACTAAAAGACAAAACTAAAACTTATTTTTGTAATTTTGTCTGAGGTTGAAATCCTAAGATAAGTATCTACCAGATTTTCCTTTCTAGACAGTATAGCAACATTGATCATAACTGGAACGATTCATTATGGAATCATACAGGTATATCAAATCATTTGGGACATTTTACCAAAGCCTTTTGATGCTAGATTCTTGTTTTCATAGAGAGTCATTAGCAAGTTTAGAAATTCATACTAGTGCTGTAAGATACACATAATGATTTGGACTTTCAAGAATTGCAGCTCACAATGATTGTTTATACTTGTCCTCTTAAATCCATACACAGATTTTTGATATACATTGGTGATGATTTAAGGTTTAATTATTTCAACAACCATTTGTGGGTCCCACACTTATAAGGTAATCAACATTCCTCATGAGATTTTTGAGCGGTCTACGGGTATTTTGACAAGAAGAAACTATTCTAAGAGCTTTCAAAGAGATGCTAAGCCTCAGGTCAGTGCAATCGCATAGTATAGAGGTGCAAACAAAAATGAATTCTAGAATATTTAGGTTATGCTTATCCTCAGGTCAGTGCTACCGCACAACAGGCAGGCACGCAACCTATCTTCTTGTTTGAGCAATTTTATTCTTTTTGCACAGATCTCACCAACAACATAGGTTATTAGCTTGATTGCTTTTTGAATTTTTTATGTGCTTTGCTTATTTTTATGGTCATCCGCACACATTTGTGGCGTTTATTTTGCTCATCACCCCTTATTGGAACTTCGTTGATTGTGTTAACCAGGGATAAGATGATAATCCACAGCTTGTTGAACAACTTAGTTTGAGCTTGAACTCACCAATGAAGTCTACTTATCTATGAAGGAATTGTTCTGCCCAAGATTCATATTAAATTGATGTGGCTAGTGTGATATGATCCAAGCCGGGTCATACCTAATAACAAGCCAAACAAACACCAAAAGTTAATTTATTTGTTGATAAGATCATACAAATAAATAATGACACCAATTTAGAAATTGGATTTTCTAGATTATTGCTTTTGTAGATGAACATCATTATATATAGATAATTTGTTCATAAAAGACTATTTGTACATTACTTAAATTAGTTAAACAATGGCAAATAATAGTGTGTGTTAGTGGTATAAAATTAAAATGGTTTTAATTTTATAAAACAATGGGGTGTAAGAGTATAATTTTTACAAAATATGAAATGAGAGGGAAAACCAAAGGGGACCATATTTTCGGCCGCCCCTTGGTCTTGGAAAGCCCCATTTTATTAGTTCCAAGATATGCAAGTCTTGGACACTTGAACACTCTTGCATTCTATCACCTCCAAGAACACACACACAACAAAAGTTCTCTCTACTCTCTCTTCTAAATATCAGTTTTGGGTAGAAAGGAGGAGCTGATTTTTCAGCAAACAAAAGTGTTTTGTTGCTGAAAATTGGTGTCAAGGTTCCTAGCATCAAAGGTGATTTGTTGGTGGCTTGGGGTATGCTATCTTGAGGACTTCTACCTTGAAGTTTCAGCCACAAGAACACATCCTTTTCATCTCTTAAATCTCAGATTCCAGCAGTTCCAAAGGTTGTGTTTTTACCGTTTAATGTTCCTTTCTTTGTATGTATTTTGTATAATGATCCTTGGTTTTGGGATTTGCTTTTAAATGGATTAAATTATCAGCCTTTTAACATGTTTTAAAACCTTAAATCCGCTGCGGTTTTCATATAAACATGGTTATATGAGCTTTGATAAACATGTTAAATCCCCTACAATGGCATCTAGAGCCACTTATACGAAAGCATACATGCTAGTTCACGGTTTTGTGGTGTTTGACACCACATACCCGTGAGTTTAAGGGCTGGATTTTGACCCCCTTTTTTGATGTTTTAAAGATGCTACTTTATGCATATTAGGATCTTTAAAACTCTAGTTGATAAGATGTTTGTTTGTATGGACTAAACCCATTTGTTCTTGGTTTATGTTGGCCAAGAACATGGGTTATAAGGGGCTGCCAAAATCGGTTCATTAGTGTATATTTGGATATGTTGTTGTTGATTATGCATAACAAAGCCTAGACCATTTGGATTGAATGATTGGTTGTCATGTTATATTCATTTGGGCATGTAATAATTTATTATTTTTTTGTTTGTTTCAAGTCTTGTTTTGTAATCTGTTCATTCATATGGTTTGTAATAAATAGATTAGGAGTTTATCTTTACTAGAAAAATGTATTAGGATACATATTTTGTAAGGATGCTCAAGATCAAGACTTGAAGAAAAGATGGACAAAGAGGATGCTTGAAGATATGGATTCCAGTGGGAGTTCCTTTTGTCAACCATGTGTCACGTTCTTAACTCTTAGGACAAGACCTTTTGACACACGTGTTTTGGCTAAACAAGTGTGCTCAACATAGTATGCTTTGTTATGCATATATGTATTGTTTGGTTATGCTTGGTTGAATGCTTATGATGTTGTTTTGTTTTGAATATTTGGATGTGATTATCAAACCATCAATTAAAACAAGCTATAACAACAAATCGGTTCTTAAATCATTAAGCAAAATAGAATGGTTCGATAAAAGGAGTTAATGGTTTGCAAAATAAAATGGGTTTTATTTAAAAGAACCAAAAGGGTTACTTGCAATCATATGGTACATAGACTTTTCTATAACAAGAATTGTGAAAATGTAAATCCCTTTAGAAAACAAGTTAAACACCATCCTTTTACACAACACTTAGGTTACTTGCAAACTCTTAGTGGGATAAAGGTCACCTAACCACTTTGAGGGAACTTGTAACTTGAGGTGAGGATACCATGTTTGTGGGATAAAGGTCACCTAACCACTTACGTAGTAAACTCACACGTGTGTGTAAGTAGGACGACTTGATTTATAAAATATGTTGAATGGATCACCTAAAATATGTTTTATAAAAGGTGTAGATGGGGTAAACATGCCGTTATAAACATAAGATGTTCAAACGATCCCATACCAATAGAAGTTGCAATAGGTTGCAATAGTCATTCATGGCTACCTTGTTTATTTAAATAATGGGATAAAGGTCACCTAACCAATATTTAAATATAACGTTGGATTCTAAAATTTTATTTATTAATAGTCTATGAGACATAAAGGGTATTAATAAATGAAATATATAATTATATCAACGATTACTAAAATGGAACTTTGTAAAATCTTGTAGATGGCCGATAACAACAACGCTAATAATGATGTACCAAACCACAACAACCAATCCCCAAGGGCGATCCTTCAAAGGGATCGTCTAACACCTAACAATTTCATGGATTGGTACCGCAACTTGAGAATTGTTCTCAAGCAAGAAAAGCGGGCCTACATCCTTGATGACCCCATCCCCGATGAACCTAACGAGGAGGATGTGGAAGCCTATAATGATTGGGTTAGATATGTGGAAGACTCCATCCAGGTCGCTTGCTTAATGTTAGCAAGTATGACACCCGAACTCCAAAAGGAGTATGAGCTCCATGGTTTCTATGACATGATCACTCAGTTGCGGGAAACGTTCCAGCAACAAGCTAGGGTGGAGCGCTTCGAAACGGTTCGAGCGCTTCAGGCATGTCGGATGGAGGAATCCCAATCAGTTTCATCTTATGTTCTTAAGATGAAAAGCCACATCGACCGCCTTCAAAGGCTAAACTGTCTTGTCTCAAAGGAGTTGGCCACGGATTTGATCCTTAATGGCCTAACTAAAAATTTTGAGGCATTCGTCATGAATTACAACATGAACGGATGGGACAAGAGCATAAATGAACTTCATTCAATGCTCAAATCAGCCGAGGCGGGAATGGGTAAAAGGGTTTTACCCGTTCTCACCATTAATGAAGGTGGGAGAAGGAGAAGGTCTCTATCCCCTCCTAAGGCAACTGTTGCCAAAGGAAAGGGGCACGTTGGGGGAAAGGGGAAGATGGTTGTTAGGGCGGAACCTCCGAAGCCCAAGGAGAAGAAGCAAAAGGTTGCTGTGAACGACCCATGCATCAAATATAGTGAGATAGGGCATTGGATGAGAAATTGTCCAGTCTATCTCAATGAGTTGAGAGAAAAGAGGGATGCGGGTCAAACCTCAGGTATAATTTACATGATACATGTTGAGCTAAATGTTATTTCTTCTATCACATGGGTATTAGATACCGGATGTGGAACTCATATTTGCAATTTGTTGCAGGGGTTCAAAAGAAATGAGCATTATACAAAAGGGGAAATAAGTCTCTTCATGGGCAATGGTGCAAAGGTTCACGTGGATGCCCAAGGAGACTACATTTTAAAGCTTCCAAGTGGTTTGGACGTTATTTTAAATAATGTATTATATGCTCCTAGTTTGACTAGGAACATAATTTATGTTTCCCGTTTAAGACAATATGATTATGATTTCAAGTTTGTTGACAATGATATTCATGTTTCTTTAAATCATGTATTTTATTTTAAGGCTATACCTTGTAATGGTATTTATGAATTGGTTCATGAAAATGCAACATATGATAGCTCAATATACCAAGCAACCACCAAAAGACTCAAATTAGATTTGAGTCATACCTACCTTTGGCATTGTCGTCTTGGTCATATAAACAAGAAACGTACACACTTCAAAAGAATGGTCTTTTAAAAACAAATGAATGTGATTCATTTGATGTATGTGAATCTTGTTTACAAGGTAAAATGACTAAGGCACCCTTTAGTGGAACTAACGAAAGGGCAAAAGATTTATTAGGTATCATACATTCGGATGTATGTGGTCCTTTTAAGCCAATGACTAGGAATGGTGAAAGATACTTCATTACCTTTACCGACGATTATAGTCGCTATGGGTATGTGTACCTATTAAGGCACAAAGATGATGCTTTTGAAATGTTCAAAATCTTCAAGAATAAAGTAGAAAATCAACTCAACAAGTCAATTAAAATTCTCCGCACCGATAGAGGTGGTGAATACCTAAGTGATGTTTTTCAAGATCATCTTAAGAGTTGTGGGATTGTCTCACAACTCACTCCACCTGGAACACCACAACATAATGGTGTGTCTGAGAGGAGGAATCGAACCTTATTGGATATGGTTTGATCTATGATGGCTAGAAGCACATTGCCTCTATCATTTTGGGGTTTCGCTTTGCTCTCCGCTGCTCGTATTCTGAATATGGCCCCAACAAAAAAGGTGGAAAGGACACCTTTTGAGATATGGCATGGAAGAGTTCCATTCCTATCATACGTAAGGGTCTGGGGTTGTGAGGCTTATGTTAAGACTCCCACCCCAAACAAATTAGATGTCCGATCCACCAAGTGTATCTTTGTTGGATATCCTAGAGATTCTATGGGATATTATTTCTATGATCCACTGGAACAAAAGGTATTTGTTGCCAGAAAGGGTGAGTTCTTAGAAGCCAAGTTCCTTATGGAAGGAGCTAGAAGTAGAACAGTGGATCTTGAGGAGGATCAAGAACCACAGCCCGATGCACGTTTGGTTGAAACTAGCACTCAACATGAGGATGTTGAGGGTGATCAAGCGGTTGATCAATACACACAAAACATTCGTAGAAGTGGTAGAACTAGTAATCCACCTGAAAGATACGGATTTTTCATGGATGGATGCTATGTGGTATATTCAGATGAACCAACCACATATCATGATGCAGTGTCCAATTTGGATTGTGACAAATGGCTTGAGGCCATGAACGTTGAGATGCAGTCCATGTATGAAAATCAAGTTTGGGAACTTGTTGTACCACCTCTTAATTCCAAAGTAATTGGAAGTAAGTGGGTTTTCAAGAAGAAAACCGATATGTATGGAAACTTGGATACTTACAAAGCTAGACTTGTAGCAAAGGGTTTCACTCAAACTCAAGGTGTTGATTATGATGAAACCTTCTCACCTGTTGCAATGCTTAAGTCTATAAGGATATTGTTTGCTATAGCAGCTCATTATGATTATGAGATTTGGCAAATGGATGTCAAAACCGCTTTCCTAAATGGATATCTTGAGGAATATGTCTATATGGTTCAGCCTGAAGGTTTTGTCGATCCAAAACATCCTAATAAAGTATGCAAGTTAAAGAAATCAATCTATGGATTGAAACAAGCATCAAGAAGTTGGAATCACCGTTTTGATGATGAAGTAAAAAAATTGGCTTCATCAAAAACGCTGATGAGGCTTGCGTGTATAAGAAGGCTAGTGGGAGCACAATAACCTTCCTAGTATTGTATGTTGATGACATACTACTATTTGGAAATGACATTCCAACCATGGAAGGTGTAAAAACCTAGCTTGGAAGTTGTTTTTCCATCAAGGATCTTGGTGAAGCCGCCTATATTCTGGGAATAAAGATCTATGGGGATAGATCAAGGCGGCTAATTGGTTTGAATCAAAGTGCATAGATTGACAAAATCTTGAAAAGGTTCAAGATGGAAAACTCTAAGAAAGGTACTGTACCTATTCAAAGAGGGACAATATTGAGTACAACTCAATGTCCAAGCTCCAAGGAGGAGCAAAATAGGATGAAGGCAATCCCATATGCATCTGCTATAGGATCCATCATGTATGCAATGATATGGACTAGACCGGACGTATCATGCGCTTTAAGCATGACAAGTAGATACCAGCAAAATCCTGGTGATAGTCATTGGATGGCTGTCAAGAATATTCTGAAATACCTGAGGAGGACTAAAGACATGTTCTTGATCTACGGGTCTGGTGAAGAGGAGCTCGTCGTAAAAGGTTACACGGATGCGAGTTTCCAAACTGATCGAGATGATTCACGATCTCAATCGGGGTACATCTTTATTCTGAATGGGGGAGCTGTTTCATGGAAAAGCTCAAAACAAGAAGTCGTAGCGTTGTCCACTACAGAGTCAGAATACATCGCCACTTCAATGGCAGCACAGGAAGCTGCATGGCTGAAGAAATTCATATCCGATCTAGGGGTAGTCCCTACCATTCAAGATCCCCTAGAGATCTTTTATGACAACGAGGGTGCGATTGCTCAAATCAACGAACCTCGTGCTCATCAAAAGACTCGGCACATTGAACGGAGATTCAACTACATAAGGGATGAAGTTGAGAAGGGAAAGATATGTATTCGCAAAGTCCACACTGATAAAAACATTGCGGATCCACTCACAAAGCTCCTTGAAAAGGCAAAGCATGAAGGTCATGTTTGTGCCATGGGACTTAGATTTTCCAGTGACTGGGTTTGAATTTGTATTTCGTAATTGGATATTGGAACTTATGTTATTTGACTCAATTATATGATTATAATTTCATTTGTTCTTCTAATTTTAGCATGTTTAAATCCGTGAATAAATGAGTTATTCTAAATGTCCGTAGTCGATTATACTTGTGAGAGAAACTATGAATTTAAGACTATAATGAACTTGGATTGGCAGATATTCATGAGGTATGAATATAGAGCAAGAGGTTGCTACCAAGGTTCATTGATATCTATGGGATATAGATATTGGACCGACCCACTCTCAATTATTTCTGCATGAAATCCCTGTGATAAGTCATAAGAGATATTGAGTAAAGGCGAATATCATTTTTTATCCTCAGACCTGAGATACCTATTGGGTCTTGATATTCACAAAGTGTTGTACCTTGACTTAGTTCTTTGCTGTTCTGAAAATGGCAGTACATAAGGCTGAATTCAGGTATGATATGAAGTGATTGTGAGAGACGTATGTAGTCAAGATAGAATTTGTTCCTCTTATTCGTTGAGAGTTAGATGTCTAAGGCCTGTTAAAGTTAAATCATCAGAGAATGACAATTCTGTGTCTCTTGGATTTAACATGACATCTGTAACAAAAGGATAGATGATTAATTCACCTAAATCATTTCCAAGTAAAGTACTTGAAAAGGATGATGTTATTGAATGGCACTTAGTCATATACATTAGGGGTAGCAAACCGTTGCTAGGCATTATTTGCTGCTTGCATCAATCTTCTTTGAATCTTGTGCAAGTGGGAGATTGAAGGAATTGTTCTGCCCAAGATTCATATTAAATTGATGTGGCTAGTGTGATATGATCCAAGCCGGGTCATACCCAATAACAAGCCAAACAAACACCAAAAGGTAATTTATTTGTTGATAAGATCATACAAATAAATAATGACACCAATTTAGAAATTGGATTTTCTAGATTATTGCTTTTGTAGATGAACATCATTATATATAGATAATTTGTTCATAAAAGACTATTTGTACATTACTTAAATTAGTTAAACAATGGCAAATAATAGTGTGTGTTAGTGGTATAAAATTAAAATGGTTTTAATTTTATAAACCAAGGGGGTGTAAGAGTATAATTTTTACAAAATATGAAATGAGAGGGAAAACCAAAGGGGACCATATTTTCGGCCGCCCCTTGGTCTTGGAAAGCCCCATTTTATTAGTTCCAAGACATGCAAGTCTTGGACACTTGAACACTCTTGCATTCTATCACCTCCAAGAACACACACACAACAAAAGTTCTCTCTACTCTCTGTTCTAAATCTCGGTTTTGGGCCGAAAGGAGGAGCTGATTTTTTAGCAAACAAAAGTGTTTTGTTGCTGAAAATTGGTGTCAAGGTTCCTAGCATCCAAGGTGATTTGTTGGTGGCTTGGGGTATGCTATCTTGAGGACTTCTATCTTGAAGTTTCAGCCACAAGAACACATCATTTTCATCTCTTAAATCTCGGATTCCAGCAGCTCCAAAGGTTGTGTTTTTACCGTTTAATGTTCCTTTCTTTGTATGTATTTCGTATAATGATCCATGGTTTTGGGATTTGCTTTTAAATGGATTAAATTATCAGCCTTTTAACATGTTTAAAACCTTAAATCCGCTGCGTTTTTCATATAAATATGGTTATATGAGCTTTGATAAACATGTTAAATCCCCTACAATCTATTGTGTTGAATCTACCAACACATCATCTAGTGATCTAGCAACCTCTAGGTCTAATTTCTCTGTGTTACCTTAGTAGTAGCTAGTTTTACTATCATTTTTCCTTTTTATGTTACTTAGACTTCTTAGACTTATACTTCGAATTTTGCATCTTAATCAGTTAAATTCTTTTAAAGTCCCAAACTCTTTGTTCCTGTGTGCTATCATTTTTCAAAATCCTTGAATCAGTATCATAGATATGATCTCTTTTCTATTAACTAGACTGTCCTCCTCCGTCGTTTTTTTAAGTAATTAAATAAAATAACTAATTTAATACTAATCTAACCTTTTTTCCCCCTAAAATTGTAAAACAAAAATCTTTTTTTTTTTTGGATTTTTAAGACAGGAAAAATAAAGAAAAATAAAGAAAATAAAATAAAAAAATAAACAGTTGTCGGACTAAGCATGTTCATCTTCTGGAATCACTTCACATTTCTTTTTCACGCCATTGACCTTTAACCGATATAAAAATCTTGGTTTATCAAAAGCTTTTGTGTAGAGGTCGGCGCGTTGAAAATCCGTATTAATTTAAACAAAATCGATTAAATTCTTTTCAAAACAATCACGTATAAAGTGATATTTAATTCCAATGTGTTTGGTCTTAGGATGTTAGACCGGATTTTTAGTTACGGCTATAGAAGCAGAATTATCAACAAATATAGGAGTGTTAGAGAAGTTCAAACCATAGTCCCGCATTTGCTGTACAATCCAGATGATTTGTGAACAGCAGCTTGCATCAGCAACATATTCAGCTTCACAAGTTGACAGAGCAACTGGTGTCTTCTTCTTACACTGCCACATGACTAATCTTCTCACAAAGAATTGACATCCTGCTGTAGTGGACTTGTAATTCATTTTGCAGCCACCATAATCCGAATCACTATACGCTCTAAGTTCAAAGTCATCATCATGAGGATACCACAACCCAAGTGTTGGAGTACCCCTCAGATAACAAAATATCCTTTTGACGCCTATGAGATGGTTGACTTTAGGTTTCGCTTGATATCTGGAGCATAGACATGTCACGTACATGATATTAGGTCTTGAGGCAGTAAGGTACATGAGAGATCCGATCATTCCTCGGTACATAGTGGCATCCACCAGATCAGCATTTTTGTCGGGTGTGATGTCATGGTTTGTAGCAAGTGGATTCCCAACTGCGGAAGCATTCTCCATATCAAACCAATTTAGATTATCGCCCATATACTTGTTCTGATGCAAAAATATCCCCTTAGGTGTCTGATCCACCTGTAACCCGAGAAAAAACTTTATCTCACCCATGGCACTCATCTCAAATTTAGCTTTTATTACTGCTCCAATTTCTTTACATAATGCTTCGTTTTTGGAACCGAAGATTATGTCATCAACATAGATCTGAACTAGCAGTAAGTCATCATCCTTTTCTTTGATGAATAGTGTACAGTCAATCACTCCTCTGCGAAAGCCATGTTTCACAAAATGAGTTGAGAGTTTCTCATACCAAGCTCTTAGGGCTTGATGGAGCCTGTAGAGAGACTTATCTAGTTTGTATACTTTGTCCCGATGATACGGATTTTCAAATCCTTCAGGTTGACTGACGTACACTATCTCCCAGATTTCACCATGAAGGAATGCACTCTTTACGTCTAATTGATAGACTTTGATCTTCATGTAAGATGCATAGGCTAGGAAGATACGGATTGCTTCCATTCTTGCCACAGGTGCAAACACTTCATTGTAATCAATGCCCTCGACTTGTCGAAATCCTTAAACTACAAGTCGAGCCTTGTTTCTTATTATGACCCCTTAGTCATCTTTCTTGCACTTCAAGACCCATTTGATGCCAATGACCTTAGCACCTTTAGGTCTATCCACGAGAGTCCATACTCCCAACTTCTTGAATTGAAGAAGTTCTTCTTGCATGGCACTCACCCACGCCTCATCGTTTAGGGCTTCGCTAACATATTTTGGCTCAAATTACGACACAAAACATCGACATGCACCATCATGAAGATATCCCTTTTCCATTACTGAGGCATAATCAGCTGAGTACAACTAACTTCTAGAATAGACTCCTGATCTAACATCTCCAATGACATTATCCAATGGATGATAAACATTTAATCGAGATCTAGGAGTGGTGGGTCCAACTACCTTATTATCCAGATTATGAACAACAGGTTCAGTATCTGAGGCAGTGGGAGTGTGAGGTTCCGAAGTGTCAGAGGCATCAACATCAGATGCATGTGTACTTGGAGTAGTAGGAACCTGTTACCCTTGATCCACCTGATCATTTGCTATGTATTCATCATTAGAGGAGGAGTCACTTACCTCAAGTGCTCCCCCTAAAAACTAGAAGACTCACCTTGTGAAGCTGAAGTCATCGGATCCAGTTATGGTGTGTTTATTATGTCATACATCATTCTGGTCGATAACTCATCCTCAGGAGGAAAGAGAGGGTTGTTGAAGGATTTAAAGAATCCATCATAATCGAGAAAGAAAGAGGGTCCTTTTCTAGCAGGGTGGTGGTGTATCTCTGTACATCAACATTGCATCACACTTATACTTGACCCGTTGAGTTGTTGTAAACTCACTTATTCGGTATGTTGTATCCTAAGAATATCCCTTCTTCAGCCGTCTCGCTGAATTTCCCTGACTGAGTTTTCTTCAGCAGCGTACATGGTGCACCAAACGGTTCGAGGTACTCTAGATTAGGTTTACGTCGTTGGAGTAACTCGTAACATGTCTTACCATGATGCTTGACCACCAGGACTCGATTAAGGGTGTAACATGCATTAGCTACTGCCTCATTCCAAATTTGGATAGGCAGTTTCGAGTGTAGGCAGATGTGAATTGGTGCACAATTCCTTTTTCTTTGCAGAATGCCTCCATCCATTGGTTCTTGAACTTGTTGCCATTGTCTGAGCAAAGTTGCCTTACCTTCACCTTGTAGAGTGACTCTAATGTAGTTACTAGCTCTTTTAATGATTCAAATGTCTTTGATTTGGATTTCAGAAACATCACCCAAGAAAATCTTAAGTAATCATCCGTAACTACATAGACTTCTTTGGATTTCAGATCCATGTGAAGAAGCTCAAGAGGCATGTCGATTGAATGGATGTCCTTTGCCTTGTAAGACTTCTTTGTCTGTTTTCCTTTCTTACATGTGACACAGAAATCCGGTAGTTGGAAGTTCTGAACATTTACTCCTCGCACTAAATCATTCTTGATTAAGTGATTCATCTTCCGGGATTGATGTGTCCCTTTCTCCTATGCCAGGAGATGGAGTCTTTTTCTATTGCCTTTGACTAGAAGCATTGTACTTGGTGATTGGTTGTGGAGGCCTTTGAGAGGTCCAATACATACAAATCGTTATATCTTGAAGCTGACATTAACACTTGGTCCTCCGAAATGACATAGTCCTTTTTCAGAACATAGCACTTCTTGTTGTCAAATACAACTTTCAACACTTTGTCGCATATCTGGGAGACAGAAAGTAAGTTATTTTGAAGTTGTTGAACATAGTTTACCTTATCAAACTTCACTTTCTGGTTTCCCACTTCACCTTGTGCAGTGATATAAGCTCCTTTATTTCCAGCAAATAAAACATGTCCTCCTTTAATTTGTTTGACGTTTGGGAAGAGAGACAGGTTTCCAGTCATGTGCCTTGATGCACCGCTATCAACAATCCAGGTATTCATAGAAGCACTATAGCGGACACCCTGCACATTCAAAGAAAATGATTAGTTTAGGTTAGGGACCCAAGCCTTAACTGGCTTGGGTAACCCGGAGGAATCATATATCATAAACTCTACCCACTGTCCATTTGAGGATGAGGGTACATCATTCTTCTTCTTGTTCTCATTTTTAGACACGGGACTTGATTTTTCTTTACATAAGCCAGTTTTATGTAAGGCCTGTTTGTGATAAACAGACGATTGGCTTATTGTTTGAACTTTAGGTTCAAAGGTTCTTTTTGGTGGAGTAATTGAACTCCTTTTTGAATAACTTGGTTTTTTTTCATTAAGTTCAATCTTCTTTCTTGGTGTCTGATAATAAGAACATTTAGAAGTAATGTGTCCATACTTTCCACAAATGTAGCATGATCTACTTTCGACATGTTGGTGAAACTATTTCTGTGGGTAAGTGTGTTACACAGGTGTGACTTTAGTTTCTTTGGGTTTTGACACTTCTTGTTTAGATATTTTGACTTCTTTAACGAAATTCATTGTTTGAACATGTTTAACATCTTTACCCTTTTGTTTATTTGGACTAAGACATGGTGCTCGAGATTGGTTAAATTGTTTGGTCCTTTTGGGTTCTAAATTAGGCATGTTTGAACCTGACTCCACCTTAACCTTTTCAAATTGTTCATCCAAATTTACAATAGGCATCTTACCTTTTGACTTCAAAGTGGTCTCCTTCAGTTTAGTGCCAGATTCAATAGGTTTACTTGTGAAATCTGGATCTTTTAAAAGAGGAGTGGACAACACATGATCCTTGATTGGGTTATTATTAATTAGTTTGCATTTGGCATTCAACAAGGTCTCATGTGGTGATTCTGGACAACACATGATCCTTGATTGGTTAATTAGTTTGAATCTATGCTATCCCTAAATTTATTACATTTAGAACAAGCATGATTATCAAAAAGTTGGTCTGTCTAACTTACCTGAGAAGGTTCGGTTGAATCAGCGATCATCGTAGAGTTTGACTGTTCGGGTGCTGGTGATTCTGAACATGTTTTGCTGGGACCTTCTTCATATAGGTGAGTGACCATAGTAGCAGTATCTTCATGATCTGACATTACGAGTTCCACTGCTATATCACCTTCGCTTGTAGAGTCGTCATCCAAAACCCTCAACACATGCAATGTTGGATTCTCCCAGAGACACAAAGCGAAAGGTCCAGTCTTGTCCTTCATCGTCTTGTGCAGTCAAGGCCTTAGGATCCTTGCTTGATAATGTAGCCCCATTGGTGGGTTTATCTTGACGATTAAAAGTGGATAATGCATTACAATTACCTGTCTTCTTGGGCTTCACACATTCACGTTTGAAGTGCCCCTTTTCTCCATAATTGAAAAAGGTAACTTTGGTTTTGTCAAAACCAAAGTGGTAGAAACGATCGATAATGTCATCCAGACTCTCTTTTCCTATTAAAGAGAAGTTATAAAACTCCTTCTTCAAAGCCTTTGCCTCTAATGCCTTCAACGTCACATTCCCGTCATACCGTTTTTCTAGAGCATCCCATAACTTCTTGGATTGTTTATTCTCAAAAAACTGATGGAATATACCCTTAGGAATTGACTGAGTTAACAAAGCATACACCTTCTTCTCTGTATTGTACTTTACCTTCTGGCTATCAGTCATGCCACCCAATGTAAGCTTTACTCCATCATCACCAACCGGCATGCTATACCCAGTCTCGATTGATTCCCACAGACCAGGATCAACTCCATTTAAGTATGTCTCGAACCTTTGCTTCCATTGTGTGTAATCGTCTAACGTTATGAGCTTAGGGGCTTATTGTGATTACCAACTTCGTTTTCCAGAAGCAATAGACTCTAGATCCGTGAGTCCCTTCCGACAGTGAAAGCTGAGTACTGATCTTCCATTTGTATAAATATGAGACTTGGAGAACAGAACAATTTCAATCGTACGAATAGACTATACGGATGGTTCACTCGTGCGAATGAAGGGTGCGAGTGAATTCAATCGTGTGATTGGATTCAGTCGTGCGTATGAACTAGACGAATGGACTCAAACGACTAGAGTTGTTCAGTCGTACGAATGACGGATGCGACTGAGTTCAGTCGTGCGAATGGAGTGTACGAATGAGTTCAATCATACGAATGAGCTATTCGTGCGACTGAAGGCTGCTGTTTTGAAAAATTCTAGGGTTTTGGATATTTTGACTCACAAACACGAATTTTTATGAACCCTAATCTGCCGTAATATGAAAAATGTGAACTTTTTGATCTGGAGACGTCAAAAACACTGTTTTTAACAAAAAAGATGGTGTTTTTTAAATTAAGAAACGTGATTTCTACTCCAAATCGATCGAATCACACGCAAAATCAAGAGCCAAGGCCCTGATACCACTTGTTAGGACCATGTACGTACGGAGTACTAACTGATAATGCATGAAACCAGATGAAATAGTGCGGAATCCTATTTGATTGGCGATCCAATCAGTGAGAATGACAATCTGATCAATCCTATGATGAAACAAACGTTAAGAACGAACAAGAATTTATCAGAAACGAACTATGAAGTTGGAACAGGTTTTCTTGAGCATCTGGACGACTAGGGTATGATTATGTGCGTAGGTATTTGATTTCTTACATTTTTCCATGAATTAAGTGGTATTTATAGGTTAGGGTTTTCCATTCGTACGACTGAACCATTAGCATGGTTCAGTCTTGCGACTGAAGCATGCGGTTGATCCATCCGCATGAATGAAGGTCCAGTCGTGCGACTGAGTCAATCTCATGTCACAATCGTGCGACTAATCCATTAGCATGAAGTATTCATGCGGATGGTCCATTCGCATGGTCCATTCGCATGAGAACTTCACACGATTAAGTTTAAACATGTTTCTCAACCATTTTTGACTAAGAATTATTCAAACAACCATAAACCTATATAGTTAGTTCAATATGCATTATCTAACAATAAACAATGAAATATTAAACATTATAAGCATCAACCACACATTGTATTTCATTCATACTCATTCAATTACATATATGTAAGTCATGAAAGACATTTTACATTGAGCTCCTAAACTAGGTACACATGTTTCAACATGAAATAACGAATCCCATCCGCTTTCACCTCAAGCTGTTTATCCATCCCATATAACGTTTCAAACCCCATCTTTTCTACTTTTAAAGCTTTTTCCTGTGCTTCCTTAATTTGTTCAGGCATTTGAGTGCTGATCATAAGCTGTAAAGCTCGCACTCGTCTAGGCTTAGCTGTTTCTTTTCAGCTTAAGGCATCGGCAACCACGTTTTCCTTCCTTGGATGATACTTGATAGCGCAATCATAATCATTCAGTAGCTCCACCCAGGGTCATTGCCTCTATTCAGTTCCTTTTGCTCAAAGATATGTTAAAGACTCTTGTGATCGGTGTAAGTAGTGCTTTTGCTACTATAAAAGTAATGTCCCCAGATCTTCAAAGCAAAAACCACTCCACCCAGTTCCAAGTCATGGGTGGTGTAGTTCTTCTCAAGAACCTTCAATTGTCTCGAGGCGTTGGCTATCACCTTATCTCGTTTCATCAAGACACAACCTTGTCCTTGAATGGAGGCATCACATTACACCAAAAAATCATCTGTTCCTTCCGGTAATGCCAGTATTGGTGCACTGTAGAGTTTCTATTTTAGCAACTGGAAGGCTGATTCTTGACTTTCTTCCCATTTAAATGTGGTACCTTTATGTGTCAGGGTAATGAGGGGTTGAGCAATTTTGGAAAATCCCTCAATGAAGCGTCGATAGTATCCTGCCAATCCAAGAAATTGACGTATCTCACTAGGAGTCTTAGGAACCGTCCGATTCTTAATTGCTTCCACCTTTGTTGGATCTACATGAATTCCCTTCTCATTCACAATATGACCCAGTAATTGCACCTCTCGTATCTAGAAGTCACATTTAGAGAATTTAGCATATAGTTGCTCCTTCTTCAACAGTTCTAAGATCGATCGTAGATGCTCTTCGTGTTCAACCTTGGTCTTATAATAGATCAACATGTCATCGATAAACATAATAACAAACTGAATGAGGTAGGGTTTGCACGCGCGGTTCATGAGATCCATGAACACTGCTGGTGCATTAGTCAACCCAAAGGGCATGACCAAGAATTCTTAATGGCCACAACGAGTCCTGAATGCCGTCTTCGAGATGTCTTCCTCTCAAACTCGTAATTGATGATAACCGGATCTTAAATCAATCTTAGAGTAATAACTGGATCCTTGAAGTTGATCGAACATATCATCAATACGAGGTAAGGGATACTGGTTCTTGTAAGGCCCCGTCACCAGGCACCTCACAGTTAGTCATTCATCACACATAAACCATACATTTATTTAAAACATCGTGCCGAAAAATAATTAAAACCATTTCATATATTAATGAATGCTTTTGTGAAATAATACAATGTAGTTAACTGTTACAAAATATCATAATTTGCATTACATCACAAATACATCATTATTATACATGGATGCCATCCCAAAACTGCCAAGTAGCTGTCCCGTGCCATCCTCAGCAACAATTACTTGCCTACTAGAAAATACATAAAATAAAATACTTCATTTATCATTCAAAACCGTTCTTCACTTTCATATGTGCTCATACATCATACGTACAAATAGATAATGTTATTATTATCTTCATCATCGTTCATTAACTTTCGTTCATTCATCATCGTACGTCATCGTTATCATTCGTTATCTTCCTTACCATATTTTACGTACATTCACCTTTATCTGCCTCACATTCCGGGCCAATGCTACGGGCTATACCCCACCTTCATGCATAAAGCGGGTACTAGGCTGAAGTCTATAAATAGACTCCCATACATTGTGCCCGGTGACCTGACCACAGTACCGGGGTAAATTCGTTCCGACCAATGCCACGTGCTATACCCAACCATCATGCATAAAGCGGGTACTTGGGCGAAGTCTAAAAATAGACTCCCGTACATTGTGTCTGGTGGCCTGACCACAGCATCGGGATAAATTCATTCGGACCAATGCCACGTGCTATAACCCACCACAATAATTCAGTCCCCAAACTAAGATATATCATGTTCTAAGCTTAACACTAACATTCCAAGCCACAGAAGCACATTCACAACATGATTATAACATCATAACCACCCAAATCATACCCCACCTGCGAACACATACATATACACATACGGGTATGAATACCCATTTTATAAAAATGTTCATACATGTATATCCAGCCCCAAAATCAGTTAAAACATGTAAAAAGGGGGTTCTAGAAGTCACCTTTAACAACTTTCAGGCAAGACTTCCTCAAACCCGAATGCAAAAAGGAGTTCAAACACCTAAAAACCCACGAAAAACACACAACCCGAACATACAAACATGTATAAGCATGTAGCCAAGACTAAAACCCAACAAGAACACTTAAAACTTCGAATTATTACCTTGAATTCAGCCTTCTTCTTGATCTTTCTTCCAAACCCGAAAGCTCCTATGCTTTCTCTCTCTAAAATCGGTTGAAAAGAAGAGTGCAGAAGATTATGGGCGGCCATACCCACTTTATGCACCAACTTTTATACCTTTTTGTCCTTTTGACACATTTAGCCCCTCAACTTGGGTTGAATTGTGTTTCCTTCTTTTATTCGCTTTTTTATATCCTTTCTTTCTCGTTTTTAAAAATATTCGGGTGTTACAAGTCCACCCCTTATATAGATTTCATACCCGAAACCTTTCATTCCTTGAAAAGATGTGGGTAATGCTGCCTCATCTCTTCTTCAGTCTCCCACGTAGACTCAGATCCCTTCCTGTGCTTCCACTGTAACGCGCAAGGGAAACAACTTTATTCCTTAATCGTTTCTTGTTACGATCAATGATCGCGAGTGGTTGCTCCACGTAGTAGAGCCGTTTATCTACTTCAATATCTTCCAGTGGTGCAATCATATCTTCGTCTGCCAAACACTTCCACAAATAAGATACATGGAATGTCGAGTGTATAACACTTAACTCATCAGGTAGTTCCAATCTATAGGCCACCTCTCCTACTCGTGCGATGATTCAGAAAGGTCTTATATATCTCCGGCTTAACTTGCCCCGCTTCCTAAACTGAATGATGCCCTTCCATGGTGAGACTTTCAACATAACCCTATAACCCACCTGGAACTCAATCGGTCTACTTCTCTTATCAGCATACGACTTTTGTCTATTCTTAGCTGCCTTCATAAAGGCTTTGATCTTTTCAAGCTTTTTGGTCGTAGCCTCGATCACTTTGATACTTCCTAGCTCCTTCTGACCAATATCACCCCAACATACGGGCATTCTATATCTTGTACCGTATAACATCTCATAAGGGGGCATACCAATGCTAGCATGGTAACTGTTGTCATATAATAATTCAGCTAACGGTAAGTGGTCATCCCAACTTCCTTCGAAATCGATCACACATGCTCGGAGTATATCCTCGAGTGTCTGGATCGTCCCCTCAGACTGACCATCCATCTGAGGATGATAAGCCATGCTAATGTGTAGCCTCGTACCCATCGCATCGTGGAATCTCTTCCAAAACTTAGATGTAAACCGAGTGTCACGATCAGATATGATAGACACGGCACACCATGACGAGCTACAATCTCCTTGATGAATAAATCCGCTAATCTCTCGGAGGAATATGTTTCTCGGATCGGTAGGAAGTGAGCACTCTTCGTCAAACGATCAACTATCACCCATATGGCATCATACCCTCTCGGGGTACACAGTAACTTCTAATAAAGTCCATGGTGATATGCTCCCACTTCCACTCTGGTATATCCAATGGTTAGATTTTCCCGTACGGCTTCTGATGCTTCGTCTTCACTTGCAAACAAGTAAGGCACTTACTCACATATTCCGCTACGTCACGCTTCATACCCGGCCACCAATAATCCTTCTTCATATCATGGTACATCTTGGTAGCACCAGGATGAATGGAGTATCGAGTCTTAGGAGCCTCATCCATGATCTTTCCACGTAAGTCCCCATAACGAGGAATCCACAATCGTCCGAATCGGGTTCTAACACCAAGAATTTTCTCACCTAATTTCGCGGATAGACCTTTCATCCTTTCAGAGTTGAGATGATCTTCTTTCAAAGCCTTGTCTTGAAATTCCCTGACCTGCGTCATCACGTCAGAGGTCATAATCAACTGACATGCCTTCACCCGAATAGGTTCGGGTCTTTCTTTTCGGCTAAGGGCGTCCACCACGACGTTGGCCTTGCCCGGATGGTAGTGGATCTCACAATCATAATCCTTTATGAGCTCCAACCATCATCTCTACCTCATGTTCAAATCATTCTGCTCGAAGAAGTACTTCAAGCTCTTATGGTCAGTGAAGATTGTGCACTTCGTCCCGTATAAGTAATGCCGCCTAATCCTCAAGGCAAAGACCACAGCTGCTAGCTCCAAGTCATGAGTATGATAATTAACCTCATGAACTTTAAACTGTCGGGATGCATAGGCTATAACCTTTCCATGTTGCATCAACATGCAACCTAACCCTGAATAAGAAGCATCCGAATAGACTACCAAGTCCTCACTTCCTTCGGGTAAGGATAAAACAGGAGCTTGAGTTAACCTCATCTTTAGCTCTTCAAAAGCCTTCTCCTGATCTTGACCCCATACAAACTTCACATCCTTAGAGCATCCACAGTGGGTTCCTTATCTTTATCTATATAATTACACTAAAAATCACTATATTTTCTCTCTCCTTTTCAATTAAATAATACTTTTTATACCCTTATCATTACTTTTTTCTCTCTCATTCACTTACAACCACTTTAAAAATATTAAAAAAATTATAAGGATTGTACAGTGATTCTTCAAATATACCAATCCATAATAACATTTTCTCTCTCCTTCACTCACAACCACTCAGAATCATTCCATATAATATACCAAACACACACACATATTTTTAAGGACTCCACTATGAATGTTCTTACGGGTCAGCTTAGTTAACGGAGAAGCTATCTTGGAGAAGTCTTGGATGAATCTTCGATAATATCCCGCCAACCCCAAGAAGCTACGGATCTTGGATGGCGTCTTTGGAGACTTCCATTGCATCACCGCCTCCACCTTTCCCGGGTCTACCATAATCCCCTCGGGATTTACCACGTGACCCAAGAACTGAACTTTGCGCAACCAGAACGCGTACTTGGAGAACTTAGCATACAGCTTCTCCTTTCCTAATATCTCCAACACTTCTCGAATGTGACCAACATGATCTTCTTTGCTCCTTGAATAAATCAGGATATCATTGATAAAAACAATCACTGACTTATCTAACATCGGCCGACACACTCGATTCATCAAGTCCATAAACACAGCTGGCACGTTTATTAAAGAAAAAGACATAACGAGAAACTCATAGTGTGCATAATACGTGCGAAAAGCTGTTTTAGGAATATCCTGCTCTTTCACCTTCAGCTGATGGTAGCCAGATCGAAGGTCTATCCTCAAAAACGAACAGGCACCTTGAAATTGATCAAACAAGTCATCAATCCTTGGTAATGGATACCGATTCTTCACCGTCAACTTATGCAATTCACGGTAGTCGATGCACATCCTCATACTACCGTCCTTCTTCACGAATAAGCCCGGAGCATCCCAAGGAGAGATACTCGGTCTAATGAACCCCTTATCGAGCAACTCCTGCAGTTGCTCCATCAACTCCTTCATATCTGAAGGAGACAAACCATACGGTGCCTTAGCGACAGGCTGAGCACCGGGCATGAAGTCCATTTGAAATTCGATTTCACGATCCGGTGGCACACCTAATAAGTCCTCTGGGAACACATCGGGAAAGTCACACACCACCGGTATATCGGACAATTGTGGTGTTGACGTGTCTACATCTTTTACGTAGGCCAGATAGGCACTACATCCCCGTCTTAGGCATTTTCCCGCCGCCGCCATCAAAATCACTTTCGGATCGTCATAACTCGATCAACGTATATTGTCACCGAACTCTCGTCAGGCACTGTCACTCTAATCATCTTCTTGCGACACACAATATTCGCCTCGTAGTCCGCTAACCAATCCATTTCTAGGACTACATCAAACCAACCTAAGGTCATCACAAACAGTCTAGCAGGAAACTTATGACCATCTAGTTCTATGTCACAACCATCAATCAAGTCAGAAATCATTGTAGACTTACCTATGGCAGTTTCTACATCAAAGGGCTCATCAATACATCTACTAATAACAGGCAAATTAGCACAGAAAGCAGCTAAAATAAAACTTCTACTAGCACCTGAATCAAATAACACAGAGGCAAGAGTTTGGTTTACTAGAAACGTACCTGGTGCAACATCAGGGCCCATCCTAGCCTCCTCCCTGGTCATGGTGAAAGCTCTGGTGCTCGCCTTCTGCCCTTCAATCCCAGTCGTCTTCTTCGCTCTAGAACTCTTAGCCCTTGGCTTCTTGCATTCCCTGCTCATGTGACCATCTCCACCATAGTTAAAACATCTAGTCACACGACAGTCCTTCCCTATGTGCCCTGTCCTCCCACACTTGAAGCGTACATTTGATCCCCACCTACATTCTCCGGTATGCTCCTTTCTATATTTTTCACACCTCTTCGACCCTGCACTGGATGTGACCACACGTCGATCATCCACCCGTGCACTCTTGTTGTTTGCCGGAGCACCACCCCGTCTAAACCGTTTCCCGTTCCAGTTCCGGTCACGACCACCTTTTTTACTCACCTCAGCCACCACTACCTCCCTTTCATCATACAGTCTTCCCGCCAAATCAACCACCGACCTGAACATGCTCGTCGGGCAGCGACCATATGCCTTCGGATGTCCGTCGGTAAGCCCTGGATGTATCTCTTGATCTTCCGTGACAAGGGTGTTACCTGATCCGACACAAGCCATTCCATCTCGTTAAACTTGGTGGTGTATTGTTGATGTGTCATTGCTCCTCCTTCCAGCTTCAGGAACTCTCTCTCCACCTTGTCCAACTCCCGGTGAGGACATAAATCCTCAATCACCAACTTCTTCAGCTCACTCCACATCATCCTGGCAATCACCCTACTACCCTCGGCTTGGACAATGTTGTCCCACCAACATAGAGCCGAGTCCACGAACGAATGAGTGGAAAACGTCAGCTTCTGATCCTCCCTGCACTCTCTGATATCGAGCACAACCTCCGTCTCTCTTACCCATCGACAGTAGCGGTACCATTGCCATCGAAAGTTGGGGGCTTGCATCTTTGAAATGCCCCATAGTTACAACCTCATGCTTCCTCCGGCACAAGCTCTTCTTCCTCCTCCTCGTCAGTGGGGACAACCGTCTCAGTCTCCAGTTGTTTCCCCTCTCCCTATGGGCCTTCCCCTTTCCTTCCTCTCTCCTTCCCTAACAGCTTTAATCTCTTCGGTCACCATAGATGACAGGATCGTTTGCATGACCTGATGAACCTCTTCTTCCACAGCCTCTTTCATTGAGGCCCTTGGTTAGCACTCTCATCACCACCATCCGGATGAGGGGTCTCAGACACTTCATGAGCCACGTCTTCGGCTCTTGGCCTTCCTCTTATGACCCGTGGTCCAACACCACGTCCACCACGACCTCCACCTCGAGAAGCCTTCAAAGATCTACCCCAGCCATCCTCTAACACGCTATAAGATTCAAACACTAACACGGTCATTCTATGGAATATCTCAGTTTATGTTAAGTATAGTAAGTCCCTAATTACAGTGGCCAGTTGTGATTAGTCACTTACTTTACTCTTCATACCCCATGCATTTCCTATCCTGACTACGTCAGTATCTAAATCTACTAAGGGAAAATAGATCAAATAACATGCACACATAATCTCGGTTAACATTTAAGAAAAAACCTAATGGCACGTAGCTACTTGGATTGGCATCCCTTCCTTTTGTCCCATTCTCAGTTTAAGTTTAGGTTTCTTTTGAAAATATTTACCCATTTCACTTAACTTTGGCTTTGATACCAACTTGTAAGGCACCGTCTCCGGCACCTCACAGTTGGTCATTCATCGCACATAACCATACATTTATTTCAAACATCACAGCAGAAATTAATTAAAACCATTTCATATATTAATGAACGCTTTTGTAAAATAATACAATGTTGTTAACTGTTACAAAGTATCATAATTTGCATTACATCATAATAACATCATTATTATACCAATGGATGCCATCCCAAAAATGCCAAGTAGCTGTCCCATGCCATCCTCAGCAACAATCACCTGCCAACTGGAAAATACATAAAAGTCAGCATTGCTGAGTGAGTTCTAGTTTTATAAATAAAATACTTCACTTATCATTCAAAACTGTTCTTCACTTTCATATGTGCTCATACATTATATGTACAAATAGATAATCTTATTATTATCTTCATCATCATTCATTAACTTTTGTTCATTCATCATCGTATGCCATCGTTATCATTCGTTATCTTCCTTACCATATTTTACATACATTCACCTTTATCTTCCTCACATTGTGGGCCAATGCCATGGGCTATACCCCACCATCATGCATAAGGCGAGTACTGGGCCGAAGTCTATAAATATGTTCCCATACATTATGCCCGGTGGCCTGACCAAAGTACTGGGGTAAATTCATTCGGACCAATGCCATGTGCTATACCCCACCATCATGCATAAAGCGGGTACTGGGCCAAAGTCTAAAAATAGACTCTCATACATTGTGCTTGGTGGCCTGACCACAGTACTGGGGAAAATTCATTTGGATCAATGCCACGTGCTATACCCCACCATCATGCATAAAGTGGGTACTGGGCAGAAGTCTATAAATAGACTCCCATAATTTGTGCCCGGTGGCCTGACCATGGTACCGGGGTAAGCGGCAAAGATCCCATACGTATGGTCAATCACAAAGATTAGACCACAGTATGCATCCTTCCGGGGCAAATAACCCACACACAGTTGAGCTAACACCCTTCATTGGGTGTGAACCTCCATACAATGCTTGCAAGACTTTTCTTACGCTACTTCATTCATTAATGCATGCATTCATTCTTTCTTTATGTTTCATATATCATTAGCATTAACTTCCAATTTACGTTATATAATACTTCATGTTTATCTCATACTCATAATATGTAGGTCACGGAATAATACATAATAAGGAGCATAAGGAAACATATCATACATAAGCATAACATCATCATACATGCCATAACCTCATGCATGGGCACTATGCAGGCGCATGGCCTTCTGGGCGCGTGGGAACACTTAGGCGCATGGGAAACTTTTAGCCGCATGGGCCCTGTTTAGGCGCATGGCCAACACTTGGTCATTTCGGGCAACATTCTAGGCGCTGGGCACTATGCAGGCTCATGAGTACCTACGCGCATGGATACCATTTGGGCGCATGGATACTATTTGGGCGCATGAGTTTGGGCGCATGGGGAGCACTTAGGCAATCATGACCGTTGGGCGCATGGGCCACTATTTAGGCGCATGGGCAACCAACTTGCACTTAATCAACATAATTCAGTCCCCAAACTAACATATATCATGTCCTAAGCATAACACTAACATTCTAAGCCACAGAAGCACATTCACAACATGATTATAACACCATAATCATCCAAATCATACCCCAGTTGTGAACACATACACATACACATACGGGTATGAATACACATTTTATAAAAATGTTCTTACATGTATATCCAGCCCCAAAATCAGTTAAAACATGTAAAAAGGGGGTTCTAGAACTCACCTTTAACAACTTTCAGGCAAGACTTCTTCAAACCCGAATGCAAAAAGGAGTTCAAACACCTAAAAACCCACCAAAAACACACAACCCGAACATACAAACATGTATAAGCATGTAGTCGAGACTAAAACCCAACAAGAACACTTAAAACTTCGAATTCTTACCTTGAATTCAGCCTTCTTCTTGATCTTTCTTCCAAACCCGAAAGCTCCTATGCTTTCTCTCTCTAAAACCGGTTGAAAAGAAGATTGAAGAAGATTATGGGTGGCCATACCCAATTTATGCACCAACTTTTATACCTTTTTATCCTTCTGACACATTTAGCCCCTCAAATTGTGTTGAATTATGTTTCCTTCTTTTATTCGCTTTTTTTATTCTTTCTTTCTTGTCTTGAAAAATATCCGGGTGTTACAGTTCTTGACTGTGACCTTATTTAACTCCCTATAGTCAATGCACATCTGAAACGTGCCATCCTTCTTCTTAACAAAAAGAACAGGGGCTCCCCAAGGTGATGAGCCAGGTCGGATAAAGTCCTTATCTAACAGCTCCTAAAGTTGTGCCGACAACTCCTGTAATTCATTCAGTGCCAATCGATAAGGTGCCCTAGCCATCGGGGATGCACCGGGAGTCAACTTAATCTGGAATTCTACTTTGCGATAAGGTGGTAATCCAGGAAGGTCCCCTAGAAACACCTCTAGAAAATCATGAACCACTGGAATATCCTCAATCTTCCTTTCCTCTTGTTATTTGTCGGTCACCAAGGCCAGTATAGCTAGTCGACCATTACGTAGCATCTTTTGCGCCTTCATGATTGATATGATGCCTATCATAGCACCACTCCTTTCACCGTTGACTGAAAGAATTTCACCATTCTCGAGAGGAATACACATAATCTTCTCATGACACACTACCTCAGCCCACTTCACTCACTACCTCAGCCTGCTTCACTGATAGCCAATCCATTCCCATAATCACATCAAAGCTCTCGAGTGTAATGGGCATAAGATCTATGTTAAAAACATGTCCGGCCAGTTCTATCTTGCAACTCTTATGAATATGCGTGATGTGAATTGGTTTATGATCACGTGTCAATAATCTGGTGTTTAATTGATCTAAATTCTCGATTTCACATCATGATTATAGTGGAACAAGTTCAAGCTGTTTATGTTTTGGATTATAGGTGATTGGAGCTAAAGTAAGCTTATTTTGGATAAAAAGATGCAAAACGGGAAACAGGAACTAAACTTGGTGAAACGTGATGAGTATGGATGAAACGGCATGGAAATCGGAATCCGGGAAGTGGAGAAATGCAAAAACCAAAAGTACAAGACCATGGTAACTTAAAATGGGCATAACTTGGGCTAGGAAAACAGTTACGAGGCCCACGACCTATCAACGGAAAGCTAGTGAAAAGTTACATGTGAAAATATTGTGAAAAAAAGTGTAGGAAGGCCGTAAGTGACGGCCTGATGCCGTAACTTACGGCCCTGTGCTGAGACCGTCTGTGAACCCCGTAACGCAAAAGGTTTGACCGTCTGGTTGAAGGCAGGTCGGCCGTAAGTTACGGTCTAACACGATATTTGGAGGGTTATTTCAAATTTTAATTCCTATATATTTTAGAGTTCGTTTCACCATGGTTTCACCCAAATCAAGCATTAATAACATCCAATCAAAGATTGAAGATTCAATGAAGATGATGCGTGGCTAGGTTCTCTTGATTGCTTTCGGGGGTACGATTCTTGTAAGGTGAGACGATTGGTATGATTGATTAGGTTTTTGTATTAAACATTGATCTATTGAATGCAATATTATGTTTTGATTGATTTAAATGATTTGCTTATAAATAAAGTTGTTTGCTTGATTATCAGTTTTTCGGTTTCATTGCATCGTGAACTCATTAAGAAAAGTAAGCAACGTGATATAAGTGATTTGGTAACATTGTGAATAAACGAGTCTTAAAATATTGTTCCTTTGTTGTCATTTTAATCAAAAGCTAAGATCTTGAAGTATTGTTTCTTACAAACCCTAATTTAAGAGTACCAATTGTTGATCTTGCAGAATTGGAAACCCGAAATTGATTGTTTCTTAATATTTAATCAAATTCATTTTATAGTTTCTTACTTTATGCACGTGTGATTAGTAATTCATTTAAAGTTTTAATCTTAAGTTTAAAGTTTTTGTTTTTACATTAATTGAGTTACAATCGTTAAACACTTTCCACATATTCCTTGAGGAGACGACCTTACTTACCCTTGCATAATTAAGGTAGCTAAGACCGATAAATTAAATTGTTTTTTAATCGAGTCTTGACAACCAGATAAAAATGGGGCCGCTGCCGGGGAATTAGTGCACAAAGTGTTATTTTTTTGTTAATTTTTTTAGTTTTCTTTTCTTTTCTTTTCTTTTGTCTTTTGCAGTGCTACGCTAGGTGTTTTATGTCTTGCAGGTTACTCTCAAAAAGTTAAACCTCACCATGAATCAAGTTTATTATTCATGTACCTGTTGCGGAAGTCCAGTTCACACGCGAGATCATTGCCCTGAGTTTTTGCAAAAGTGTGAAGAGGCGAGAAGAAAATTATATTTGTTGAATGTCTATTATGATGATGTACCATCATATTATCCGCACTACGAGTCATCTTCTCCATATTATGAAGGATATTATCAGTCAGAGGTGAATTACAACTCTAAGCAAGATTGGGATTGCAACAACTATAAACCAAAGATGACATCAAGCTCAAGTCAACAGGAGAATTATAACCACTATCATGAAGACTACTCTTAGGTGACGTACAAGTATCAGAATCAATGTCAATTTCCTAAACAAGAACATGTTATCAAGGATGTTGAGCAAGTTCAAAATAAGTATCAATCAGACGAGGAAGAAACTATTGCTCGATTGGAGTTGGTATTACCCGAGATCGATAAGTTGTGGTCACAACATCATCTTTCAGATCAACAAAGATTTGACTACTAGACTATCAAGCGTGACACATTAATGTTGAAAATATAATTAGAAGAGTTAATCTCACCATTTTTTAAAGTTGAGGATGAGGTCATGGAGACTAATACCACACAAGTTCCTTCATTTGTTGAAGATCTATGCGTAGAGCAAGTGGTGGTTGATGCATATGATGATAAAGTGGAAGAAGAGGTTATAGGTCTTTCAGAGCAAAGAGCTGAATGTTTAAACCCAATAAATGACATAACACCTCCTAACAAATAAGAGACTAAGATATTGTCATGTGGTTCTGATAGTCCTTCAATATTCATTATGCAACTTGACAAAACAGGGGATAAGGGCTTGTGTTCAAAGAAGAGGAAAGTCAGTATAGAGGACATCGATAAATTTATTCAGAGGAGAGCCCACAATGATTCTATAGACATGCTAAGGATAGTAAAGAAGGTATGGACCCGACATGTCAACTACCATGGATACATTGGAAACTCAATGGGAAAATGTGGATTTAAAATGTCAACCATTGATTCAAGAGACATGGAGACCATGAAAAAGAAAATAGAGATTCGGTATGTCTACTATCGAGCATTTGTTGGTAATGTGGCAGGAAAATGTTCTATTCAACCACCATAAGTGGTGGCAGATAAGGTCTGGCTAAAGACCTAAAACTTAGCGCTTGCGGGAGGCAACCCGAGAACTTTGTGGGAGTGTTCACTAGAAACCCTCACGAGACTACAACTCGTCCACTCGGTTCTACCGAGGGTTCAAAGGCTTGTTGCATAAACTAAATGCAACCGTGATTCCTACGAAAGTGAGTTTTAATTCTTCTATTAGTTGTGTGTTTTTGTTTTGTTTGATAGTCAATCTTGAGACGCAAGCATTCAAGTGTGGGGAGGCACAAGTCCCTTACTAAAAGCTCTCACTAATGATTAGGTCTACGTACTCCTTCCTTTTCTTGCTTATTAATCATTATCATGAGTATTCATATTTTAAAACCATACATTGGGGACAATGCATCCCAAGTGTGGGGATAAGGGAAAGAATTGAAAGAAAAATTTTGATTTTTTGAACCTTTTTGAACTTTTTGAAAAAATGAGAAACTTTAAAAAACTTTTCTAAAGAAACTTAAGTGTACATGGAACTCAAAATTTCACATACATGGTTAATTGTTACTGTTTGTGCACTTATGGATCCCTTGGCATGTTTGTTTTGAAAATTGAGTAATGCACCCTAATCATGAATATTCATAAAAGTAGGTGAAAGTCCTATGTGGGGTAACAACCCGATTGTAGATAACATACCAGCTACATATTTTATTACCTCTTTCCACCATTTCCGTGAGAGTTGAGCCTAATTGAGAAACTCATAGTATACTATGAGTTACTTTATTTCTTTGCATAAAGAGGGAATCCACGGTGTGCATTCAAGTTAGAACTCGTGTAATTGATACATATCAAGATTGTATGCCAATGTGTGCATAAATATGATAGAGGCATTCGGATTGAACCATTTGTTTAAACCCTTCTTTTCAATTCCATACCAACAAAATCTCCCTATAGACACCATGTTGAGCCCCAACTTGTCGTTTCAAGCCTAAACAATAAACCCAAAAACCTTAGCCTTTTTATGGAACCTTAGAGGATGAAGTCCAAGCCATAACATATTTGGAAGAATCATGTCAATAGCAGTTCAATCGTAGTAAGGTTATTCTTGAAAAAAAGAGAAATGAAAAGTGCTAATATGAGGTCAAAATGACCAAAATATGCAGCAACAAAAAAATAGTATGAAGAAAAATGTACAAGTAGTGCAAGCAAAAGAATAAGAGTGATAAATGATACATCTATTGTGTTTAAGTTGGATTTCATTCTCCTTTAGCCACTGTGAAATCCCTTTCAATCCCACCTTAACCCAAGCCTAACATTACCACCCAAGAATGACCTCTTGATTTTTGTATTATATTGTTTAAGTTGATGACGATTTGATTAATATACGAGCTTATGATTAGTATGTGCATTTGTGGTTTGAGAGCTCCATAAACACTAGTACATCATCACAAGTCCATAAATTGTCAAAGTAGCGATAGCCCTATGACGTGTTGAACCTTTTAAATTTATCCTCTGCTACTCGTTGCAGTCGATCATGTAGGACCATCAAAGTAGCGATAGCCCTATGAGGTGGGCTGGTAGAGGGTATAATATGGTGTCCCTAGCCACTGTAGGGATCATACATGGAACAATCTCCTTTTCCAGCACCCTAATCAGTGTAATGCGATACCAGTCCCAATTGTCAGGATTAGTCATGTCCCGCTCAATTTTTGGCTCGTCCGAAAAGTACGTGTCAGATATAAATACGAAGAGTCTAGAACCATAACTCATAGACAACGAAGGAACGATAGGAACCTCGGGCTCCTTTCCCGGTGTGTGTTGAACAGGGGATGAAGATGATTACAATGTCATACTGTAGAGTTCGTGATGCTTATGCTAATGAGTATCCAGTAGAGGGATAAAGAACAAGTAACTAACTAAATGTGTGCGGTTATAGACTAGTGTGTATGCAACCTAGTTCCCTATAACCAATGGCTTTGATACCAATCTGTCACACCCTCAAAATCTACATGTAGGGTTTTACCGCGAGGCATATGACAAACCAGGATCCTAATCATTAGTTACTTAGAATGACACTATATGCAACATTTAAAACAAATCAGAGTTCAAGACTTTAAAACATTTGCGGAAGCGTTTTGTAACAAATCAATACTCAAAGTAATAAAATGTAACCTGCACAAAAACACGTGCCCAAACGAATGTATATAAATATGATGTATTCAAAACTAAAACAATGTTTAAAACAAAGCATGCTTGACTCGTGCGTGCTGCTATGGCCAGCTGCTAGATGCGACCTGAGAAAAGCATGCTAAAGTGTCAGCACGACGGTTGGTGAGTTCAAGAGTTTGTTATCATCATAAACAATAGCGTTAGTAAAATATAAACAAGTGTATTGAAATAGATAGCAAGTCAAATTTCATTAGTAAAGAAACAATAGTGATTGCACGATCGAAGCTGACTATATTTGTTTGTTTGCCTCCCGCCACGACATACCAAGTCGTGATGGTGTTAGTAGTTTAGGACAATATTGCACCCGTTGACATCCAGTCACACGGGTGGGGCTTTTCAAACCCAGTACTACTACACAAGATTTCCCGCTAGATTCCTTAATTACGATCCGAAAGTGTGAGGGCTTTCTACGGTATATCACACTATGTTTTTACTATACACATGTTATGAAAGTAAAGCGTTTAAAATAGTGTATGCTTTCTCCCCCAAAAAGAGAGGTAAATAAAAATGGGGCATTGAACTCACCTGGTAATCCTAAGAGATATTGATTTGCTAGTACAGAGTGTGGGTAGGGACAACCCATCACAGGTTACATAAATCACGTGAGTTTGTAAGTACACTAGACCAAAACAGTAAAAGAGCACCTAAGTGAGTTAGGAAGAAAAGACAATTGACCAAGTTGACCCGTTTGACCCGTTGGTGACATTATAGTTCAAATCCCATTCAATTAAGCATAATAGTTCATCATACATGATTATCATACAAGTTGTTCACGTATGTCATTTTATCAACCACTTGTTCAACCTAAGTCATCATACAACTAGATTATCATACAACTAGATTATCGTCACACTGTTCTACAAGATTTATACCATCCAACATACTCAACAATGATCTACAACAATCCCAAGCATGATCCTATCATAACCCGCATAATCCATTACCATATGTACCCACAAAGTGATCAAACCTCCAAATAAGCAAACAAGCATCCAAATAACACAATTAATCCATTCCACCACATTAGACACCAACAATAGACATGCTAACGTGATCCTAACGCTACAAATATGCCTAATTCATCATATTCAAGAATTCATACAATTATAGTTTCCATTTGGGAAAGTGCATCCTAAAATCTATCTAACACTCATTACATTCATTAATTCATCAACAATATACCAATTCAAGCTCATATTATCATCTAGACATGTTCAACACCAACCCATCATCATAGTTCATTAATTTCATAACCAAAAGTTTCTACTTCTAGAAAGATATGAACTACATTGTAAATTCTTAGATTTCTAGCATAATCATCATCATTCCAACATCCATACAACATCATAACCACCCTAACAACATCAATTCATCATCAAATCACCATTCTCATGCAATAAAGTTACTATTATTAGTAACGTATGAACAACACATCCAAATCGCCAATTTCTTGCACAATCAACGTAAACTAGAATCAATACTATCTAACTAACATCATACAATCAACAAAAAACATCAATTTCGAATTTTAATATGGAATTCGAACTAGGGTTCGGCCCAAATCAAACATCCATGAAAACCACAAAAAATTAACCCTTAATCACGTAAGGATCAACAATTGATATTTCTAACATATACTAGTCCTTGGAACTTAGCCAAAATCGACCACCAATGCTTGTTCTTGCTTGAATTCTAAGTGTGTGGGTGTGGGGATGTGATGTTGCGTCCGAAAATGGGTGGGAGGGGTTTAGGGTTGCAATTTTGTTTAATTAGTTTAATTATAATTACCATTTAACCCTTGTAATTTGTATTTTATAAAAACTAAGCTTTTAAAATCTTCTTAATATTTTTTGAACTGAAATAACAAGCATATAAACTAATAATTAATAATTATATGCATTATCTTTATTAGTTATAAAACACACGAATTTAAATACAGACGTTAACACGTTACGCAATAAAATTCACAATTAATATTTAAATCGCGTAAACACCTAAGCATAACACAACAATCACATTATTGATTAGATTATTATTAGTTTATCATTTTTAATAATTATTAAGTCACCAACGTTCTACGACAACTAGCGTGTGCTCACGACACGTGTATGCAAGACCTAACGGAACTAACGGAGTTTGGTAACGGAAAATTACCGGATGTCACAACATATGTGTATGTACACATATATATACATACACACATACATACATATATTTTTATATATATATATATATACATACATATATATACATATAAATATATTCATTTATATTCATACCTATATATATACATACATATACATACATATATATATACATACATTTACATATATATTCATACATATACATACATACATACATATATATATGTATATATATATGTATGTATGTATATATATTTATATGTATATATGTATACATACACACACACATATATATATATATACATATTTATATTTATATGTATATATGTATACATATACACACACACACACACATATATATATATATATATATTATATAGGTACACATATCTATATATGTATGTATATATACATATATGTCTGTGTGTGTATATATATATACATATACATATGTAGGCCAATGATCAAATGTTAACCCTCTATTATTATGATAACCATGTTAACTTTGGAAGATCAATCAAATCATTATTTTTTTATTGGAATAGTATCATTATACATATAAAACATTACATAATTCATAAAATACGCAGCGGAAATTCATTCAAAAGCCATTCATTATTATTAATAAATACTGTGGTTAAGCAATACAATAGGGTTTGAGTTACAAAAGATTATTTAATTGCATTACAAAAAACAATATCATAAGTGGTGAATGGATGTCAGTCTTGCCCCGCCGAATGGCTTCACCCTCGTGCCATCCTTAGCAATGATTACCTGCCAACTGAAAATATATAAAAGTCAGCGTTGCTGAGTGAGTTTTAGTTTTAAAGGCGTTAAAATACCGTATATAATTTATATATGAAAATACTATTTTCAATAAAATACTTTCTTTACTATCGTACATGAGCATGCATCATATATACATCAAGGTAATACTTTCTTTCCTTCATTACTATACACATTTGTTCATTTCATACTTTTATCATTATCTTTCACTTTCTTATGGACCAATGTGCAATACCCCGAACATTGTGCACGAAGTTGATGCTTGGCATGTCGTCAATAAATAGACCACGAACATTGTGCACTAAGCTAACCCAGTCACTTAGGGTATGCTACAAGGGTCCCTGTCAGTGTCAATGTCTAACCCTGCATGCATCCTTCGGGTTAGCTAAAACTCATACAGTTGAGCTAACGACAACATGGTCTTGCACCTCCTATACATTTGCTTGCAAGACTTGCATTCTTTCATTTATGTTCCACTTTTCTTTATCATTAATCTTTCACTTTTATTAATGATATTACTTTACGTATACGTTCATAAACACACCACGTAAAGTCACACAATAATAATTATTATGGAACATAAGAACAGCTTATAATTATGCATAATGATAACAATTAAAACCCTAAAGTCAATCTAGGGCCAAACCCTAATCATATGGTTTTTCTCAAAATTTTAGAAAATAAACTAAGTGTTCTGGGCGCATGAGCACTATGCAGGCGCATGAGCACTGCTTTGGCGTTTTTCAACTATACGGGCGCTTGAGCACACTTGGGCATTTCTATACTTAGGAGCATGAGCTACTC
Organism: Flaveria linearis; assembly: GCA_024085815.1. NCBI lineage: Eukaryota > Viridiplantae > Streptophyta > Magnoliopsida > Asterales > Asteraceae > Flaveria > Flaveria linearis. The sequence goes on from CM044001.1 coordinate 41,304,773, forward strand.
CGGGCGCAGGGCAGTATTTGGGCGCATGGGGTATACTTAGGCGCATGAACAACAGTTCAAGCGCATGGACTTAGACTTAGAATACCTAAGGCATTTTCTAGGCGCATGGGGTACTGTTTGGGAGCATGAACCCTATTTGGGCGCATGAACCTACTTAGAACTTTTCTAAGTCAATTTAGGCACATGGGCCTCATTTAGACGCATGACCAACCTGTTTGGTATGTTTCTAACACATTTTCAGTCCCAACCATCACATTCTCTTATTCTAAGCTTATGACAACTTTTCTAAGCATGAACACCACATAACAACCATAAATCATCGTCATGTAAGCATAAAACATATGGGTGCACATACATAATAATTATAAACCATTTTAATACATTTTCAGCCCAAAAAGAGTTTTATTACATGTAAAAATCGGGGTCCAGAACTTGCTTGTATACGAATTCAAACACCCAAAACAAGCCAAATAAACACCAAAACACGTATAACACGTATAAATCTGTTCTAAGATTGAAAACCCAACAACACTGAGTCAATTATACAAAGAACTAGTTACCTAGATCGAAAACCCCTTCTTCTTCTTTTTGAAACCGAGAGAGAACTTCAAGTTCTTCTTTTCTCCTTTTTCAGCCGTTCACAAAAGTAAAAAGTGGGCATGGCATGTGCGGCCATTCCCCTTTAAAAGTATTATTTTATACTTTTGTACAATTATACACAATACCCCTTCTACTTTAATCCGTTTTCCTTTCCTTTTGTACACTTTTGTTTTTCTTTCCTCGTTTCTTTTATTTTCTTTTATTTTGACAAAATTTAGGGCGTTATGTACCTCCAGCTTAGCTTGCCTCACTTCTAGAACCGAATGATTCCTTTCCAAGGTGAGACCTTTAACAAAACTCAGTCGCTGACCTGGAATTCTATCGGTCTATGCCTCTTATTGGCGTATGATTTTTATCGATCTTTTGCCGCTTTCATGAAGGATTTGATCCTTTCTAACATCTCAGTGGTATCCTCGATCACCTCAAGGCTCCCCAAACCTTTTTGTCCGAATCACCCTAACATACGGGGGTCCTGCACATCCTACCGTATAACATCTCGTAAGTGGCATACCAATACTGGCATGATAATTGTTGTTGCACGAGAACTCTGCTAATGGTAAGTGATCATCCCAACTTCCTCCAAAATCGATCACGCGTGCTCGAAGCATATCCTTGAGTGTCTGGATCGTCCACTCAGACTGGTCGTCCGTCTGAGGGTGATAAGCCGTGCTAGTATGTAGCCTCGTCCCCATCGCATCATGGAACCTCTTCCAAAACTTTGATGTGAATCGGGTGTCAAGGTCCGACACGTAGACACCGGCACACCATGACGAGCTACAATCTCCTTGATGAACAGATCAACCAGTCTCTTGGATGAATACGTCTCGCGGATCGGCAGGAAGTGGGCACTCTTTATCAGCCGATCAACTATCACCCATATGGTATCGTACCCCATCTCCGTACGAGGTAACTTCGTGACGAAGTCCATGGTGATGTGCTCCCACTTTCACTCGGGTATATACAACGGTTGAATATTCTTGTATGGCTTTTGATGTTCCGCCTTAACTCGCAAACAAGTAAGGCACTTTCTCACGCATTCTACTATATCGCGCTTATTCCCGGCCACCAATAATCATTCTTCATATCCTGATACATCTTCGTGGCACCAGGATGAATCGAGTATCGGGTCTTATGAGCTTCATCCGTGATCCGTCCCCTTAGCTCTCCGAATCGGGGAATCCATATCCGTCCATTTCGGGTTTTAACACCGAGAGTGTTTTCACCCAATTCTGCAACTAGACCCTTCATTCGCTCAGAATTAAGGCGATCTTCCTTCAACACATCTTCTTATAAATTTTTCACTTGGGTCATCACATCAGCGGTCATAACCAACTGATAAGCTTTCACCCGAATCGGCTCGGGCCTCTCTTTTCGACTAAGGGCATCGGCAACGACGTTGGCCTTACCCGGATGATAATTGTTCTCACAATCATAATTCTTGATAAGCTCTGACCATCTCCGCTATCTCATTATGAGATCCTTTTGCTCGAAGAAGTACTTCAACCTCTTGTGGTCGGTGAAGATGGTGCCTCCGTCCCGTAGAAGTAGTGCCTCCAAATCTTCAACGCAAAGACCATATCTGCTAACTCCAAATCATGGGCGGCATATTTGACTTCGTGGGTTTTCAACTGTCAGGATACATAGGCTATTACCCTTCCACGTTGCATTAACACGTAGCCTAGCCCCGAATAAGAAGCATCTGAATACACCACTAAGTCCTCACTCCCTTCGGGTAATGTCAAGACAGGAGCTTTTGTTAATATCATCTTTAACTCCTTAAAAGCACACTCCTGTTCCCGACCCCATACAAACTCCACATCCTTACGAGTCAACTTAGTCAAAGGTGAGGCTATCTTGGAAAAGTCCTGAACGAATCTCCTGTAATATCCCGCCAAACCCATGAAACTACAGGTCTAGGATGGTGTCTTTAGAGACTTCCATTGCATCACCACCTCAATCATTGCTGGGGCTACCATAATTCCTTCAGCATTCACCACGTGACCCAAAACTTGAACCTGTTGCAAACAAAAAGCACACTAAGAGAATTTAGCATACAACTTCTCTCTCATAAGCGTCTCCAATACCTCGCATATGTGGCCGGCATCTTCTTCCTCGCTCATAGAATAAATCAGGATATCATCAATAAACACGATCACTGATTTATCTAACATCGGCCGACCCACTCGATTCATCAATCCATGAAGGCAGCTGGCTTGTTAGTCAAACCAAAAGACATAAGAGAAACTCGTAGTGTCCATAACACATACGAAAAGCTGTCTTAGAAATATCCTGTTCCTTCACCTTCAACTGATGGTAACTAGATCGAAGATCTATCCTCGAGAACCAACTGGCACCTTGCAGCTGATCAATTAAGTCATCAATCCTTGGTAATGGATACTGATTTATCTAACATCCACATGCTACCATCTTTTTCTTTACAAACAAAATCAGAGCACCCCAAGGAGAGATACTCATCGAATGAACCCTTTATCCATTGACTCTTGGAGTTGAGCCATTAATTCCTTTATCTTCGTCGGACCTAATCGATACGGTGCCTTGGCAACGGGTTGAGCACCGGGTATCAGATCAATCTGGAAGTCAATTTTGTGATCCGGTGGCACAACTGGTAGGTCTTCTGGAAACACATCCGGAAAGTCACGCACCACTTCAACATCGGACAATTGTGGTACCAACGCATCCACATCTTTCATGTAGGCCAGATAGGCACTACATCCACGCCTTACATACTTCCCCGCCACCGCCATTGAACTCACCTTTGGAACCATAGTGACGCGATCACTGTAGACTGTTACCGAACTTCCATTGGGTGTAACTAATTGAACTCACCTTTGGAACCATAGGTTGCTAACCAATCCATCCCTAGTACTACATCGAATCCGCCTAGGCGCATCACTTGTAAATTGGCAGAAAACCTACGACCTTCTACTTCTATGGTATAGTCCCCTATCATATCGGTAATTCTAGTGGACTTACCAATAGCAGTTTCTACATTGAATGGATCACTAATACTCCTATTACAAGCAGACAACTTATCACAGAAAGTAGTAAAAATAAAACTCCTACTAGCACCAGAGTCAAATAGTACAGAGGCACAAGTTTGGTTTACTAGAAACATACCTGACACAACATCAGGGTCCACTCTGGCCTCCTCCCGGGTCATCATAAAGGCTCTAGCGCTCGCCATCTATCCTCCTTCTTCAGACTTCTTCTTCACCCCAGAGCTTTCCGCCCTCTACTTCTTGTAGTCCTTACTCACGTGGCCCTCCTCGCCACAGCTATAACACCTCGGCACCCTACAGTCTCTTGCAATATGGCCAGGCTTGCCACACTTAAAGCATACATTCAATCCCAACCTACACTCACCGGTATGCTCCCTTCCATATTTACCGCACTTCCTCATCTCCGAGCTTGACGACGCCCTACGATCATCCACCTTCTTCTTTTTATTGTTTGAGGCGAAAGCATCACGTCCAAACCTCTTTCCATTCCAGTTCTTATCACCATCACTCGTCTTCTTCACCTCCACCACCGTCTCCTCCTGCTCATCGTACAACCTACCTGCCAGGTCTACGACCGATCAAAAGGTACCTGGCTGAGTAGCGACCAAATGCCTCCGAATGTCAGTCGACAATCCTTAGATGTACCTCTTGATCTTCCTCGACACCGGCGTCACCTGATCCGGAACCAGCCTCGCCATTTCGTTAAATTTGGTAGTGTATTGCTAGTGGGTCATAGTTCCCGCCTCAAGTTGTTAGAACTCCCTCTTGATCTTGTCAAGTTCCTTGTGAGGACAGAATTCCTCGATCACAAACTTCTTCAACTCTCTCCATCGCATCTTCCCGATGGCTTTGGCGCCCTCAGCTTGGACAATGTTATCCCACCAACACAACGCTGAGTCGACAAAAGAGTGAGTAGCGAACTTCACCTTCTGGTTTTCGTGACACTCATTAATCTCCAGTACCGCTTCCATCTCCCTCACCCAGCGGTGAGCAGCAGCAGCATTACCATTGCCATCGAAGGTCAGGGGCTTACACCGTTGGAATGCCCCATAACTGCACCCCTTAGCTGTCACCCCCACAGAAGCATCCTCCTCATCACTGGACAACACTGTATCAGACTCAGGTTGTTCCTCCTCCCCCTTTCTCTCCTTTCCCACTGATCCTTTCTTATTCTCCTTCTCCTTTCTCACTTCACTCCTTACTGCCCTGATAACTTTGGTCACCACAGACGGTAAGACTGTCTGCATGTCCTGGTGCACCTCTTCAGCAATCGCCTCCCTAGCTAAGGCGTTCAAACTAGCATTCTCATTCTCCCCACTCTGACCATGAACCTCATGGTTCTCGTGAGCTATCTCGGTAGTCTTAGCACCACTCCTTGTAACACGTGGCCCTGCACCACGTCCACCACGACCTCTACCCCTAGAATCCATTGAAGATTTTCATCCAGCCATCCTCTAAACGCTATAAGATTCAGATACTAACATAGTCATTCAAGGTAATAGCTCAGTTCATGGTAAGTATAGTAAGTCCCTAATGACAATGGCCAGTTATGATTAGCCACTTACTTTACTCTTCACACCCCAAGCATCTCCTATCTTAACCATATTAGTGTCTAAATCTACTAATAACACACAAGTCAAATAGCACACACATATAATACTGGTTAACTTTATGAAAAGAAATATCTGATGGCACATAGCTACTCGGGTGACATCCCTCCATTCGTTCCATTTTCAGTTTAAGTTTAGGTTTTTTGAAAATATTTACCCAATTCTCTTAAAGTATGGCTCTAATACCAACTTGTAAGGCCCCGTTCCCGGAGACCTCACAGTTGGACAATCATGGCATTATTAAATAAAACATTACATATTTCATAAAATACGCAGTGGAAATTCATTTGGCAAAAGCCATTCAATATTATTAATAAACATTGTTGTTAAGCAATACAATGGGGTTTGAGTTACTAAAGATTGTTTAATTGCATTACAAAACAACAATATCATAAGTGGTGAATGGATGTCAGTCTTGCCCCGCCGAGTAGCTTCACCCTCGTGCCATCCTCGGCAATGATTACCTGCCAATTGAAAATGTATAAAAGTCAGCGTTGTTGAGTGAGTTCTAGTTTTAAAGGCGTTAAAATACCTTACTTAATTTATATATGAAAATACTCTTTTCAGTAAAATACTTTCTTTACTTTCATATGTGAGCATGTATCATGTATACATCAGGGTAATACTTTCTTTCCTTTATTACTATACACATTTGTTCATTTCATACTTTTATCATTATCTTTCACTTTGTTATGGACCAATGTGCAATACCGCAAACATTGTGTATGAAGCCAATGCTGGGCGTGTGGTCTATAAATAGACCATGAACATTTTGCACTAAGTTGAGCCAGTCATCTAGGGTATGCTAGAAGGGTCCCTGTCAGCCTCAATGACTAACCCTACATGCATCCTTCAGGTTAGCTAAACCACATACAGTTGAGCTAACGACAGCATGGTCTTGCACTTCCTATACATTTGCTTGAAATACTTTATGTATACGTTCATAAACACACCACGTAAAGTCACACAATAATAATTATTATTGAACATAAGAATAACTTATAATTATGCATAATGATAACAATTAAAACCCTATAGTCAAACTACGGTCAAACCCTAATCATTCTATTTTTCTCAAAATTTTAGAAAATAAACTATGTGTTCTGGGTGCATGAGCACTATGCAGGCGCATGAGCACTGCTTAGACGTTTTTCAACTATGCGGGCGCATGAGCGCACTTAGGCATTTCATCACTTAGACGCATGAGCCACTCCGGGTGCATGGGCACTATTTGGGCGCATGGGGTATACTTAGGCGCCTGAGCCTAAGACTTAGGCGCATGAACTACTGTTCTGGGGCATGGAGTTAGACTTAGAATTCCTAAGGCATTTTCTAAGCGCATGGGGTACTATCTGGGCGCATGAATCCTATTTGGGCGCATGACCCTACTTAGAACTTTTCTAAGTTAGTTTTAGGCGTATGGGCTTTATTTAGGCGCATGACCAACCTATTTGGTATGTTTCTAACACATTTTCAGTCCCAACCATCATATTCTCTTATTCTAAGCTTATGACAACTTTTCTAAGCATGAACACCACATAACAACCATAAATCATCATCATGTAAGCATAAAACATACGGGTGTACATATATAATAATTATAAACCATTTTTAATACATTTTCAGCCCCGAAACAGTTTTAAAACATGTAAAAATCAGGGTCTACGACTCACCTTGTGTAACAAACACACGAAACTCCTCAAAACTAGCTTGTATACGAATTCAAACACCTAAAACAAGCCAAATAAACACCAAAACACGTATAACACTTATAAATCGGTTCTAAGGTTCAAAACGCAACAAAACCGAGTCAGTTATTCAAAGAACTACTTACCTAGATCGAAAACCCCTTCTTCTTCTTCTTCTTCTAGAAACCGAGAGAGAACTTCAAGTTCTTCTTTTCTCCTTTTTTAGCCGTTCACAAAAGTAAAAAGTGGGCATGGCATGGGCGGCCATGCCCTTTAAAAGTATTAATTTGTACTTTTGTACAAGTTTACACAATACCCCCTTTCACTTTATTCCCTTTTCCTTTCCTTTTGTATACTTTTGTTTTTCTTTCCTCTTTTCTTTTATTTTCATTTATTTTGACAAAATTTTGGGCGTTACAATTATCCTGACATAAGATAGATATAGATTATCGCATACCACTCCATGGTGGTGAAGTCTTATCTATTCAGGGCGAGAAGAATATTGCAGTCTTAGACACCATATCTTGTATGATGGCCCGGAAGTACTTACGTCACGGTCAAACTGCCATTTTATCTATGATCACCAAGAAAGCAACTAAGGAAAAAAGGATCGAAGAGATCCCTATCGTTCTTTATTTTCCCAAAGTTTTCATAGAAGATTTCCGAAGTTTTCCACACTGAGACACATCAAGTTTCAGATCAATTTGACACATGAAGTCTCATCTATTTCAAGAACACCTAACAGATTAGCTCTGAAAGAACTACCAGAATTATCTACGTAAGTGCAGGAATTGCTAAATAAGAGATTCATCCGACTGAGGTCATCGACATGGGCAGCTCCACTCCTGTTTGTCAAAAAAAATAGTAGAACTTTCTGTATGGATATTGATTACTGTGATCTTATCAAAGTGACAATTAATAACCATTATTCTCTTCCATGCATCCACGGTTCGCTTGACTAGTCTCAAGGGTCGAGTTTATATCCCAAGATAGGTGTGATGTCGGACTATTATTGTGAAGTCACTGGATCGGTAAACATCTGAGCGTGTTCTTGACGGAAGGTGATAAACCTAAAGACAAACAATAGTATGAACAATAATCGAATGATTTCATTGATAAAACATAACGATTTTAAGCTCGTTACAACTTAAGAATCACAACTTTTGGCAAGGGGAGATCGAGCATGATCTCCCCTCTCATCCAGCAGCACATAGGCCCCGGACACAAACCCACTCGAAACCCTTAGGTTTCTACACATTGAAACTGGTATATATAGGCCTCAGCCCATATTAGATGCGACTGGGCCCATTTGTGCGATTGGACGATGCGCATGGTTCAATCGTACGACTGGACCATGCGTATGGTTCAATCGTACGACTGGACCATTCTTATGGTTCAGTCTTACGAATGCCCCAATCGTATCTCTCAGTCGCACGACTGATCCATTAGCATGACTCAGTCGTACGACTGGTTCTCATTCGCATATGCTCCTGCGAATGACCCAGTTTCATGTGTTTACAACATATCAGGTGTAATACATTAAGCCTAGACTATTCGTCAAGCGACGGACACACTATATATGATAATATATGCTCCAACAATTATCATTTGATGGTCCGAGAGGTTGACATATCTAAGGTGGCATTCAGAACTTGGTATTGTCACTGTGAGTTTCTTGTTATGCCAAGTTGGTTTACCAACACAGTAATAGTTTCCATGGATCTCATTAATCGAGTGTGTTAATGTATCTAGATAAGTTTATCAACGTTATTGCTAATGACATTCTAACATATACAAAGAACAACGGGGAGCATGAGGATATGATTTTGAGACTAATAAAACAACTATTGTATGCCAAGTTTTTGAGATTTGACTTCTAGATTATGTTCAAACTTTAGGTCATGTGGTCAACGAGAAGGGAATGCCTGTGACTTGGCAAAAATAGAAGCCAACAAGAATTGAGTTACATATGAGACTTCGACCGGGGTACGATAGTTTCTTGGATTTGATAATACTACCGACAAGACACCAAAGAATTTTCAACGATCACACAACCTCGTATGACATTAACTCAAAAAGGCACCACATACGATTAGGGTGGCAAGTGAGAGTCCTTGTTTCAGGTTATGAAACAAAAACTGTGTACTGTACCGATACTATTCCTAGTAGAGGGAAACAGATCATGGTATATTACGATGCTTCTATCCAAGGTCTCGGTTGCGTGTTAACATAATAAGAAGGTTATCGAATGCGCTTCCTGTCAGTTGAAAGTTCATAAGAAGAAATACATCACACATAACTTAAAGTTAAGAGTCATTGACTTTCACCTAAGATATATAGGTGTTACTTGTACGGTACCAAATGCATCATTATACCGATCACAGGAGCCTTTAGTATATCATTAAACAGAAGGAGCTAAACATGAGACAAGGTTGTTGAGTCGACCTACTGAACAACTATGACAATGCGATGAATACCATGAGGGTAAGGCTAATGTAGTGGTAGATGCCCTAAGTCAAAAGTGAACACCTAAACTAAAGTGAGTGCGAGCATTAAAGCTTACAATTCATGTAAGAATAACTGATCAAATCCGTAATGCTTAAATTATGGCATTGAAGGATGCGAATCTGAAGGCAGAGTCCATGTGAGACATGGAAAAGCAATTAGTGACAAAATCTGAAGTAATTCGTTAGTTAATGGAATGAAAATTGATTGAATCTACTAAAGTTTGTAATGGATGAAACTCATAAAACCTGATATCCTATTCATCAACCCGATATCCCATTCATCAAGGTTCAGGTAAGATGTACCATGATTAGAAAGTTCTTTACCAGTGGCAGAATATGAAAGGTGATATTGCTATGCAGGTAAGCAAGTGTTTAACGGATTTCATTGTGAAGTTATCTCTAACTCTCAGTGGATGCGATACAAGTTGGGTAATAGTAGATCGCTTGGGAAAATCCGCACACTTCCTCAATTGAATTGAGAAGTTAACTAGCACCTATCTAAAAGAAAAAGTCTCTTGGTATGAGGTGCCAATTTTCTATCATCTCTGACCATGATACTTGATTCATTTCCTATTCGTAGAGGTCATTGCAAAGTTCATTTGGAATGCGTTTAGATAGGCGCATAACGTATTATCCGCAAACCAATGGTTAGAGTGAGCGTACAACTCAGACTCTAGATGACATTCTATGAGCATGTGTTCTTGATTTTGGTAGTATTTTATAAGCCCACATACTTCTAATTAAGGATTCCAATGATAACAGTTCCCACAAGACGATCAAGGCCGCACTGCTCGAGACACACTATGGAAGTAAGTGTCGATCACCTATCTGTTGGGCAGAAGTTGATGGAAAGTCAACTTCTGTTCCTAAGCTTGTGCACAATATGACTAAGAAGATCATGCGAATTCATAACCGTAGGGCAGCATCACGTGATTGACAAAGGATTTACATGGGCTGACGCCAAAGACCCATTGAGTATCAAATCGACAACAAGGTACTTCTAAAAGTATCACATTCAAAAGGTGCAATTCTTTTTGGAAAAATGAAGAAAGTTAAACCCGTACTATGTTGCATAATTTGAAATGGTCAAAAGAGTTTGTATAGTAGATTAACAACTCAATCTGCCTAGAGAACTCAGTGGAGTAGGTAACGTGTTACACGTTTTAAACAAAAAAAGAAATGTCTGTCTGATAAGACAATCGTCATTATGTTAAAGGAGAAACAAATGGATGCATAGCTGCAATTCTTCGAGGAACTAGTTGAATCATGGACCAAGGGCTTAGAAACACTCAGGCATAACTGTACCTTTATCGATACAATAAGTTTGAACTATAAACTTGGACCAGAGTTTTACCTGGGAACGCGAGAATCATATAACAGTCAAATATCCACAGTTATTCAAAGATATGCCATTAAGTGCCAAGGTTATCTATTATGAATTCGGCGCGAAATTCTTTCAACAAGAGGATGATGTGACAACCATGAACTTTTCTTCCGTCTTTTACCGGAGTTAGCTAAATTTTAGGATAAAATTTCTTTCGACAAGGGGATGATATGACATCTGGCATTTTCCGGTCAGTTTCTGATCAACACAAACATTGTTTTCTGATCATACATTTACCCAATTAATGTCGTTTACTTAAACGTGTCATTTAGTGCACAAACATTCATGAACCTTTCACGTAATGGTAATTCGAAGAATTGTCGGATCGCACACGCGTCTGCCCCCGAACGTTGGCGATTTGTCAAAATTGTTTTCAAACCATCATAACTGATGTGAAATTATGTATTATGTGTTTATCTGGTTGAAAATGTAGCTTTGTTGTGAAAATTGGGAATTTTCTAGCATTTACGCGTTTTCGCACGTTTTCGTCTTTTAACGCCTAATTATTATAAAAATCCCATGAACTTGAAAAATAATTATTAATTCATGTCATTAATGTTTGTTTGATATTATATGAGCATTTGGTGGTTTCAGGGCCGAAAACGTAAAATCGCTTAACGATAAAACAATTTTATAAAAGGACGGGGCCTTTTTGTACAAAGAAAATATAAGATTAAAACCCAACCCTAGCCCCATTACCTACCATTTTCAGCAGCCCCTTCCAATTCCCCCTTTCAATTTTGAAAATACACACATATGAACACATACACACATTCATTCTTCCTTGCAATTAATGATGATTATGGATTGTTCTTGCATCAAAAACGTGTTAGCTTGCTTGTATGCATCATTACAAGTAAGTTTTATGTTAGATTTCATATTCTTTGATTATAATGATGAACATGAATCCTAGTTAACCAACACGAATCAAAACTTGAAATTGGTTGAAATTGATGATTGATTACGTGTTAGTATTCAATATAATGATGTTTGTACGGATTGGTTTTGTGAAATCATGTTGTTTTGATCAAACCCGAGACTTACTTATAATGGAAACTTTAATTTGGGGCTTTTGTAGAAATTATGTGATCTTGATGAAATTGAATTGAAATAATAGTTCTAGGATGTTAGTTGATGCTAATGGATGAAAAGTCATGTTTTGAACTTTGGATTCTGGCTCGATTTTTGGGTACTTTCCATTAAAGGAAACTTTTTGGGTAGGTTAGTGCATAGAATGTGATTTATGCATCTTTGATTAGATGTGATGATTGTATATGATATTTAGTAGCTAAGAAAGGATTGGGAATAACTAAACGGTGAAAATGCATCATATGAGCATGCTTGCTATTTATGGAAACTTTTGAGACATGATGTGTTATGTGATGAGTATGTTATGTCTAGAACGTGTTATGGTGATGTGTTTGATGTTGAAATGATTATAGGAACATGTTAGGAGATTTGGATTTAATTTGTGCAACTCGTGTTCTTATGTTTTAAATTAGGAAATTTTGGGTATGATGAAGGATCTAGGTGTCATTAACATGTTGTGGATGATTATGGGATATGTTACGTGTAAATTAACATATTTGTTACGATAAGCCAGATGATTGTGAAAATGGATTACACATGTGTAACGATGTCATAATTTCCAAAAATAGAAACTTTCTAAAAAATAGATTTCCAGCATGAAACTTTATATGAATCAATGTTGTGGGGTCACAGTCAACCCTGCACTCAGTCCCGGCTAGCCTCTTCTAAAGTTAAGTTATACCGGTTAACCCCGAACGGAGAACTGAGACTCAAAACAGTGTACCATACCTGCCGAATGGTTCACTATAGTATCTTATAAAAACCTGTCACATGCCACACACGATCGCTCAGGATCTCAGTGGGGTACTCTTCCTATAAGTAAGGCACTGTGTGTGAGGGATTCCCCAAGTAGATCCACCCATATAAAACATGTGGTTCACAAAAGAATTAATGATCGGGATCTAAGTATCAGCAGGTAACATCAATGTCCACAACTTAAGCATCATATCATTCATAGAAAAATATTTCAGTTTAAAAGAACATGCTTCATCCCCAAAGCATAAATAAAAAGGGGACACGAGAACTCACCTTAGTATCAATCAAGTTCCACAGTCACAGATAGTTTCAAGTCCCAGCATCTTATAATCATAATTCAAGTAATAAGCTGTAAACAATTAGATCATTGGAAGATGATTAAGTGTCATTTTGTAGTTAAGGGCATACGTGGTTTTGTTTCTTAAAGGTTTGCGCTAAAAGTTTTCTTTTTAGGAAAGTTAGGAATTTGGCGCGCGTACATCAAGTTTTATGGTCCTTATAAGTTTATTAACACATTAATATGTTAATATTTGTTTCTATTCACGAGGCTACTAAAATTTGACTAAAATGCAGAATTTACACTTTGGCCCCTCAAGTTTCAAAATTTACAATTTCTACCCTAAAGTTCGTCACTTTACCATTTTGACCCCAAATATTTTCTTAAGCCTTTTATAGCCTATTTGATCCTGTTAGAAACCTAATATTTTAGTTCTTACTTAGTGAAGTTTCATAACACAAGTTTCTAGTTACCGGTTTCTATATTTTACTGAAATAATGTGATTTTCATAGATTTTGGCTCCTCATCTATTTTTAGGATTTTATCTAATTTTTCCGGTTTACGTTTACTTTTTGTTAGAAAAATTCATAGAAATTACAAATTAACCCAAAAATTCACCAAATTCAATTCCTTTTACTAACATAATTATCCTAAGGCCTAAAAATTATGAGATTCTATGTTTTTCATGTTATGACTCGTTTTCATGAATTATCTCCATTTTTCGAGTCACCGAACTAGTCTAGCATAGCCATACCAATTCTTACTAAGTTCCCCAACCATTTAAACTCATATTTCCAGGCATTCTAAGTCATTACCTTAATAAAATTCAACCTTAAGTCTAGGTTTCACATAAACATAGCCACAATCGGGTTATTTATACCATTTACACTAGTGTAACTATCATGTTTACACTTCTATCATCATTATATTATTTGTAACCTCAAACCCAGCATATTTGTATGTTAGTTTCACTGATTAAGGCAGATTTCAAGCTTTAGTTATAAAAAGATACGGCTAAAATGTTGCTAGAACACACTAAATGAGGGTTTTCAGGGTAGAACCCTTGTATATCGACCCTTAACTCATGGGTTTAAAAGGAATAGTACCTTGTGTGCGGTTCAAGCCCACAAACATGAGATTAGAGTAGAGAATCGTTTGTTAGAATAGTGCAAATAGTGTTTACAATAAGGTAAGGATGAGTTTATTAAGATTTAATCAATAGTAGTTCATGTTACTTACGTATGAGAGGGTTTAGAAGGTTAGAAATGAGCACAAGATCTTCGAACATGGCTGGAAATCCTTTGTTCTTTAGTATTTTGCTGGAATGTAGGAAGTGTGTGTGTGTTTGGGTTGAAAGGAGGAACCGAGAGAGAGTGAGAATGTGTTTATGAAATGGGGGTTTGCAGGTATAGAAAGAAGGAAAAGGTTGAGTGTGGGTATGGTTTTTGGGATTTCGCAGCATGCATTATGGTTGGTGGGTTGGGCGGCCATGCAGAATAATATATTTTATTTGTTTCATTGGTATTTTATTATTATTATCTTTGTTAAGCCGCGGGTGTACACGGGCACACCACATTCAAGCTTTGTTTAAGTGTTGAAAACACCAAAATTGTCTCAAATAATCGTATCAAAGGATAGTTTTCTATTCACAAATTAGTTTCTACATGGTTAAATACCAATATTGGATGTACAATAGGTGTGGAAAATAATCAGAAGTTGATTATATACACGATTACATAATTAAAATTCTAGCCGCATGACAACTGTTTGGACGTCTGGGACTTAGGCGCATGACAACTGTGTAGGCGCATGAGCACTGCTGAAACGCCCAAGACTTAGCCGCATGGGAACTGTCCATGCGCATGGGCACTGTTCAGGCGCATGGGCTTTGTTCAGGCGCATAGGAACTGTTTAGGCGCATGACTTAGAAAAATGTACACTTAAATTTTTTGCATTAGTCCTTGACTCATCTTGAGGTCGAGGCAGGGTTGTTACATTCTCCCACCATTTAGAAAATTTCATCCTGAAATTTAGCTTTTGTTAAGTTTCTGAACGGTTGGGTTTGAAGAAATGCGGGTATTCTTTTCTCGTCTCATTCTCCCACTCCCATGTGAACTCAGGTCCTCGCCTAGAGTTCCATCTCACTTTTACCTTGGGTTTGCGGCTTCGCCTAAGTTTCTGGACCAATCGATCAGTGATCACCATGGGCTCCTCAACAAAATTCAATTTGTCATTTATTTTTTCTTCTTTCAATGGCAAGTTTAAGGCTTTGTCTACCAGACACTTCTTCAAATTCGATACATGAAAAGTGTTATGTATGTAGCTCAGCTCCTCGGGTAGTCTGAGCTGGTATGCTACCGGACCAATTCTTGCCAGTATTTCAAATGGTCCAATGTATCTTGGGCTTAGCTTGTCCCTCTTGCCAAATCTCACAGCTCCTTCCACAGGGTGACTTTTAACATTACTTTATCACCTACTTGGAATTGAAGAGGCTTCTGTCTTCTCTCAGCATACTTCTTTTGACGATCTCTGGCTATTCTAAGTCATTCTTTAATCTTTACTATTTTCTCTGTGGTTTCCATTATAATGTCGGGTCCCATCACTTGGCTATCACCAATCTCGTTCCAACTCAAAGGAGACCGACATTTTCTACCGTATAGGGCTTCGTAAGGGCCTTCCTTGATGCTTGCATGGTAGCTGTTGTTATAGGAAAACTCTACCAGGGGAAGGTGGCTATCCCAGCTTCTACCAAAATCAATCACACAAGCTCTCAGCATGTCCTCCAAAGTCTAAATGGTTCTTTCACTTTGCCCGTCGGTTTGAGGATGATCCGCAATGCTTATGTCGAGACGGGTCCCCAGAGCCTGTTGGAGAGATCTCCAGAATCGTGATGTGAAGCGACTATCACGGTCCGAGATAATCGAGAGCGGAACTCCATGCCGGGTCACTATTTCATCAATGTATATTCGGGCTAACTTTGACATCTCATAGTCCTCTCGAATTGGTAAGAAATGGGCTGATTTAGTAAGCCTATCCACGATTACCCAAATGGCATCATGACCACGAGACGTTCTTGGTAGTTTCGTGAAAAAATCCATGGTGATGTTATCCCATTTCCATTCTAGGATTTCGGGTTGCTGTAGGTTTCCTTATGGTTTTTGGTTTTCGGCCTTCACCATTGCACACGTCAAACATTTGCCCAGATATGTAGCAATAGATTTCTTTAATCCGGGCCACCATAATAGTGTCTTTAAGTCTTGATACATGTTATCGCTTCCCGGGTGAACCGAATATCTAGATTTATGAGCCTCGTCCAAAATCATATCCCTAATTCCACCATGGTTAGGCACCCATGTCCTTCCTTCACATTTGTACAATCCATCGTTGTCTACTTCCAAACGCTTCTCCATCTCTGTTAACATCTCACAAGACACCTTATTCTTCTTGAGAGCTTATTCCTGTGCTTCTCTCAACCTAGCGACAAGGCTAGTGTATACGCTCATACTTAGGGCACGAACACGAGGGGGTTTCTCCCTTTCCTTTCTGCTATGGGCATCGGCCACTACGTTGGCCTTTCCAGGATGGTAGCATATCTCACATTCGCAATCACTTAATAGTTCTACCCATCTCCTCTAACGCATGTTCAACATCTTCTAGTCCAGAATATGTTGCAGGCTTCTGTGATCGATGTAGATAACACACTTAGTACCGTGGAGGTAGTGTCTCCATATTTTGAGTGTGAACACCACTGCACCTAGCTCCAAGTCGTGTGTCGTGTAATTCCTTTTATGCCCGTTCAGCAATCTGGACGCATACGCGATCACTTTTTCCCGCTGCATTAATACGGAACTAAAATCTTGACGTGAGACGTCACAATAGACTTCAAAATCCTCAGTTCCCTCTGGTAGGGCAAGGATAGGTGCGTTGTAGGGTTTTCCCTTTAGCAGGTTAAAGGCTTCATCTTGTTCCTTTCTCCATTCATAAGTTGTATCCTTCTTGGTCATAGCAGTTGGTGGCTGTACTATTCGAGAGATATCCTTGATAAACCTTCTGTAGTAACCAGCCAAACCAAGAAATTGTCTAATCTCGGTAGGAGTTTCTAGAATCTTCTAGTTCTTGATAGCTTCTATTTTTGCTGGATCCACCTGGACACCATCCTTATTCATTATATGCCCAAGAAATTGGATTTCACGCATCCAAAACTCGCATTTGGAGAATTTTGCGTATAGTTGTTCATTCTTGAGTAGTTGAAGAATTAATCGGAGATGCTTCTCATGTTCTTCTTTGCTTCGAGAGTAGATCAAGATATCATCGATAAATACGATCATGAACTTGTCTAAGTATGGGCGGCACACACCCTTCATGAGATGCATGAATGCTGCGCGCGCATTGGTTAATCCGAAAGGCATGACTAGGTATTCGTAGTGTCCGTACCTGGTTCTGAAGGCTATTTTAGGAATGTCTTCTTCCTTTATTTTCAGTTGGTGGTATCCCGACCTTATAACTATCTTGGAGAAATATCTAACTCCCTGCAATTGATCGAATGAGTCGTCAATTCTAGGGAGAGGATATCGGTTCTTTACGGTGAGTTTGTTCAGTTCCCGATAGTCGATACGCATTCGGAGTGTTCCGTCCTTCTTCTTAACGAATAGCACCGGAGCACCCCACGTTGAAACACTAGGTCATACGAACTCCTTATCAAGTATTTCTTAGATTTGTAGCATTAACTCCTTCATTTCGGGCGGAGCTAGCCGATATGGTGCTTTGGGCACCGGTGTGGCGCCAGGTAGTAAATCAATTTGGAATTCGTCTTGTCGAGTCGGAGGGACCCCTGGTAAGTCTTCGGGAAATACTTCCAAGTACTCAGACACCACATATATGTCTTCAATCTTCTATTCCCCTTTGGCCTTCATCACATAAACTATAAACGTGGTGTGTCCTTTCTTGAGGCTATTAGTGACTTTCAACTAGGATATCATAGGACACAGTGGTTGGCTTCTCTCTCTATGGACTACTAACATCTCCCCACTGGCTATTGGTATCTTAAGCAAATGCTTGTTACACACGATTTCAGCCCTATTTTTAGCTAGCCAATCCATTCCTACTACTACGTCAAAACCACCTAATTTAATAGGCAATAGATCTATATCAAAGGCATTACCCTCTATGACCAATTTGCAGTCTTTGATTATCTCATTAGTTTCTATTATATTACCGTCAGCTAGTTCTACTGTGAATGTTTCGGTTAAAGTACAAGCAGTCAAATCAATCAAAGACCTAAAATTAGAAGAAACAAAACTAGCAGTTGCTCCTATATCAAATAAAATAGTAGTGGGATGATTGTTTATGAAAAACGTACCGTTCACCACGTCAGGCTCTTTACGAGCACCATTCGTATCCATCACGAACACTCTTCCCTTGGTCTTGTTAGGTCGAGTGTCTTCGTCTCTTGCTAGCTTGGGGCACTTGTTCGTCATATGCCCTGGATCTCCGTATTCATAGCATTGCTTTCCAGGCTCATATGTGCAGCCTTTAATCAGATGACCAGGTGTCTTACACCAAAAACAAGGGATGGGGTTGCACTCGCCTTGATGGTGAAGCTTGCATTTGTTGCAGAAGGGGCTTGTGCCCATATATAACCTCCTATCCTTTGCACCGTGGTCATTTCGTCTCGCCTCCTCGCTGGACGTTTTGTTTGAACTGCCACTAATACCGACGACCTTCCTAGCATCGAACCATTTCCTTTTCTCTTTTACAGCCTTTTTCTTCTTCTTGGTCCTTTCATGCTCAGTCCAGCCGGCCCTAACTAGGTCATCAGTTAGTTTACTGGTGAAGTCCACACTGCTTGCAGGGTTGCAGGCCTGGAAGGCCGGACCATGCCTCTAACCCTTGTGTGTAATCCCCAAATGAATTGGGCTACACCCTTAGATTCGGGCATCACCAAGTGTGGTACCAGTCGAGACAATGCCAAGAATCAGTTGATGTGTTCGGTGTAGTTCGGGCCTTTCATCTCCAGGCTCAGAAATTCAGCCTCCAGTTTCTCTAGCTGATTGATCGGGCAATACTTGTTGGTGATGAGTTCCCTGAACTCAGACTAATTCATTCTACCAATGGCATTTTTGCCTCAGCACTGAATGATGGTTTTCCACCATTCTAGTGTCGGTCCTTTGAGAGATTGGGAAGCAAATCTCACCATATGTTTAACCTTTCCTTTACTGATGTCCAACAAAGCTTCTATTTCATCCAGCCACCTATATGTTTCAATAGCACCCTCGATGCTGTAGAAGTCCTTTGGCTTGCAGGCCATGAATGTCTTGTAGGAGCACCCATTTCTTACAGCTTCGGCTTCCTCATGATTTCCTTCATCGTTACTGGGTCTGTTAGTCCCGATGGCGTTTCCCCAATCTATGTTGATCTGGGAAATTATCATTGGGATCACGTTAGGGATCCGCTGGGCCACCAAGTTGGCAATCCTTTCATTATTCACTTGGTTGGTATTTCCCCCAAGTGGTGTTTCGGGTGGAGTAGGTGGTTGGTTCCAACCCCGGGTAGCTCCTCATGTGCCGGCACGTGTTCCACACCTAGGTGGCATTCTAATAGCATCATAGATAAATTCATTTAGCATCTCATACATTTGGCTTCAGTTATTATATTGCATCACATTTAATCCTATTATACACTAAAATCATGCATTGACGTCTAACTCAAAGTATCCGGACGTAACTACCTACGAGTAACTATCAATCACCCAACATAAGATTTAGCACATTAAAATAATTCATCCTGCAAAAGTTAGTATCATAAATTAATAGTCTCATGGATAATTCATACATAGAGTCAATCATACATAATAATAAGTGTCATTGTTTCACAAATCGGAAGGTGCCATCACCCCTATAAAAATAGTTTATGAGATAAATAGATAGATAGTTTCTTCAAATACTTCAGTAGCCTACTGCTATGCATCCAATCATCACCACATCATCCCTGCCACTTCTTCTTCAGCCATCCGAACCAACCTAAGCTTTTCTTGTTTTGCTCCTGCTCCAAGCATTGCACTCCATGTGATGCTATCATCGCCTGAAACTGAGCGAACTGTGAAGTTCGGGTGGCGTGTTGGAGGGTCAAGTCATGACGCTTGATGGTCTTCAATATGTCGCTCAAGGTAGGTCCGATGGACCAAAATCACTAGCCCGACGGCTTGACTGGGAGTAAGGGTCTCCAGCGAGCACGTTGGGTCCATCGTACATGCTACGCCTTGGTGGCATCCAGTACTCATCGTGAGGGAGGCGTTTAGGCGAGGCAAGCATTGGCGGTGCGGGTGTTGGAACTGTTGCAGGAGGAGGTGGAGGTGGAGGCATCCTAAAAGAGACTGAGGATCTAGGTCTCACACTCTTCCTAGGTCGAGTGATAACGTGGGCTCCCCTATTCCCAATAGGTGGGATAGGCAAGTGGGTAGGTACTACGACATGTGGTGAGTTGGAGCGCGTTCGGCTCCTAGCCGGAGATGTCGAGGAGGAGTCCTCTGACGGTTCAGTGTTGTCCGATGTCGCGGATACCCAGCTGGGATGTCGACATCTTCTTAGGTATGCCTCGT
Organism: Flaveria linearis; assembly: GCA_024085815.1. NCBI lineage: Eukaryota > Viridiplantae > Streptophyta > Magnoliopsida > Asterales > Asteraceae > Flaveria > Flaveria linearis. Next base: position 41,325,301 of record CM044001.1, read on the forward strand.
ACTCTGTCTGGGGCGTAGCCCTCCTGAGAGTCCTAACAGGAACAGTCTCATCAATAGGGCGCGCAGGTGCCTTTCCTCTGTCAGCCAGAATCTGGTTATCCTGTAAAATTATTATGAGTAATTTTGTTTCTCATAGCTCATGATCATAATAATAGTACTAGTAATAGTAGTGATGGCAGTAGTATCTCATAGCAGTAGTATGAAATAGTAGTAGTATCAATAAGCAGTAGTATCAATGAGCGGTAGTATCCTCGAGCAGTAACAGACATGAAAGTCCATTAAAAATTATCTTTAGGCCGTGTTTAGCAAATCTCTGAAGTCAGTTAATCCAAAGTTTCACACCTTTGGGATTCGTGTTGGAATTTACACGTCCAATAAATTCATGATTACATTGATCAAGTGTAATCATCAATTTATCAAACCCGCTTATCCCAACATTCACCCAAGCAAGGACTGTCCTAAATTATCAGGGTTGTAACCTAGGTTCTACTAAGGTATTCCCGATTTCTCTACAACCTGTGGCTCTGATACCAATTTGTCACACCCCGGGCTCAAGGAGGGTGGGACGTCGCAGACTAGCACAATTATGGTAGTGGAAACAAACCATCATAAGAGCACACAAGTAGAGAAATCCCATGGCATTTCATTAACTTAATTAAAGACCGGGACTAAATAGCTTAGCTCGGTTACACCAAATTGTTTAAAAATATGATCAAATACATTTGTTCAAAAGTTAAGTCTGAAATGAGTAAATGCTATAAGGTCAAGGTGTTAGGTCATCCAATGAGTCTTCTAAGTCAAACTAGACCTCCATCAAGGTCACCTGAAACAAGCTCAAAAAGATTTTGTGTCAACTAAAAAGTTATTGAGTTCAAGCATTTTAAAGTTTCAAAAACAAAAGGGACTCGTAAAGTCCACATGTTACAGTTTTTGTATCAATTATCACTGTTGTGGGGTCACAATCAACCCTGCACTTAGTCCCGGCTAGCCTCTTCTAAAGTTAAGTTGTACCGGTTAATCCCGAAGGGAGAACTGAGCCTCAAAACAGTGTACCATACCTGCCGGATGGTTCACCATTGTATCTTATAAAAACCTGTCACATGCCACAAACGATCCCCCAAGATCTCAGTGGGGTACCCTTCCTATAAGGAAGACACTGTGTGTGGGGGATTCTCCAAGTAGATTTACCCATATAAAACAATCGGTTCACAAAAGAATTAATGATTGTGATTTATGTATGAGCAGGTAACATCAATGTCCACAACATAAGCATCATATCATTTCATAGAAAAATATTTCAGTTTAAAACAGTATGCTTCATCCCCAAAGCATAAATAAGAAGGGGACACGAGAACTCACCTTAGTATCAATCACGTTCCACAGTCAGAGATAGTTTCAAGTCCTAGCACCCTATAATCATAATTCAAGAAATAAGCTATAGACTCTTAGATCATTGAAAGATGATTAAGTGTCATTTTGTAGTTAAGGCATACGTGGCTTTGTTTCTTAAAGGTTTGCGCTAAAAGTTTCCTTTTTAGGAAAGTTAGGGTTTTGGCGCGTGTACATCAAGTTTTATGGTCCTTATAAGTTTATTAAGACATTAATATGTTACTCTTTGTTTCTAGTCACGAGGCTACTGAAATTTGACTAAAATGCAGAATTTACACTTTGGCCCCTCAAGTTTCAAAATTTACAATTTCTACCCTAATGTTTGTCTCTTTACCATTTTGAACCCTAATATTTTTTAAGCCTTATACAGCCTATTTGAGCCTGTTAGAACACTAATATTTTAGTTCTTACTTGGTGAAATTTCAGAACACAAGTTTCTAGTTACCGGTTTCGGTAAAACCGACAATTCCAAACGTCTAGTTTTGAATCTTCTAATTATAATCAAATTACAACTCTAATTTATATATCTTACTGAAATAATATGATTTTCATATATTTTTGGCTCCTCGTCTATTTTTAGGATTTTATCTAATTTTCCCGATTTATGTTTACTTTTTGTTAGATAAATTCATAGAAATTACATATTGAAAGGATCTCAGCCTCTAGTTTGATCAATTAGGTTGTATTCGCAGCGGATTTAGCACGAGAATTAAACAAATAAGCGAGAACACAAATGATTTTGCATGTAACAGTAAAATTATAGAGAGAGAGAGAGCAATTATGCAAAAGGGTGTTTTCTATTGAATCACACGCTTCGGCAAGGATTACAATTAGGTCATCTCCTTTTATAGGAGAAATGACGTATGCTGATGTCACTTGATAGTGACATCAAACGGTTACTAACTAACTACAGAAAGAACACTAAACTACTGAAGATATCAAACAGCTGACATCTTCTTACAAAATGCTAAGTGTTCAAACTTATTACAAATTACTGAAGAAAAGAAACTACTGAAAGTATTACAACGACTGAAGAACAAGCTCTTCAGTCGTTTACAACTACTGAACTATAACAGCTGAAGAACAAGCTCTTCAGTTGTTGTACAAACTACTGAAAAGGAAAACCATCACAACAACTGAAGACAACTTCTTCAGCTGTTGTGACAAACTCTGAAGCTTCAGCACTTGGTATTCAGACTTTGATCTTCAGATGTTTCATCAGCTGATGACTTCAGTAGTTGTCATCAGCTGATGTCTTCAGTCTTTGTCTTTAGACTTTGTGCATCAGTTATTGATCTTCAGTTCTTTAGTTCTTCAGCTTTTGATCTTCAGCACTTGTCTTCAGTACTTGTATTCTTCAGTACTTCAGACTTCAGTACTTATCTTCAGCACTTTGGATCTTCAGCTGTTATTCTTCAGATCTTTGATCTTCAGCTGTTGAGTCTTCAGTCTTTGTCAAACTGCTGATGAAGCTTTCAGCAGTTGTTGTGATGTCATGTGGGACTTAGAGGTTTTTCTGATCTGGCTCATTGGTTCTTTTGGTCCAACAATCTCCCCCTGAACCAATGCAGCCAAAACCTCCAAGTTATTTATTGTCCCACTTATTGATGGTAGGAAGATTGGTCTTTTTCCTTCTTGATCAGCTTAGAAGATGACCCAATTAAGCACTGGCCTGGGAAGAGGTCTTAAGAATTTGTTTGGCATAGTATGGATGGGAACTCTGTTTTGGGGAACTGGACACAGAGTTATTGTCCCATCCATAAGACCTACTTCCCATGTATGAGCCGGTAGGATTCTCTGGTGTAGGCTTCAACAAATATAATCTATTCCTCCTTTGTAAGCTCCTCAGCCTCACCATCAAAAAATCCTTCACGGCCATACATCTCTGAGACATACTTGGCCTGTTTACCATTTTTGAGCTCAACTGTTGTTATCTGTCTATAAGCAAATTCATTAGGGTGAACACCCTCAAGTAACAGATTGAGCTCATCTCTTCTGAAGTTCTCAAGCCTCTTATAGACTAACCCCTTTCTGACCACCCTATTCTCCAACAACATTTGGGGTGGCTGGTTAGCCTCATAGGCCTTCTTGAACTCTTGCAAAATCTCCCAAAGTGATATTACAAGGGCCACAGTGATCACTTCATCTACAATCCTTTTTACCTGGCCCTTGTATCTTGATGGAATATCTTTCTTTATAGTTCTGTGAGCCACCCTGGGATCAGGCCAAATTCTCACCTTGTCCTTATGATATTGAAATGTGTTGGCAAGGGTGTACAATCTCAGAGCTTCTTTCCTCAAGTTGATAATTGATGAGGAAGCAGCATAAGCTTTGTTTATGCTTTTCAGCATCTCATCATCATGAAGCTTCTGCTGCTGTTCTTCTTCTATTTTTACCCTCACAGTTTCCATCTGTGAGGTGGGAGTGATGGGCTTTGGTTTGGCTTTTGGTAAAGATATGACTGCAGAGAGAGGCAGCCTATCTTCTTCCTCATCATCCTCTTCTTCTTCTTCTTATAGCCTCAACACCCTTCTCTTCTTCTTCAAGGATGTATCATCGGTAATGGGTTTTGATGGTGAGGGGGTTGGTTTTGTGGGTTGTGTTTGGGTTTGTGTTGGAGTGGGAGATTGGGCAGGATTTGCTAGGAGTCTAGATATGAGTGAAGGTTTGGTTTGTTTGGCTAGCAAAGTCCTGTTCCCACCCCTGGCTTCAGTAACGGCTTCTATGACCAGCCCCTTTGTGAATTTCCCAGCCGAACAGATCTCGATGGCTATAGCCAAGATGCTGTTCCTGGTCCATGATTTAATATCTAGGACTGGTCTCCCCAAATACTTCGAAATAAACCTAGCCATAGCCTCAAGTCTCTCTATCTATCCTCTTGGCTATAGCTGGTCCATCGGTACTCAATCTCCTTCATCTCCAATTTCCTTATTTCCTGATCTAGCATGGCAGTGTCCGTGTCAAAGCCTTGCCTGAACAGCTGATCAGTGATAGAGTCCATTGATCGGCTATGCTCAGCATCAGCCTCCTTGACTAGGACTGCTATATCATCATCCTTAACCACCTTCTCTCCCTCCTTCTCACCTTTCTTCTTTTTATAAGTGACACTGAAATCCTTTTGGATTTCAGCCACTTCTATCTTCTTAGCTCTCTCCTCCCTTTCCTTCTCCTTCCCCTTCACCCTCTCAGTCTCCTCACCCATATCCCTCTCTTTTACCACCTCTTCCACCACCTCTTGCTCCTCCTCTACCCTCTTCCTCTTTTCTATCACTGATGTCTCCCCCTTTTTAGGTGCATTGGTTGGGGTTTGACGATTAGAAAGCGCCTTAGCTACAACAACCTCCACCAAGGGTTGTATTTGTGAGGGAAGCCTCTCATCAAGGGTTTTCATCACAATGTCTGTGATTATTGGTGTGATGAGAGGCAGGGAGTTTTGAAGGATAGCAACTAATTGCTTAGGAGGTGGCAGATGGACTTTGATCCTGAGACATTTTGGCAAGCAGCTCTTTGAGTCTGCTTACCTCATCCTCTAGGATGGTGTTTTGGGCAACTACATCGTAGAAGAAGCCCAGGTCATTATCAGTTTGCACTGAATCACCTGACCTCCTGACTATGTCAGGATGTACATGCACTGAGTGTGGCTCAGTAGTTGCATGTGCCCCTTTGTCTTGGTTTTGGGGACTTCCAGCCTCCGGATTGGATCCATCATCGGCAGTTGCCTCTGGTGAGGTCTTATTAATATTACCAGCTTCTTCCTGCTCATATGTTGATGCAGGGGAAATGGCAGCCTCACCAGATTATCCTATCTCCCTAGCCACACTGCGAGATGAGACATGTGATTCTCTGTGTTGTGGGCTCCCACCAACACTTGTGTCCACCCTTTCTTCGGTTGGAGATTCCCTAGTTGTGATTGGTTTCTGGGGAGAGGGTGGAGTGTTCAGATGGGTCAACACTTCTGCAATAATTAATGTAGGGCTTTTAGGGGCTGTTGCAGTAGGAGATGGGCTCGAAGCAGTATGCACATGGGGAGGAGTGTGCTTTTCAATGGCAACCTCCTTAATTGAGAAAGGTTCCAGATTGGTGGCAGCCCTTGAAATGATTGCATCAAGCTCCTTTAAAGAGGATGCTTGTGCGGTTGTGGTAGGTGGAGTCGTGGTGATTGCTGGGAGAATCGGGCCAGCAAACACGTCCTGCCTTTGTTGTGCAGGGGCATCCTCAGGGGACTCATCTCCCTGAGTAGCCTTTTTGGCTTTCTTTTTGGGTTTGGGTTTGGTGGGGCTTACCTGGAGGTGGAGGCTGTGGGTTCCTGCTGCGTGGGTTTTCGCAGCTTGGCAGCCTGTTTCAATGTTTGGTCTGTGTTGTGCCTGGAGTATACCTCAGCTAAAACAACCATGGCAGGGACTCCAGTGCCAACTACTCCCTCAGCTTTAAGCTGGCTCTCTATCATGGCCATAATGAACTGAGGATATAAAATCCATCGGTTAGCAAAAGGTTTTGAAGCCATGCCTTTGAGTTCCAAAAATATTATTTTAGTAAAATTTAATGGTTGTTTCTCAAAGATAGAGTACAATACCTATTGCCACCTTGTGGACATCTGGTCCCATGAGGATGTCTTCGGGGCCAGACAAACATTCACCATATGGAAGATGAGCCGTTGTGGATCAGGAAAATGATTCTTCAGCAAGGTGGAGGCAGAAAGGTCACCTTGACAATCATGAGCAGTGAAGGAGAGATCAATGTTCCCTTTAAGGTAGGCAGTTGGGAAGGTGGCATCCTCCAGCTTTAGGGTTTGTCGGAGAATAGCTGGATTGATGACCACTTGGTGGTTGTTCATGGACGACCGGAGAGAGACCTCGCCGTCGTTCTCTCCAGTTTGAACGGTGACGTTCGTCCAGAACTCAGATAGGGAATCGGCATGAATGATCGGATTTAAGAGAAATGCCGTTTGGTATTGTGAGTTGGTCATCAGATCAATGGCTTTGTGAAATTTGGACCAGAAGGGCGATTTAGTAAGGTATGCGACACAGTTGTGTCGAGGTTTGAGTTGCATGGTCGCCATTAATGGTGTATGGGAAGGTTCAGAGGTTTTTGAAAGTTAGGTCAAGTGAGAATGAAAAACTCTGAAGGTTGGGTTGGTATTTATAGGCTAAAAGAAAACGACTGAAGGTTATGGTGTTAGTCATCAGTTGTTAAAACTACTGATGACGTTGTTTTAACCTTCAGTAGTTGTAACATCTGAGGACTTGGTGTTAGTCTTCCGTAGTTGAAACTATTGAGACCTTGGTTTTGTCCTTCAGATGTTGTAAACAGCTGGAGACTTGTTGATAGGCTTCAGTAGTTATAAGCTACTGAAGACATGGTTTTCATCTTCAGACGTTGTAACAACTGAAGACTTGGTGTTATTCTTCAGTAGTTGGAAACTACTGACATCAGTAGTTATGAACTACTGAAGACATGGTTTTGCTTCAGTTGTTGTAAACAACTGAGGACTTGGTGTTAGTCATCAGTAGTTGTGAAACTACTGAAGACATGGTTTTGTCCTTCAGTTGTTAGGATATTAAACAGCAGATGTTGGAGTCAGCTGAAGAGTAAAGTTACTCATCAGCTATTGCCGTCAATTCAGTTGTTTCATGCTGACCTCCACATTTACTCATCAGCTCTTTGGCTGACTTTCAGATGTTTCATTGGCCTTCAGCTCCTGTTAATATTTATTCCTTAGCTCTTGGGAACAGATGTTCATGACTTGAAATAAAATATTCTTCAGAGCTTGTGAATAAATTTTGTCTTCAGTACTTATGTGTAAGATTACACATCAGTACTTGTGAACAAAATTTGTTCATCAGTACTTATTTGTTTGAAAATTATACATCAGTAGTTGTAACTACATCAGTTGTTTTCATCAAATAATGTACTTCAGTACTTTGAAGCATTTTAGTATTCAGTAGTTATGAAATCTGCTAAGGACTAACTTACTCATCAGTACTTATTTTTTGACTTTTGCATACTAATGCTCATCAGTACTTGTGAGCTGAGAGCATCAGTATTAGTCAAATTATTCTAGCTGCAGCATACCAAGCCTTAGTACCAGATTTTGAAATGTGGCACTATCTAAAGGCTTAGTAAATATGTCTGCAAGCTCATCAGTACTAGGCACAACCTTAGGATCAATCAGACCTTTCTCATAGCAATCCCTAATAAAATGATGTCTGATTTCTATATGTTTGGTCCTAGAGTGCTGGACTGGATTTTTAACAATACAAAGAGCTGAAGCACTATCCATTAATAATGGAGTCTTAGTCTCTGTAATGCCATAATCCAAAAGTTGGTTCTGAAGCCAAAGTACCTGAGATGTACAACTTGCAGCAGCAATGTACTCAGCTTCAGCAGTGGATGTAGCAATTGATGTTTGTTTCTTACTCTGCCAAGAAACTAAACAATTGCCTAGGAATTGGCAACCACCAGAAGTGGATTTTCTGGTGACTTTGCATCCTGCATAGTCATTATTAGAGAAAGCAACTAATTTGCAAGAATGCCCAGTTGAATACCAAAGACCTAGTGATTGGGTACCTTGCAGATATCTAAAGATCCTTTTGACTGCAATCAAATGGGATTCTTTAGGTGCAGCCTGAAATCTAGCACAGGCACATGTTGCAAACATGATGTCTGGTCTAGAAGCTGTAAGGTACATCAAGGACCCAATTATACATCTGTAAAGGGTTTCATCAACCGCTTTACCTTTCTGATCCACATCCAGTTGTGTGGTGCTGCTCATGGGAGTGGAACAGGGCTTACAGTTTTATAAATCAAACTTTTTCAACAAATCCTTTGTATACTTGGACTGATGAATGAAGGTTCCATCAGCCTTTTGTATGATTTGCAACCCTAGAAAGAACTGTAATTCTCCCATAGCACTCATTTCAAACTTTTGCTTCATGAGCTTAGTGAATTCATCACACAACTGGGGATCAGAGGATGCAAAAATTATATCATCTACATAAATTTGAACAAGGAGCTTATGCTGTCCCACATTCTTAATAAATAAAGTTTTATCAATGGTGCCTCTAGTGAACTTATTCACTAGAAGAAAAGTTGATAAGGTCTCATACCAGTCTCTAGGAGCTTGTTTCAGCCCATAAAGAGCCTTATCAAGCTTATACACCCAATCAGGATGTTTATTGTCCTCAAAGCCTGGTGGTTGACACACATAAACTTCTTCTTTTATTTTACGATATAGAAATGTACTCTTGACATCCATTTGATAAACTTTAAGACTGTGAAAGGCAGCATAAGCTAAGAACAATCATAATCGATGCCTTCCTCTTGTGCAAACCCTTGCACAACCAGCCTGGCCTTGTTCTTGACAATTTGGCCCTTTTCATCAGTTTTGTTCCTAAACACCCACTTAGTGCCTATTGCACACTTACCTTAGGGTAAAGGAACAAGCTCCCACACTTGCTGTTTTCTAAACTGAAGAAGCTCAAGCTGTATTGCTTCAACCCATCCATTGTCTCTTAAGGCAACATGATAATTCTTTGGCTCTTGCTGACTGATGAAGAGAGCATAGAAACAGAAGTTGGACAATTGATTCCTGGTTGAAACTCCAGCATTGATATCACCATTGATCTGAGACACTGGGTGATTCTTCAGCTCTTGATATACTATAAGATCAGTGCAAGTGTTTGTAGGACTTTCAGTAGCAACGGATGGTGATGAAGATTCTTGAAACCATGTAGGAGATGACAGCTCAAATGAAGTAGAGCATGCAAAAATCTCATTAGCATTTGTTGTGGATGGAGCTGCTGAAGCTACAGGAGCATCAGGTTTAGTGGACTCTGGCAGATGGTCACTAAACCTGAAAAGGTGAGTACTGGAATCTTCATCATCAGTACCACCAGATGGAGAACTGTTGATAGGAACAACAGCTGGAGGTTGATAAGGAACATATTGCAGTATGTCCAGATCAAATAACTCCACAGGGTTTTGTGGAATCTTGTCCTTTGGAGATTCATTGAACTTCACATGCAGAGTCTCTTCAACCATCTTTGTCCTACAGTTGAAGACTCTGTATGCCTTGCAAGTTGATGAATAACCAACAAAATACCCTGCATCCACCTTTGTTGCAAACTTCTGGAGTGGATCTCTTGTGTTGAGAATGAAGCAAGGACACCCAAAGGCACTAAAGAAGGACATCAAAGGAGACAAATGATGAAGTACTTCATAGGGAGTCTTCATCAACCTTTGATTCACTAAGGTTCTATTCTGCACATAGCAAGCTGTGTTGACAGCTTCAGCCCAAAAGGTCAGTGGCAGCTCTGAGTTAGCCAGCACGGACCTTGCAGCTTCAATGAGAGTCCTGTTCTTTCTCTCAACCACTCCATTCTGTTCAGGAGTTCTTGGAATACTAAAATGCCTTTTAATTCCCTTAGATAGGTAGAAGTCATCAAGTGTGTGGTTTCTAAACTCTGTTCCATTGTCACTCCTCACACACTTGACCTACAGGGAATACTGCTTCTCCATAAATAACACAAAGTTCATATTAGCCTTGGCAGCTTCATCCTAGGAGTGCAAGAAGAAAGTCCATACAAACCTGGAGTAATCATCCACAATTACCAGGCGGTATTTCTTCTTTGCCATGCTCATCACTCTGACAGGACCAAAGAGATCCATGTGCAAGAGTTGCAAGCAGGCAGTGGACTTTGGTTCTTCTATTGAAGGGAATGAAACTCTATGTTGTTTTCCTTTTAAGCAAGCAGTGTAGTTGTCTTCACACTTGAACTCCTTCAAAGGCAATCCTCTTACTAAACCATCGCTAGTAAGCTGATTCATGTTCTTGAGATTAACATGCCCCAGCCTTCTATGCCATAGAGTAGACTCTTGAGGAGAGGCCTTGGAGAATAGGCAAGGATAGCCTTTTAGATCTATTTTCTTGGATAGATATAAGGTATATACTCTTCCTGTCCTGTTGGCCTTCAGGAGAGTATATTCATCCAGCACATTGTCAATCAAACTCAGAACTTTGGATGACAGAATCCGACAGTTCTGGCTTGTGAAAAGGGCAACATGGCCTTTATCACACATTTGACTGACACTCAAGAGGTTGTACTTGAGATTCTCCACATGGTTTACATCATCAAACCTTATTTCCCCATTGGAAACAAAGCCTTTCCCGATGATGTAACCTTTTGCATCATTGCCAAAGGAGACAAATCCCTTCTTTCCTTGAGAGTAGTCATTAAGAAGAGAGTTGCTTCCTGTCATGTGCATGGATCCTCCACTGTCTACATACCAGATGCTTCTTTGGCATGTTGAAGAACCCTGCAATCATCATAACAAGTTAGTTAGTTTGGGAGACCCAAACATTTTTGGTTTTAGGTCTATTCTCATCAACAGATGTAACACTAACTGGTTTGTTATGTGTGACAGTCTGAGGTGAAGGAGATGGTGTAGAAGAGGAACCCTTTGGCTTGGATTTCCTTTTCTGTGGTTTCAACACAGGAGCATCCAATTGGTTGACTCTTCCCATTAGATGTTGAACCATCATCACAAGTTGTGTCTGACTTTGTGATAAAGCTTTCAGCTCCTCAGACACAAAAGTGGTTGCTGGTGATGGATTCCTGTGTTGCACCATCTTCTTTTGAGCAACCTCAACTGTTGCCTGATTAACCCCATCCTTCTTTTTGGATTTCTTCTTTGACTTTGTGGTTTCAGATTTTGATGTTGTTGGTACAAACTTAGTCTCAAACTCAGTTTTCATTACATTCATTTGCTCTTTAATTTTCTCCTTTTGTTTGAGTTTGGAACCCCTTTTGTACCAATAATCATCAATAAGGTGATTGAACAAGCCACATATTTCACATGGCTTCTTCTTCATCTTTGGTTAATCATCTACTAAAGAAGATGAAACTGCTGAAGACTTGTTCTTCAGCTGTTTGCTGTCAGTACTTGCAGTTTTCTTCCTTGCAGTACTTGCTTTCCTAACATCCTCTTTAGTAGTCTTCAAACCCTTTCTACTGATAGTTTTCTTCTCTTCAGTACTGACAGTAGTTGGGGTTTGAACTTCAGGTGTTATCACTTGCTCTCCAGTACTTTCAGTACTTCTAGAGACAACACCTGAGTTGATCAACTTTTTGATCATGTGACATTCAGCATTTGAACCATCAGCTGTTTTAGCATCAGCTGATTGGTTTTGTGAGAAATGAATGCTGACTTCTACTTCTGATGATGTTGTATCAGATAGTAGGTCACATGATGAGAAGGATTGGTTATTGTTCTCTCCATCAGATTCTGTATCTGCTCTGGAAGTATAATCTGTTGGAGGAGCAGTGTGATTATAACCAATGCCAAACTTCACATTGGAAGCTGATTGCTTACTCAAAAGCATCTCAAAACCCTTGCAGGATTGTACCCATCGATCACACTCTACCTGGGTTGCTGCATGAGTTTCCTTGAGGTCTCTGTACTTCTCTAGAAGTACCTCTTCCCTAGCCTTATCCTCTTTGATTTGGCATTTAAGCTTATAAATCTCATCATTTTAATCATTAATCACAACCTCAAATTTAGCTTTTCTTTTGGAAATGATTTGCTCTAGCTCAAAGTTTTTATCAATTAAAGCCATATTTGCCTTTCTAATAGAAGCAAATGCTGCTATGCATGAATCAGAACAAAGTTTGGCTTTAGCCTCAGAAGATACTTGTGATGAAGCATTTGAGGATGACCCATCAGCAGACTCCAGGGCCATAAGAGCAAGGTTCCCAAAAGGTTGATCACCACCATGTTGACCAGCACCAGGAGACAGTTGTTCATGACCAGATAAATCATCTGGTAAACTGCTCCAGTCAAAAACTATTGGGGTGAAGAAGCTGTGTTGTTGAGGTTGGGTTTGATGATGAGATGGAGAAGGTTGAGGCTCAGGGAGTGCATGTGGTTGCTGAGCAGTGGGTGCTTGAACTTGACTTGGCTGAGGCATGTAGTAGCAGGGGTATGGGTATGGCATATGACCTTGAGGCACAAAGTATGCAGGTGATGCCTAAGCTGGTGATGGATGACTAGAACTGGATGTATGTTGCCCTCTGTGCTGTGAGCTATTGCTTGGAAAAGTCACAAAGGGTGCAAAGGAGTTAGATCCAGATGATCTACACTCTCTAGCAAAGTGTCCAATCCTATGGCACTTGTGACACCTCAACTTACTCTTGTCAAAACAAACTTTGGTTTTGCCATAGAGACCAGGAAATTTCCTACCAGTTCTCTTGTAGAACATTTGAGATGTGATATTTATCATTGCCATTTGACTCAAAATATCCATCTCTTCCAGATCATCATCTGGAATGCCCTTCAAGTCCTCCATCAGAAAGCACAGGTTATCACTGCTACCTCCTGAACTACCATCAACACCAACAAAAGCATGTTCAGAATTGGTAGAGAAATCTATATGCTCATCATAAGAACCCTCTGATGCAACATATTCTGACTCTTGACGTATCAGTGCAGCATTGCCTAATACAAAGTCATCAGTGAGCTTGCCAGAGGTGGACAACTTCCTTTTCTGCTCTATCTCTCTCTCAAATGTAAGCAGTTTCCCATGAAGTTGGGTGAGAGATAGAGTATCCAGATTTGCACTGGAGTGTAGGACAATGGTATAAGTGTCCCATTTCTCGGGCAGGGATCTGAGGAAACGGTTGTTCATCTGACTATTGGAATACTCTTGTTTAACCATTTTCAGCTCAGAAATAAGACAAGAGAATAGGTCAAACTGTTGAGTCAGTGTCTCACCCTTCCTATGAGAGAATGTCTTATATTGTTGGGCGAGGATTTCCCTAGTGTTTGCTAAGACCTCATTGGTTCCTCCAAATTGTTCCTTCAGAGCAACCCAGAGATCATGAGCAGTTTCATGATGCAAAAGCCCTGAATAAATTTCATTTGGAATTGCCATAGCCAGAATTCCATGGGCTTTAGCATCAATTTCGAACAACTTTAGATCTTCGTCTGAATATTGTTTAGGTTTCTTTGGAACATTCTCATTTGATTCAGGGACGCTCACCATAGGCATGTGTGGTCCATGTACCACTGACTTCCAACAACCACAACTGTTGACAGACAAGTGATGGAGCATACGACGTTGCCATATGTTATACTCGTTCCTCACAAGCATCGGAGGCTTTGTTGAGGAAGTATTATGAGGATCATTAGTTGGTGTCGCCATTTCAGATTTCAAGTAAGTTCAAGGTAAAAAAAACAAATCTAGCTCAAAAACCACGAGAACCTCAAGTTTAATGGCCAGAAGCAGCAGAAACTCAATCTCTATAACTAATTCTTGCAAATTGCTAATTCGATCAAACGTAGATAGAAATAGAGCAGTTTCAATGATCAATAGTTAAATCGATCAATGATTAACCAGCTTATATACCATTTGAAAGGATCTCAGCCTCTAGTTTGATCAATTAGGTTGTATTCGCAGCGGATTTACCACGAGAATTAAACAAAAAAGCAAGAACACAAATGATTTTGCATGTAATAGTAAAATTATAGAGAGAGAGAGAGCAATTCTGCAAAAGGGTGTTTTCTATTGAATCACACGCATCGGCAAGGATTACAATTAGGTCATCTCCTTTTATAGGAGAAATGACGTATGCTGATGTCACTTGATAGTGACATCAAACGGTTACTAACCAACTACTGAAAGAACATTAAACTATTGAAGATGTCAAACAACTGACATCTTCTTACAAAATGCTAAGTGTTCTAACTTATTACAAACTACTGAAGAAAAGAAACTACTTAAAGTATTACAACGACTGAAGAACAAGCTCTTCAGTCGTTTACAACTACTGAACTATAATGGCTGAAAAACAAGCTCTTCAGCTGTTGTACAAACTACTGAAAAGGAAAACCATCATACCAACTGAAGACAACTTCTTCAGCTGTTGTGACAAACTCTGAAGCTTCAGTACTTGGTCTTCAGACTTTCATGTTCAGATGTTTCATCAGCTGATGACTTCAGTAGTTGTCATCAGCTGATGTATTCAGTCTTTGTCTTCAGACTTTGTGCATCAGTTGTTGATCTTCAGTTCTTTAGTTCTTCAGCTTTTGATCTTCAGCACTTTTCTTCAGTACTTGAAGTCTTCAGTACTTGTATTCTTCAGTAATTCAGACTTCAGTACTTATCTTCAGCACTTTGGATCTTCAACTGTTGTTCTTCAGATCTTTGATCTTCAGCTGTTGAGTCTTCAGTCTTTGTCAAACTGCTGATGAAGCTTTCAGCAGTTGTTGTGATGTCATGTGGGACTTAGAGGTTTTTCTGATCTGGCTCATTGGTTCTTTTGGTCCAACAAATATTAACCCTAATATTCACCAAATTCGATTTCTATCACTAAAATAATTATCCTAAGGCCTGAAAATTCAGAGATTCTAAGTTTTTCATGTCATGACTTGTTTTCTTGAATTATCTCCATTTTTCGGGTCACCGAACTAGTCTAGCATAGCCATACCAATTCTTACTAAGTTTCTCAACCATTTAAACTCATATTTCCAGGCATTCTAAGTCTTATACTTACTGAAATTCAACCTTAAGTCTCGGTTTCACATAAACATAGCCACAATCGGGTGATTTACACCATTTACACTAGTGTAACTATCATATTTACACTTCTATCATGATTATATCATTTGTAACCTCAAACCCAGAATATTCGTATGTTAGTTTTGCTGATTGAGGCAGATTTCAAGCTTTAGTTATAAAAACATATGGTTAAATGTTGCTAGAACGCACTAAATGAGGGTTTTCAGGGTAGAACCCCTATATATTGACCCTTAACTCACGGTTTAAAAGGAATAGTACCTTGTGTGCGGTTCAAGTGCACAAACATAAGATTCGCGCAAAGAATCTTCTATTAGAACGGTGAAAATAGTGTTTACAATAAGGTAGGGATGTGTTTATTAAGATTTATCAATAGTAGTTCATGTTACTTACGTATAAGAGGGTTTAGAAGGCTAGAAATGAGCACAAGATCTTCGAACACGGCTGGAACTCGTTTGTTCTTTAGTATTTTGATGGACTGTAGGAAGTGTGTGTGTGTTTGGGTTGAAAGGAGGAACCGAGAGAGAGTGAGAATATGTTTATGAAATGGGGATTTGCATGTATAGAAAGAAGGAATAGGTTGAGTGTGGGGGTGGTTTTTGGGATTTCGCAGCATGCATTATGGTTGGTGGGTTGGGCGGCCATGCAGAATAATATATTTTATTTGTTTCATTTGTATTTTATTATTATTATCTTTGTTAACCCGCGGGGGTACACGGGCACACAATATTCGAGCTTTGTTTAAGTGTTGAAAACACCAAAATTATCTCAAAGAATCATATCAAAGGATAATTTTTTATTCACAAATTAGTTTCTACAGGGTTAAATACCAATATTTGATGTACAATAGGTGTGGAAAATAATCAAAAGTTGATTATATACACGATTACATAAGTAAAATTCTAGGCGCATGACAACAGTTCAGGCGCATGACAACTGTTTGGACATCTGGGACTTAGGCGCATCACAACTATATGGGCGCATGAGCACTGCTGAAACGTCAAAGACTTAGCCGCATGGGCACTGTTCAATATGGGCTTTGTTCAGGTGCATGGGAACTCCTCAGGCACATGACATAGAAAAATGTCCACTTAAATATTTTGCATTAGCCCTTGACTCATCTTGAGGTCAAGGAGGGGTTGTTACATTTATGTGAATCATTATTTATCACTCCCCAACCTTAATGACAGAAACGTCAAGATGTGAGGGTTATGATTGTTCACAGCCACATAACGCTACCATTAAATATATATATATGATTATCATAAGTTTTAAATAAACTATACATCCAAACGTCATAATGCAACAAAGAAAACAAATGTTTAACAGCTAAAATTCAAGATAATTTATTATTTCCTAGGTCCAAATACTAGGGGTAAGCACGCTTCAAAGATATCATCAACCTTGTGCATTTCCTGAAACATGTTAAAAATAAAAGGTCAACTATGAAGTTGGAGAGTTTTCATGGGTTAAGTATACATAAATATAGCAAAAGATTTACAAGTAGCAATTCATGTCAATAGTTATGCATTATGCAAGTTTATAGAACACATATAGCTACAATCAAACGTTGACAGATTACAAGATTACAAGATTACAAGATTAAACGATTAGCTAAGTGTACTTGGTCCCCACAATGCTCAAGAATAGGACACTAGGGCCATCAAATAGGCTTGTTAGGCCCATTGATCTATGACGTCTCCAGGCTAGCAATAGTTAATGATTGTCAACATATAATGTATCTCATATAACACCCACAATAATACAAATAACCATGACAAAAATAAGTATGAATTGCATGTGCATTACATGTATAAAAAGTTTGCAAGTGTAAGTTTATAAGGTTAACATGTTTCACCCCAAAAGGTGTGAAATAAAGCAAAAAGGGGCATGAATAACTTGAAGGAATTGATCTGCCCAAGATACATATTAAATTGATGTGGCTAGTGTGATATGATCCAAGTCGGGTCATACCCAATAACAAGCTAAACAAATACCAATGGATAATTTATTCGTTGATAAGATCATACAAATAAATTATGACACCAATTTAGAAAATGGGTTTTCTAAATCATTGGTTTTGTAAATAAACAACATTATATGGATAATTTGTTTGTGGGAATTAGTTGTTTTATTATTTAAGTTAGTTAATTAATAACAAACAACATGTGTGTTACAATTTTATAAAATGTAAGGGTTATATTTTATAAAATGGCAATGCAAGAGAGTATAATATTACAAATATCAAATGGGAGGGAAAACCCACAAGTGGGACCCCATTTTGGCCGTCCCATGTGGGATTAAATTCCCTTGATTTGTTGTTGGTTGGCATGCAACATTGATAAGAGAGACTTTCTTGCATCAAGACACACACTCTTACACATTCAAAGCAAACAAAAAAACTCTCTAACTTCTCTCTAGAACTCGAGTTCTAGGGCTGGAAATTACCAATTTTCAGCCTTGTAAACTAGTTCTTCTTGGCTGAAAATTCGAGATTCAAGTGGGTTTTTCAAGTTGGTGTTGCAAGTCCTAGCAAGAAGGGTGTTTATACAAGCTTGGGGTATCATCTACTTGAGGATTGCTAGTTGGAATCTTGCCTTCAAGATCATCATCCTTCTCATCTCAAGAAAAGTCTTGAATCGTAGTTTTCTTCACTTTTCTATGGTTGATTTGTAAGTTAGTTGTTCATGCAAATAGATCCATCAATAAAGGGTTTTATCAACATAAATGGTTTATGTAAACTTCTAACAAAATGTTAAAATCCGCTGCGTTTTATGTTTAAAATGGTTAAACAACTTTGATAGACATGTTAAAACCCCAATAATGGCATCTAGAGCCGGTTGCATGGACACTAACTTCTTTAGATCGAAATTTTGAGTTTTTTCTTGGGTTATTAGAAACCCTAGAACTCAAGATTTAGCTTGGTTTCTCTTGATTCAAGTTGGTTAATCTTATATGCATTGAGATGGCTTGAATCTTGTGATTTTAAATTTGTTAAAAGTTGAAAAATCCAATTTTTTTTAAAAAAAATATGCTGCTGTCGCAGCAGTGAATAAAAAAAAGTTTTTTTTGTTGGATTTTTTAATTAAATGAAACCATGCTTGAGTTGGATGATTTACATATTTGGATATGTTGTTTGGTTATGCATAACAAAGCCTAGACCTTAGGACAAGACCATTTGAAAATCCAATTTAATGGTTGTCATGATTCATTCATTTGGGCATGTAATAATTTATTTTTTGTTTCAAGTCTAGTCTTGTAATTTATTTATTCATATGGCATGTAATAAATAGATTAGGAGTTTTTCTTTACTAGAAAGATGTATTAGGATACATATTTTGTAAATGTAACACCCGTAAATTCTTTTAAAGAATAAAAGAAAAATGATAAGAAAAGAAAAGGTATCTTGGAAGAAAGTAAAATGAACAAAAGTGGAAGGGGGCTTTGTGTAAAAGTACAAAAGTCAAATTATTTTACATTATTATGGGTATGGCCGCCCATAAATCCTCCATCCCATCTGCTTATGTCGACCAAGTTAGAAGGAGAAGAAGAAAACTGATATTTCTTCGGTTCTAGAGAGAGAAAGAGGCTGATCTTCAACAAGGTAAGCATTTGATGCACAATTAGTTTGGTTTTGTTTGTGTTTTGACTAAGAAACTGAGAATGAGTGTTCTTATGTGTATGTGTGTTCGGGTTTGTGTGTTTTAGACACATCTAGGCTTTCGAATCCTTTGGAAAAGCTCAAGCAGAAGAGTTTGAACTTGAGAGTAGCTAAGGTGAGTTCTAGACCCCTTTTTACCTGTTTTAAACGTTTTGGGGCTGGAAAATGCATGTAAGTATGTTTTTTTTATAAAATTTGGGTTGATACCCGTATGAAATGAATGTATGTATGTTTATGTTTATGTTAGATTTATGCCTAGAATCATGTGTATATGTTTCGAACTAGGCATTTTAATGTTTGGGACTTGGACTATGAATTTTACCCGTGAACAGGTTACTAATATGTCTGAAATTGGGACTTAGAATAAATAAGCACAAGTTGATGAGTCCACCAATGCTCATACGACCAACAGTGTGGTTGTATGATCAGGATTTTTCTAAGTGTTAAAGCCCAATAGGACTCATACGACCAACAGTGTGGTCGTATGACCAGGTGATGCATTTTTCTAAGTGTTGAAAAGTCTAACAGGACTCATACGACCAACAGTGTGGTCGTATGACCAAGTAATTTTTCTAAGTGTTGAGTCCAATAGGACTCATACGACCAACAGTATGGTCGTATGACCAAGTGATATTTTTCTAAGTATGATGATGAGTCCACTAGTGGTCATACGACCAACAGTGTGGTCGTATGATCAGAACATATTTCTAAGTCTAGGGAATGGTACGACCAATAGTGCTCATACGACCAACAGTGTGGTCGTATGACCAGATAATTCTAAGTACAAGATGAAAAGTCCAGCAGTGCTCTTACGCCTAACAGGGCTCATACGCCCAGAGGGCTTATACGCCCAACAGGGCTCAAACGCCCAGAAAACATAGAATTTTACAGAAATTTCCTGTAAATCCGAAGTTCGAGGTTTGACCAGGGTTGACTAGGGTTAATAAATGATGAGGTTTCATGCATGTAATGATGAGTATGATTAACCCTTATTGTTACTGATATTATTATCAGTGTATTATTATTGTTAACAATATTATTAATAAAATATTGTTAAATATGGTATGATGCTACGTATGATGATGAATGCATGATGATGAATGTATGATGATGAAATGTATGATGAGTATGTATGATGAGTGTGTATGTTCCTTGTAATTGTGTATGCTTATCTTTCTGAAACTTTACGAATAACGGAAATGAACTAATGAAGTATTATGTAACGTAAAGTGAAAGATAATGGAAGAGGAACAGGATGATGAATGCATGTATTAACGAATGAACGAAAATGATAGGATCAATTAGAGCAATCTGTATCAATTATATGAACAATTCAAAGCAAAATACAATCAATTGTAATCAAATCAAGACAAATCAACAAAATTCATATTCCATTGATTGCAAAGACGATTACAAGTGATAGAAAGCAGTTCTCATAAAACATATGCAAAAAACTTACAATCTACACTACGTCTAAGCTATTTATACTAGAACTAAGGAACTAAATTTACACAACTAGTCCCTACACTAGTATGAAATACAAAAGACACTAAACAATAAAATACTAAATGTTAATCTTTTAAGGGACCTAACAATACTCCCCCTAAGATTGACATTGTCTTCAGTCTTCTGTTCAGCTCCATCTTTTCTTTTTCTTCTTTTGTCTTCAATCTTGACTTTGTCTTCATTTTATCTTCTCATCATCCTTTGACTTTTTCTTTTATCCTTGATTCTTCTCTCTTCAATCTTCAATCTGCAATGAAATCCTCAGGTTCTTCTTTTACAGAGAACATCGGCTTCTTCTTGTAAATCTCTGTTTCCTTCAACGCATTCTCAATCACTGACTTGAATTTCTTTGCCAGCACAGCCTGCTCTGGTTTTGATTCATTGGTTTTTATGTCTAACTGCTTCATTCTTTCCAATGTGCTCTTTGACAAACATGCTATATCAATATTAGCATATAGCTCAATTGGAATTCCGCAGTCTTTTGTATACAATTCAAGCACTCCTTTTCTTGATATTCTCATGAACTCAATATCTGGTATATCTTTCTTCACAATGTTTGCATAAGCCAAAGCTTTCCTTAAAGCAATTCTTTCCATGGCTGCACTCATGACATTGATAATTGACACAAAATACTTTTTATCTTGTTCAGCTGTCTCATCTGATAACTTGTCAAACTTCTGCACAGATAGAAATGAAATGTAACTTGGGTGTAGTAACCTCAGTTCAAAGGCTCCAAACAAAGTTATCATGTCTTCATTCCAATCTTCTAAGTTTCTCACAAGCTTTAGTTCAAATGTTTCTGAATTATAAAACCATCTTTGAATTGGTTTTGACTTTTGATTTCCGTCAATCATCTTTATGCCCGGAGTTGTCACCTTTTCTACAAACTTGTCATAAAATTCAATCATGAAGTGATCTTCATCTGATTGATTCACTGTCTTACTTTTCTTCTTCTTCATTGACATAAAGTATTCTTTATCTTCCTGATCACATCTTGTTTTCAGAAAATTGCTTGATCTGGTCAACCCTGTTCTTAACAAATCTACCATCATTTGACCTCTTTTTGCATTTGAATGGTTAATCAACCTCAATTTATTCAACTCTTTAAGATCTTGCACTGGAAGTTTTATGATGCTAGCATAAAAATGATACATATCACATATTGCATTCACTCTTTTAATTAGAAATGCATCAAACACTTCATCATACTTCCATGCTATGATTTTTACTTGATTGGTGAAGTCTGGTGCAATCATTGCATTTAACAGTTCAGCAACTGATTGACCTTTTTGTAACACATTTCGTACCAAATCACCAGTTGACCTTGATTTATCAAATATTTGGATTTGATCAGAAGAAGCTTTGTATGCTTGTTTTTCTGATTGTGGAAACATGCTCATCAATTCTTTTCTCCTTTCAATCATGCTGGATTTTTGAGCCATCTGTTTGATCTCCTGAGGCTTTAACACTTTAGTTCTTTTTGTGATTTCCAGATATTGTGGATTGTCAGTATCCAAAATAATCATCTTTTTAGTCTGTTTCTCAGTTTCTTGAAAACTTTTAACCAAATTTCTCAAAGATACAGATTGAAGTCTTTTTAATTTTCTCCACGGATAATTCCTTGCTTGCAACCATGATCATAAGGCAACCACACTCATGTCTTCTGGATCAGGATGGTGCAGCTCGGAACTAGAAAGTTCATCCACATTGATACTTTCTTTTTCTCTGTTCCACTCTCCATGTTCAATCACAATTTCATTAGGATCTATTGGAGCAATGGATTCTGCAGCTATGCATTTCTCATATTCATCGTTTATTTGAGAAACTGTTAACCCATCTAAAAATACTCTGTTGTATTTCATCTTTACAAGATCGTTATACCTTTCTTCAAAATCTGATAATATATCATCAACTCCTTGATCATGTTCCAAAGGAGGATTTTCAAATTCCTCAACCACATCATCATCATCCAGAACTTCATTATACCAGTCATCATCAAATTCTTCTTCCAAATCTTCAAGAGCACCAATTTTGTCTTGACTCATTTGCTCTTGACTCTCTTGATGTTCTTTTTCAATAGGTTCTTCAACTTTTTGTACTTTTGAAGAAGTTTCAGGAATAAATTCAACATCAGCTTCATCTAATTTCCTCTTTCCTTTCTCCCTTTCAGATACTTTTTCAATATCAATTGGAATGTTTTCAGCAATAATCACAATTTCTGGAGAAGAGGGCTTTGCTGATTCTTTGAACTTTGTTAATTCTTCCTTCAATCTTTCATTTTCTTCAGACATATTCTTGAATTTTTCTTCCAGAAAATCATAATCTTTGATCATAACCTTAAAATTTTTTATAACATCTTCTTTGTCTTTGGCATAAGCCACAATCTTTTCATCTTTTAACAAACCATCTTCTTTCAATTTTTCATTAGCTTTCTTCAACAAATCAAGCTCTGCTTTTAGTTCTTCAATCTCTTTTTCTTTTGCTTCATTTTCAACTTTTAGGCTTTCGAGTTCATCAACATCAAGAATTTCTTCAGTTTGAACTGCCACATTAGTTGTAGAAACAGGTATATCTTGATGAATTTGGAATGTCTCAATGAACTCATAGTCAAAAATTTGATCATCAACATTCATCTCTTGTTCAGTCTCAAAGTGAGCTTGTTCCTCTTCATGAACTTCTTCATGAGCAGTTTCATCAATAATGAAAGCATCTACATTATCAACTGCTTCATGCTCACTGTCCTGATCATGAACTTCATCACCCATTATTTCTTCATCTTCGTTTTGAGCTTCATTTTCATGCTCAGAAATTGGTGATTCATGAATTATATCCTGGTGAGTCTCAGCTTCATCACCATCATCATCATTATTATCATCATCATCTTGATCATCTTCATCATCTTGATCATTATCATCATCTTGATCATTTTCTTCCAAAGGAAATTCATCTATCAGATCAGCAGGATCAATTTGTTCTCCCTCTATCAAATGATAATGCTCCACATTAATATCAACTTCATCATTTGCTACATTTAACATGTAGTCAAACATAGGAACATTTTGAGCACCTGTTATCATTGATAACTTCTTATATGTCATTTCAGACATATTTTCCAACTCCAATCGATCTCCACCAACACCATAAACATGAATGTCAGGATATTCCTCATTAATAATCATTTGGAGGAATCTTGGATACATTAAGTATTTATGCCATGTTCCTTTTTCCAAATTAAATGAAAATCCATTTAGTATCCACTTTGACATATTAAACCTCCTGTTTGTAGCTAAAGCAACAATAGGTGAAGCTGTGTCCACAGGAAATGAATTCCAACCAGCACTCCTCTTGGACAAACAGTGTTGGAAGATGTAACAAAGAAGCTCCAGTGATTATATACCCTTGCTCTAAAGAATTGTTTCTTAGGAAACTTATCAGGATGACCCATAGCCATAAAACTTTCTCTGCATTCATCAAAAGAAAATTCACATCTATCTTCTGGATCATTTTCACCCAATCTCAGAGCATTTCTGATAGAATCTTCAGACACTTCTATCATTCTATCTCTGGTTATAAAGCCCCTTACAAATTTTCTTCCATCCTCTACTTCAACCCGAGCAGTGTTCCAAAACTGTCTAATAAGTCTGTCGTAGATTACGGTTTGGTAACACATAGCATAAACATATTTGGTTCTTAGAAGAAATCTGATCATTTCTTCATAAGAAAAAGCATCTTGAGCTTCATCATCCAAAAATGCAATAATATTATGCTTAGGTACAAACTTCAATTCTGCCATCTGCAAAATATAAGAACAATGATGTTAGATAATGTATATTTTGAAGCAAATGATTAATTGTGAGTTTAAAATTATGATTGATTTAAGATATTATAAACTGATGTGTTAAATTGATATATCTTATTGTGGATTTTTTTATGAGGAGACATTTTTCTGGAGCACAATTTAGTTACATGTCAAGAGATTAAATTTTGCAATATTTGCCCAAAAAAAAACAACTTGAATTTTAAGATTGATTTTGATTAACAGTTTAACACTTCTGTTCAAGTTATCTTATATCACTTTATTAAAAACTCTTAAATTCCTGAGATGATGATTTGTATCAATTTTGATTTTATTATGAATTTTGTTTTATTTTATTTTGAAAATTTTGAAACTGTTCATCTTCTTCATTAGGTTCATCATCCCCGAGACTGTTCATCGGTGACCATGAATCAAAAATTCAATCAAATGTCAGATTATCACAAGATTATCCTAATATCATGATCGAAATCATCAGATGAACAATAATCAATCATCAATTTTTCACATTTTATCTCGATTAGAAGTACTCTGTGATTTTTTCAAGTGTTAGGGTTCATACGACCGACAGGGATCGAACGACCATAAAAATGTTTCATTTCAAATGAAATCAGTTGAATATGATTCATTCACTTACATTCACGATCACAAGAATACTATCAACAATCGGGAATTTTTGTTTGAAGTGAATACAATCGATGAATAAGGGTTTTGTTCAATGAAAGGTCGAAAGTTCGAGAGTTCAGAGGGTTTTGTGAGGGTTTTTGAATTTGGAATGAAATGAATATCACAAGTGTTCTATTTATACTAAGTATAAAAATTTTAGACTTATGAGCACTGTTGGTCGTTTTAGGATCATTCAGACTCATTAGGTCAAAAATTTCACCAAGTATCTAGACATATGAGCACTGTACAGCAGTCGTATTAGCACTGTTAGACACATTAGTCTAGCCGTATGAGAACTGTTTCAGACTTATGAGAACTGTTAGTCGCATAAGCACTGTTAGTCGTATAATAAATCTGAAATGTCCACATTCACTTGGAATTTTCAAATCTTCCACCTGCACACTGTTTAAACAAATTAGTAATATTTCATACTAATATTCATACAATATTGCATATTTTTACATTTTGACCCTCAAAGTTTCAAATTTACACTTTTGACCCTCAAAGTTGAACTTATTTACAAGTTTGACCCTTCATCTTAGTTTCAAAATGAACAACCAAATATTTCAACATCTGTCTTGATTTAAATTTTTCAAAGAAGCTTTTCCTTGCTAAAAATTATGAGATCATTTTATCATTTGATAAACACACACATACTTTGAACTTAAAGCATCATCCGTTCAATTCAACATGATCATTTTCATTTTGATTTTCTGAGAATATTCTTATTGGTTTATTACTCCCCCTAAACTTTTAAGTTTCACAAAACTTAGAAGTTTATTAATAGATCATAAGAATATCATACTTAACTTTGTTATATTGCCTGCACACAAGAAAACATGCATAAAATCAATATTAAAGCAGAATGAAAATCTAATATTTACACTAGAATCTGAGATTGCAGTGAGATCATATTAGATAAGATCAGACATTAAAATAAAAAATTGTGTGGATAGTCATAGACAATGATTAAATCCTGATCAAGTGTGTTCCAGGTCAGTGATATCACAGCAAAGGAGACACAAGATCTAAGGACAGCAAATGAGTGTTTTTGACATAAACTATCAGCTCACTTACTTTTTCAATTCTTGGATGAGTATGCTAGAGGTGTATGACAAGATGTGACACATACCAAGACAAAGAGGATCAACCATCATCAAGACATGCAAGAAAGCACTTATTCTCAACTTATTACCTAACAAATATGCATAATCAGAGTTCATGTTACTTAATTTAACAGAGAATGATCATGGATAACCATTTGATGAACTCTAACCATCCTTTTGAATGGGTTGTGCACATTGGCATCTTTTGCATCAAATGAGAATATCCAGGTCTGTAATGACTTACAACAGAGGATATCAGAACTTCAGGTCTATGATGACTCATAACAGAGAAGTAAATGATGCTTGTAATAGATCTCATGATTAGTCATATTACCATCAGGTGTGAGCAGGAGTAGCTTAACAAGCAGTCAATCTGATAAGCTAATACACTCAAATGTACTTAGATGAATACACAAACAAGCATAGGGATGTGGGTGATCACAAGAATTTACTTGTTCAGTATACTAGCATGATAGTGTCTACACAACAAATCCTGATCATGTCAGACTTTATTAGCGAGTGAAGTATGTAACTGATCTTACTAATGTACTATCATTTCTCACAGAAGGCAAATACAGATTCATTCCTAAAATAACGAATGAAAAATGAAAAGCACTCTATTTTTGGATTTTTGATTTATATTTTTCTATTTGATTTTGGGGTTTTCTACTTTTGTATTTGTTTTTCTATAAAAGAAAGCACACACACACCAAACAATCAGGCAAATAACTATGAAAAGTTATCCTTATGAAAATTGTCAGATTTAGGAAAGTATTTGATCATAAACAGATTCAAATTTGTAACCAGGTTTACACATGGTTAATAAGACCAATTGACTCCACTAAATACTCAAACCTTCCTGGTAGAAAAGCTTTAGTAAATAGGTCTGCCAACTGTTTTTCAGTTGCTATTTGAATCAAAATGATTAAACCTTTTTCAGAATTATCTCTTAGAAAATGATATCGAATTTCGATATGTTTTGTTTTTGAGTGTTGAACTGGATTAGCTGTAATGAACATAGCAGCATTGTTATCAATGTAAATGGGTGTTTTAAGAAAATTGAACCCATAATCTAGCAGTTGGTTTTGCAACCAAAGGATTTGAGAACATCCTGCTGATGCAGCTATGTACTCAGCTTCTGCAGTTGAGACAGAAACATTTGTTTGTTTCTTACATTGCCATGAAACTAATCTGGGTCCATGAAACTGACAACCACCCGTTGTAGATTTTCTGTCTTGACAACATCCACCATAATCACTATCTGTGTATCCATGTAACTCAAAATTACCTTCGTAAGGATACCAAAGCCCTAAGGCTGGTTTACCTTTGAGATACCTGAATATTCTTTTGATAGCAATTAAGTGAGATTCTTTCGGGTCTGATTGATACCTTGCACAGACACAAACAGCATACATTATGTCTGGTCTTGATGCAGTAAGATACATCAAAGAACCAATCATAGATCTGTATAATGTTTGATCTACTGATTTTCCTTTAGGATCAGGTTCAATCTTGGTGTTTACGTCAGCTGGAGTTCTTATAGATTGACAATCATGCAGTTTGAATTTCTTCAAGAGTTTATCAACGAACTTCTCTTGATTGATAAAAATACCATCTGTAGATTGTTGAACTTGCAATCCAAGAAAGAAATTGATTTCTCCCATAGAACTCATTTGAAACCGAGATTTCATGATCTCTTCAAATTCTTTGCACAATGTTGGACTGGTAGAACCAAATATGATATCATCTACATACACTTGCACACATAAGAGATCATCATTATCCTTCTTTATGAATAAAGTTGGATCGATTTTCCCTCTTGTATATCCATGTTGGATCAAGTGTTGAGATAATGTCTCGTACCAAATTCTAGGAGCTTGATGTAGGCCATATAAAGCTTTGCTAAGCTTATACACACGATGTGGAAATGCTGCATCCTCAAAGCCTGGAGGTTGCTTGACATACACATCATCAGTGATTGGACCATACAAGAATGCACCTTTGACGTCCATTTGATACACCTTGAATTTCATGAATGATGCATAAGCCAGGAAAACACGAATAGATTCGAGTCTTGCAACTGGAGCAAATACTTCATCATAGTCAATTCCTTCTTCCTGTGTGTATCCTTGTGCAACAAGTCTTGCTTTATTTCTGATTACAATGCCACGATCATCAGTTTTATTTCTGAACAACCATTTGGTGCCTATGGCATTTTCTCCTTCAGGTAATTCCACCAACTTCCATACTTCTTGTTTTCAAAATTGTAGAAGTTCCTCCTGCATAGCTTCAATCCAACCATTGTCCTGTAATGCCTCGGTGACATTTTTAGGAAAAGTCTAAGAAAGGAACCAAGAGTATAAACAAACATTTGCATGTTCAGATTTACTCCTAGTAGTTCTTTCATTCAGAGGACCAATAATCTGTGATGTTGGATGGTTCCGGTGGATACGAGATATCGGAATCTCATTTCCTTGAACAGTAACATCAAGATTGGTTTGGTTCAGATTGGAGAGCTGTTGCAATAAGGTAGAGGAATGTGGAGTGAAATTTGGAACTTGAGTCGGTGAATTGAGAAAGTAATCAAAGTTACTTTGATCAATTGCATCTCCAGAGATAGAAGATGTGCCAGACTCAGGATGTCCAATTTCTGTACCATCATTAGGAATAGGTTGTGATGCTTCTTGAGCAGCTGGAACAGAATGATCTGAAGCTGAAGAATCAGGAACATTGTCATGGAAATGGATTGTTGAATCCTTGACAAATGAAAAAAATGGATAATCTGGACGAGCATCATCTGAATCATCAGAATCTGAATCATCACTGAAAGATCCAAGATCTCCTCTTGAGTTCTTCTTACCTGAAAAATCAACAGATTGATTAAACAAGTTAGACTGAAATGAGTTTGACAAAGAATCCAAATCAAATAACCATGCAGGACCATTTGAAACTGATGGAAAAGAATTTTCCAAAAATTTAACGTTGAATGTTTCATTAATAGTGTTTGTCCTAGAGTTATACACTCGATAGGCCTTTGAAACAGATGAATAACCAACGAAAAATCCATTATCAGCTTTTTCTTCAAATTTTCCTAAATGATCACTTGAGTTAAGAATCATGACTGGACAACCAAATGATTTTAAAAAATTTATGTTTGGTTTCCTGTCAAACATCAACTCATATGGAGTTTTCTTTTTATCTTTAACAAGCAAGATTCTGTTCTGAACAGAACATGCTGTGGATATTGCTTCGTCCCAGAAAGTGATTGGAAGTTTAGCATCTGCTAACATAGAACGGGCAGCTTCAATCAAAGTTCGGTTCTTCCTTTCAGCAACTCCATTTTGTTGTGGAGTTCTGGGAGCACTGAACTGATGAACTATCCCTTTTTCTGCACAAAACAAATCAATGTTAGCAATTTAAATTCAGTTCCATTATCACTTCTTATTATTTTTACTTTTTGATCAAGCTGATTTTCAACTTTATTAATAAATTCTTTTAGAAGATCTGCAGTTTTAGATTTAGCTTGAAGAAAGAAAACCCATGAAAATCTTGTATAATCATCTATGATGACTAAACAATATGATTTTCTACCAATACTCCTAACATTAGTTGGTCCAAAAAGGTCCATATGTAACATCTGGAGTGGTTTGGAGTTTGAGTTTATTAGTTTGGACTTATAAGACGCTCTATGTTGTTTTCCCTTCAGACATGCTGAGCAATGATCAGTTGTTGAAAACTTCTTGGAAGGAAGTCCAATAACATGATTTCCTGCTACAAGCTTGTTCATGTTTTTGAAGTTGGAATGACCAAGACGTCTATGCCAAAGCTGGCTTTCATCATTTGAAGCTTTAGCAATCAGGCAAGTAGTTTCAGTTGCAGGATCCACTTGAGACATATCCAATTTGTATACATGTCTGTCTCTAGCAGCTTTAACTATCACCCAGTCATTGCTAATCTGAAAACCTGGTTTCAAGACATAACAGTGAGATTCATCAAAAAGAACAGAGTATGATTTGTCACAAATTTGGGATACACTTAGAAGATTAAAGTTCAACTGTGAACAGAAGTTGACTTTATCAAAACTGATAATCCCATTGGACACTGTTCCCTCTCCTGTAATCTTTCCACCTGCATCTCCTCCAAAAGCAACATGAGTACCGTCCTTTAACTTAAAATCTTGCAACAAGGCTTGATTGCCTGTCATATGCCGGCTACACCCACTGTCAACATACCATGAGTTGATTGGTCTCCGCGGGCGTACCTGCATTCACAAACGTTTAAGGTGAGTTTGTAACCCAAGCCGAGATGGTCTTGGGCTTGCCAAACTTGTCAACAATTGTAAATTGTTTAAAATGAAGTTTGTTGACATCTGGTTTCTTTTGAATTTTAACTTGTTCAAATTCTTTTTGAGAAACCAACTGATTATCTCTTTGAGATTTTGATTTCAAAGCATTATTATGAAATCTTGAACTCTTGTATGAATCATTTGAGAATGTTCCTTGGTTTATTCTCACAGATCGAGGAATAAACTTTTCTTGATGATATTGCTGTGATTTGACAAATTCTGAATTGTTTCTTCTGAAAGATCTCAGACCCAAGGAAGATTGTTGTTGTGAAAATTTAAATCCAATATTTTGATTTCTTATAAATTGTGGATTTACAAAACCTTGATTATTGAATTCCTTCCTTGTAGAGTTCTTCCTGAAGTAACAATCATTGGTATTGTGATTTCTTTCATCACACAAAGCACAGTATTTGTTAAAATAACAATCAGCTGTGGTGTGATTTGTCATATCACATATGTAGCAATACTTGTTAAAGTAACATTCTGAAATGTCATGATTGTACATGTCACAGATATCACAATATTTTTCAGAATGTTTAAACAACATTTTATTAACCCTTGATGTTGAAGCAACATTTGATTCTTGTTTGAATTTTAGGTTAGGTAATTTAATTTGTTGTTTAATTGGAGTAAAGTTTGTCTTTTGATCTTTGGGATTTTTCTTTTGAACTTGAACAAAATTCTTTGACTCCTTTGATTCAAATCTTTTATACACAGCGGAAGTCTTATGATCTGGACTTGTTCTCAGATCAGAGTTAGATTTGATCTTAGGTGTAGGTGTTATTTTTGTGTTTGTGTTCAAGTCAAAAGTTCCAGCAGATACAAACTTCACAGGTTTAATTTGAGTATTGTTCTGTGACTGATTAGTTGATTCAGTTTTCTTTGCTTTTGCAGCTTTTCTTCGTCTTTGATTTCTCAATCTTGATGAAGTTTTCTTGCTTTGAAGTTTAGTTGAATCTTGAGAAGATTCCTTTTGACATTCTTTCACTTCAGTTAGTTCATTAGAGCTAGAATCATCAGAATTATTGTTATCTGATTTAACCTCTTCATATTTTTCTTTCAGTTTGTTATTGACATCAGAATTTTCACTCTTTAGTTCAGTTTGTTCAATAACATTTTCACTTTTGGTACGAACAGCTTCTTTTGTTTTTGTTGAGGTTCATAAGATTTCACTTTGATTGGATGACCATTTTTGATCTTGTTTAAGTCAGTTTCTTCATAAACTTCAACATTTTTCTTTTGAATGTTCTTTTGATCTTGAAATTCCTTCAGTTTAGCTTTGTTTTCTGGTGAATGATCATGAGTATTGAAATTATCAGGTAATGTTTTTGAGATAGATTCAGGCATTGGTTCGTGTGTGAATCCTAGTCCTGTTTTGTCTTTTTCATTCCTTCCATTCACCAGTTGCTCAACAATTTTCTTTGAGCTTTTAACTTTGGCTAAGTCTATTTGAGTTGCTGCATGTGCCAATTTTTCTTTTTCAAGTGTTTTGTTCATCTCTTCAAGTTGTTGTTTGACAAGTTCAAGTTCTTTAATGGTTTTGTTCCATGATGCTTGAAGAGACATGATCTTTTCATCAGCAATTTTATGATCTGATTTTAGCTTATTATGTTTTGATTCTTCTTGTTTGAGCTTGTCACAAATTTTAAATGAATATGTTCTGTAGTGTTCATCTAGTTCAAAACATGCTTTTGTGCATATTTTCTCTCTCACTTCTACTGGTATTTCAGGATGTGAGTTTGAAGATTCAGTATCAGAAGAATTAACAACCTTTGGCTGTTCTGATTGAGCCATAAGAGCAACTTCTTTAGTGGTATCTTTTGGGTCTGATTTGTCGCTCCAATCATACTCTTCTTCTTGATCTGATTCATCATATTTAGGATCTTTAAATTCAGACCAGTCTTCATCATCAACTTCAGCAACTAGTGCCAGATTAGCAGTGAGATCAGCTGTAAATTGCTCGGCATATGCACTCCAGTCATAACCATCTTTGATGTTTACAACCAGTGCCTTATTAGTTTCCTCACTGTTCTTCTCTTCTTTGGGTTCTGGCATTGGTAGACTTTGGTATGACTTCTGAAAAGTCTTGTTTGCCTGTTGCTGATACTTTTGACCATTGGAGCTGCCTTGAGTATTTCCTCCTTGGTTTCTTGGAGCTTTACATTCTCTTGAAAAATGACCATAGCTGTTACAGTTAAAGCATCTTGATTTTGATTTATCAAACCCAACAGTTTTGTTTGCACTGGGTTTGTAATTTCTGTTAGTGTAAGCATGCTTTTGAGTTCTGTAAGCTATCATGACCATCTGCCAATTAAGATCCATTTCTTCTACATCATCTGGATCCATTTCAAACAAATCCTGTAGAACTAGCTCCATTTGAGTCAGATGACTGCCTTGATAAGCTTGAAAGCTTTCCATGAATGCAGTGAAAGTAGTTTCTGACTCTTCATCTTGTAAAAGAATGTTGATCACATCTTTCACTTTGCTTGGATTGGGAGAGTTTGAGGAGGATGGCATCTCAGTTGAAGGTTTTGGCATTTGAGCTTTAGGTGAAGACTGTGGTTGTGGTTGAGTGGAGTAAGCAGGTGTACTGGTAAAGAATCCTGCTCCCACAAATAGATCACCTTCATCTTCAGGAGTGGATTGGTCTTTAGCCAAAAATGCATTCTCAACAGTATTTGCTGGTGAAGCAACATACTTATACTGAGTTGTTGATGCATGTCTATCATTATTTCTTGAGCTCTCATCAATTTCTACAGATTCAATTTTAGCAATGAGCAGATCAAGATCCATTGGAAACTTCTCAGTATGTTTCAACAAAGTGACAGTTTGATTCCAAGAAGATGGTAGTGCATTCAGAAGTCTATTGTTTAAGTCCTCAAGATCATTCTTGATTCCCAAAGTAGACATCTCTGTAGTTAATTGCACAAACCTGTTCATCATTTGGTTTATTGTTTCTCCTGAGATGTGCTCAAAAAGTTCCAATTGCCTTTTCAGTTTCTGCTTTTTCAGATCTTGAATCTCTTTCCCTCCTTCACATATAATCTTCAAGGCTTTATACATGGTATATCCAGTCTGATAGTTTTCAAGCCTTGAAAGAACTTCCAGTGGTAGTCCTTTACACATGAGAGAATATGCTTTGATGTCATTCTTTACTTTCTTTAAATCATCACCATGAAGATTATCTTCTGGATAAGGCTCTTGTGAATCTTTAGAATACACAAATCCTCTGTCTGGACCATCAGTAGTCACAGGAATGTATGGACCCTTTTCAATTGATTTCCACAGATCAGTGTCTATGGAATTCAAATGATGTTTCAGCCTAAGAGACCAATTTTTAAAATCAGCTCTGTTTTTAAGTTTTGGAACTCTATTCTCAGAATCTTCTGATTTAGCCATTTTTTATATTTTTGTTGTTTTTCTAATCTTTTGAATTTAGAAATGAAAAGAAAAAATATTTTTGGGTTTTTGAAATTTTATGAAAAATTTCTAAGTGTTAAGGCTGAAAAGTCTGAAACAGTGGTCAAACGTCCAATAGTGATGAGTCTAAGGGATTGCCTTAGAAAAATTTCCAACACAATGCTGAAACTACCAACAGTAGTTATACGACCAAAGCTGAAACGACCAACAGTCGTTATACGACCACAATCTGATGACCAACAGTCGTTATACGGCTAAGGTAAAACGACTAACAGAGTTATGTGTCTAACCAACAGTGGTTATACGGCTAGGGTGAAACTACTGAAACAGTTGAGAAAAGTCCAACAGTTCTCAAACGACCAATCACTTAGTCAATTTTCAGTATTTTTCATCCCTAATACGGCACATTCATCAGCTTCATATGAATGTAACGAACTCAGAAATCTCAAAAACCTTCAATTGTTGATTAATTGAGCTGAAATTTCACAATTAGTTCATGATTTTACCGATAATCAATCCTATAACCTCAATTTCAGTAATCATCAACAAATTTCGATGAATTTCAGAGATTTTAGGTCGAACACTCAAGAACACATATTCGAACTGTTTTTCCACTAATTCACTCGATTTTTATGAGATAAACTGCAAATTGTGATTCAAAACATGTTTCTGATGATGAAACACTGCTTCGATTCACAATATTTCACTTGAATTGTCAATTGATTACAGATTTTAGTGGATTTTTGAAGTTTCTATCTTCGACAGAACCTCAAAAACACTCAACCTAAAGCTCTGATACCAATTGATAGGATCAATTAGAGCAATCTGTATCAATTATATGAACAATTCAAAGCAAAATACAATCAATTGTAATCAAATCAAGACAAATCAACAAAATTCATATTCCATTGATTGCAAAGACGATTACAAGTGATAGAAAGCAGTTCTCATAAAACATATACAAAAAACTTACAATCTACACTACGTCTAAGCTATTTATACTAGAACTAAGGAACTAAATTTACACAACTAGTCCCTACACTAGTATGAAATACAAAATAGACACTAAACAATAAAAGACTAAATGTTAATCTTTTAAGGGACCTAACAGAAAAGAAGAATGATGATGAATGCATGCATTAATGAACGAATGAATTATGTCTTGCAAGCATTTAATAACGCGATTGGTCCTTCTATGTGATTGACCATGGTCATGGTATCTCTACCGCTTACCTCTAGTACCGTGGCATACGTTTTGTTGTTCATATGTTGACTTCGGCCCGGTAGCTAATAACGATCGGGGTGTAGCATATGGTATTGGTACAATTCACCTTTCAATGTGTGCAAGTAAGTATGAACGGGATTCTGGTCATTCGACCACAGTAATCATAGCCAAGTGCTATGAAGTGGGTAAAGCCTGACAGAATCCATACGAGAAGTTAAAGATAACGATGAATAACGAATGATGAAGATAATAACGATTATTATCTCTGTGTACGTATGATGTATGAACGCATGCACGAAAGGATACTTTTAAATAAGTAAAAGTATGTTTTATTACAAAACTAGAACTCACTCAGCAACGCTGACTTTTATGTGTTTTCCAGTTGGCAGGTAGTGTTGCTGAGGATGGCACGAGGCGGCTACTCAGCTCTTTTGGGATGGCATTCTTTTGTTAATGTTTTTGTATTGTAATGCAAACAAATGATATTTTGTAACGGGTGTTGTATTACTTTACAAAAGCATTTATAGTAAAATTCAAAGTTTCCGCTGCATGGTTTTTATTAAGTTATATTAAATGTATGTTTTATGGGTAATGACGACCAACTGTGAGGTGCCCGGGAACGGGGCCTTACAAGTTGGTATCACAGCCAAAGTTTAAGTGAAATGGGTAATTTTTTTAAAATAAACCTAAACTTAAACTGAAAATGGGACAGAAATGAAGAGAATGCCATCTGAGTAGTTGCGTGCCATCAGGTATTTTTATTAAAGTTAATCATGATTTCGTGCGCATGATATGTGTTTATGTGTACTGTTAGACTTAGATACTAATGTAGTCAGGACAGGTAATGCTCGGGGTATGAAGAGTAGAGTAAGTGGCTAATCACAACTGGCCACTGTAATTAGGGACTTACTATACTTGACATAAACTGAGCTATTTCCTTGAATGACCGTGTTGGTGTTTGAATCTTCCAGTGTGATAGAAGATGGTTGGTGGTAGATCATCTAAAGCCCCACTTGGTGGAGGCAGTGGCGGAAGTGGTGCGGAACCACGAGCCACAAGAGGAAGGCCTAGACAAGAGAAGAAGGTTCCCGAAGAACCTAATACTACTCCCTCGGGGGGAGTGGATGAGAGTGATGATGTGAGAGCCTCAGTGAAAGAGACAGTAATCGAGGGGGTGCACCAAGTCATGCAGACGATTTTACCGTCTGTAGTGACCGAAGTGATAAAGGCAGTACGTGAAGACGAGAGACGAGGGAGGAGTCGGTCCTCGGGTAGACAGCAACAGACAGAAGCAGAAACAGTATTATCTGATGATGAAGAGGAAGAGGAAGAAGAACGGTTACGGGGGACAGCCCGGGGTTGTAACTACGGGGCATTCATGAGGTGCAAGCCCCTAACTTTTGATGGTTCTGGTACTGCTACTGATGCTCACCAATGGGTGATGGAAATGGAAGCTGTCCTCGATATCAGTGATTGCCAGGAGGACAAGAAGGTGAAGTTTGCTACCCACTCTTTTACAGGGTCGGCTTTATGCTGGTGGAAAAATATAGTCCAAGCCGAGGGTAGCAGGGCTATAGGGAAGATGAAGTGGACTGAGTTAAAAAGGCTGGTGATCGAGGAATTCAGTCCTCGTCAGGAAATGGATAGAATAGAGAGAGAGTTCCTGCAGTTGGAGGCGGGGACGATGACCCACCAACAATATACCACCAAGTTTAACGAGTTGGCGCTGTTGGTGCCGGAGCAGGTGACGCCGGTGTCTCGAAAGATCAACCGGTACATTCAGGGGTTGCCAGCTGAAATTCGTTGGCACTTGATTTCTGCCCGACCAAGCACTTTCAGGTCGGCAGTGGATTTGGCGGGAAGGTTATTTGATGAACGGGCTGCGTTGGTAAAGGCTGAGGGTAGCAAGAAAGGAAGTGGAGAGAAGAACTGGCAGGGGAAGAGATTTGGTCGGGTTGATACTTCGACGAGTAACAAGTAGGCGAGGGCGGATGATCACCGTGTGGTCGTGTCTGGAGCTGGGGTGAGGAAGTGTGGTAAGTGTGGAAAGGAGAACTCAGGGGAGTGCAAATAGGGATCTAACCTCTGCTTTAAGTGTGGGAAGACAGGGCACATATCAAAGGATTGCCGGATGGGCAAGTGCTTTAACTGTGGAGAAAGTGGCCATATGAGCAGGGACTGTAAGAAGCCGAGGGCTGAGGCTTCAGGGGTAAAGAAGACGGGAAGTGAAGGTCCGAGAGCAAGTGCCAGGGCTTTCACTATGACGCAGGAAGAGGCTAGGACGGACCCCGATGTGGTGTCAGGTACGTTTCTAGTAAATCAGACTCTTGCTTCTGTGT
This sequence comes from Flaveria linearis, assembly GCA_024085815.1. Lineage (NCBI taxonomy): Eukaryota > Viridiplantae > Streptophyta > Magnoliopsida > Asterales > Asteraceae > Flaveria > Flaveria linearis. The sequence continues at coordinate 41,362,345 of CM044001.1, forward strand.
TATTTGATTCTGGTGCTAGTAGGAGTTTCATTTCTGCTACTTTCTGTGCTAAATTGCCTGTTAGTAGTAAATGCATTAGTGAGCCTTTTTATGTAGAAACTGCTGTTGGTAAGTCCACTAGAGTTACTGATATGATAGAGGACTGTACCATAGAATTAGAAGGTCATAGGTTTGCTGCTAGATTACATGTGATGCCCCTAGGTGGATATGATGTAGTACTAGGGATGGATTGGTTGGCAACCTATGAAGCGAATATCGTATGTCGAAGGAAGATGATTAGATTGACGGCATCTGACGGAAGTCTGGTGACAATATACGGTGATCGGGTAACGATGATTCCGAAGGTGATTTCGATGGCGGTGGCGGGGAAGTACATGAGGCGTGGGTGCAACGCCTACCTATGTTATGTAAAGGATGTGGAGACGCCAACACCACAACTATCTGACGTTCCGGTTGTGTGTGAGTTTCCAGATGTGTTCCCGGAAGACTTATCGGGATTGCCACCTGACCGTGAAATTGAATTTCAAATTGACTTAATACCGGTGCCCAACCTGTCGCCAAGGCACCGTATCGATTAGCTCCTACGGAGATGAAGGAGTTGATGGAGCAACTGCAGGAGTTGCTTGACAAGGGCTTTATTAGACCGAGTATCTCTCCTTGGGGTGCCCCGGTCTTATTTGTGAAAAAGAAGGACGGTAGCATGAGAATGTGTATCGACTACCGTGAATTGAACAAGTTGACAATAAAGAATCGGTATCCGTTACCGAGAATCGATGACTTGTTCGATCAGCTCCAGGGTGCCAGTTGGTTCTCGAGGATAGATCTTCGATCTGGCTACCATCAATTGAAGGTAAAGGAGCAGGACATTCCTAAAACAGCTTTTCGTACGCGTTATGGACACTATGAGTTTCTCGTTATGTCATTTGGTCTAACTAACGCGCCAGCTGCTTTTATGGATTTGATGAACCGAGTGTGTCGGCCAATGTTAGATAAATCAGTGATTGTGTTCATCGATGATATCCTGATTTATTCGAGGAGCGAAGAAGAGCATGCTGGTCACATTCGGGAAGTATTGGAGACTTTGAGAAGGAAGAAACTGTATGCTAAGTTCTCCAAATGTGCTTTCTGGCTACGTGAGGTGCAATTTCTGGGTCACGTGGTAAATGCAGAAGGAATAATGGCGGACCCAGCAAAGGTTGAGGCTGTGATGCAATGGAAATCACCAAAGACGCCATCCGAGATTCGTAGCTTCTTGGGATTGGCGGGCTATTATAGAAGATTTATTCAAGACTTTTCAAAGATAGCCTCACCTTTGACAAAATTGACTCGTAAGGACGTGAAATTCGTGTGGGGTCGAGAACAGGAGACGGCTTTTGAGGAGTTGAAGGCAAGACTAACACAAGCTCCTGTCTTGACTTTGCCTGAGGGAAATGAAGACTTAGTGGTCTATTCGGATGCATCTTATTCTGGGCTAGGTTGTGTGTTGATGCAACGTGGAAAGGTGATAGCCTACGCATCTCGACAGCTGAAGACCCACGAAGTCAACTATCCCACACACGATCTAGAATTAGCCGCGGTGGTTTTTGCGTTGAAGATTTGGCGGCACTATCTATACGGGACGAAGTGCACAATCTTCACTGACCATAAAAGCTTGAAGTACTTCTTCGAGCAGAAGGATCTAAACATGAGGCAGAGGCGGTGGTTGGAGCTGATAAAAGATTATGATTGTGAGATCCATTACCACCCGGGCAAAGCCAATGTGGTGGCTGATGCCCTTAGCCGAAAAGAAAGGCCTGAGCCGATCCGGGTGAAGGCTTATCAGTTGATCATGACCTCCGACGTGATGACACAGGTTAAGGAGTTTCAAGACGAGGCTTTGAAAGAAGATCGTCTTAACTCCGAAAGGATGAGAGGTCTAGTGACGGAGTTGGGTGAGAACACTCTAGGTGTTAAGACCCGATTTGGGCGAATGTGGATTCCTCGATACGGGGATCTACGTGAAAGGATTATGGACGAGGCCCATAAGACCCGATACTTCATTCACCCCGGTGCTACCAAAATGTACCACGATATAAAGAAGGATTACTGGTGGCCGGGTATGAAACGTGACGTAGTGGAGTACGTGAGTAAGTGCCTGACTTGTTTACAAGTGAAGGCGGAACATCAGAAACCCTACGGGAAGATCCAACCGTTGGATATACCCGAGTGGTAGTGGGAGCATATCACCATGGATTTCATCACGAAATTACCACGTACCCCTAAAGGGTATGACGCCATATGGGTGATAGTGGACCGTTTGACAAAGAGTGCCCACTTCCTACCGATCCGCGAGACGTACTCATCTGAAAGATTGGCGGATCTGTTCATCAAGAAAATTTTAGCTCGTCATGGTGTACCGGTGTCTATTGTGTCTGATGGTGACACCCGGTTTACCTCCAAGTTTTGGAAGAGGTGTCATGTTGCAATGGGGATGAGACTACACATTAATACAGCATATCATCCTCAGACAGATGGTCAGTCTGAGAGGACGATCCAAACACTCGAGGACATGCTTCGGGCGTGCGTGATCGATTTTGGGGGAAGTTGGGACAACCACCTGCCGTTAGCAGAATTCTCGCACAACAATAGCTATCATGCCAGTATTGACATGCCACCATACGAGATGCTATACGGTAGGAGATGTAGGACGCCCGTATGTTGGGGAGACATTGGGCAGAAGGAACTGGGAGGTGTTGAGGTGATTGAAGCAACGACTGAGAAATTAGAAAAGATCAAAGCCTTCATGAAGGCGGCAAAAGATAGACAAAAGTTGTATGCTGACAAGAGGCGAAGACCGATAGAGTCCAAGGTTGGTGACCGAGTCATGTTGAAGGTCTCACCTTGGAAAGGAATCATTAGATTCAGGAAACGAGGTAAGCTAAGCCCGAGATACATAGGACCTTTCCGGATTGTCGCACGGGTAGGAGAAGTGGCCTATCGACTTGAATTGCCAGATGAGTTAAGTGGAATTCATCCCACATTCCATGTATCTCATCTGAGAAAGTGCTTAGCTGATGAAGGCATGGTTGTACCACTGGAGGATATCGAGGTGGATGAGCGGCTCAACTACGTGGAGCAACCAGTGGCAATCATTGATCGTAAGGAGAAAAGGTTGAGGAATAAAGTGGTTCCTCTTGTGCGCGTACAATGGAAGCACAGGAAGGGATCCGAGTCTACATGGGAGACTGAAGAAGAAATGAGACAACACTACCCACATCTGTTTAAGGAATAACAGGTTTCGGGGACGAAACCTATATAAGGGGGGTGGACTTGTAACACCCGTAAATTCTTTTAAAGAATAAAAGAAAAATGATAAGAAAAGAAAAGAAAAGGTATCTTGGAAGAAAGTAAAATGAACAAAAGTGGAAGGGGGCTTTGTGTAAAAGTACAAAAGTCAAATTATTTTACATTATTATGGGTATGGCCGCCCATAAATCCTCCATCCCATCTGCTTATGTCGACCAAGTTAGAAGGAGAAGAAGAAAACTGATATTTCTTCGGTTCTAGAGAGAGAAAGAGGCTGATCTTCAACAAGGTAAGCATTTGATGCACAATTAGTTTGGTTTTGTTTGTGTTTTGACTAAGAAACTGAGAATGAGTGTTCTTATGTGTATGTGTGTTCGGGTTTGTGTGTTTTAGACACATCTAGGCTTTCGAATCCTTTGGAAAAGCTCAAGCAGAAGAGTTTGAACTTGAGAGCAGCTAAGGTGAGTTCTAGACCCCTTTTTACCTGTTTTAAATGTTTTGGGGCTGGAAAATGCATGTAAGTATGTTTTTTTTATAAAATTTGGGTTGATACCCGTATGAAATGAATGTATGTATGTTTATGTTTATGTTAGATTTATGCCTAGAATCATGTGTATATGTTTCGAACTAGGCATTATAATGTTTGGGACTTGGACTATGAATTTTACCCGTGAACAGGTTACTAATATGTCTGAAATTGGGACTTAGAATAAATAAGCACAAGTTGATGAGTCCACCAGTGCTCATACGACCAACAGTGTGGTCGTATGATCAGGATTTTTCTAAGTGTTAAAGCCCAATAGGACTCATACGACCAACAGTGTGGTCGTATGACCAGGTGATGCATTTTTCTAAGTGTTGAAAAGTCTAACAGGACTCATACGACCAACAGTGTGGTCGTATGACCAAGTAATTTTTCAAAGTGTTGAGTCCAATAGGACTCATACGACCAACAGTATGGTCGTATGACCAAGTGATATTTTTCTAAGTATGATGATGAGTCCACTAGTGGTCATACGGCCAACAGTGTGGTCGTATGATCAGAACATATTTCTAAGTCTAGGGAATGGTACGACCAATAGTGCTCATACGACCAACAGTGTGGTCGTATGACCAGATAATTCTAAGTACAAGATGAAAAGTCCAGCAGTGCTCTTACGCCTAACAGGGCTCATACGCCCAGAGGGCTTATACGCCCAACAGGGCTCAAACGCCCAGAAAACTTAGAATTTTACAGAAATTTCCTGTAAATCTGAAGTTCGAGGTTTGACCAGGGTTGACTAGGGTTAATAAATGATGAGGTTTCATGCATGTAATGATGAGTATGATTAACCCTTATTGTTACTGATATTATTATCAGTGTATTATTATTGTTAACAATATTATTAATAAAATATTGTTAAATATGGTATGATGCTACGTATGATGATGAATGCATGATGATGAATGTATGATGATGAATGTATGTTGATGAAATGTATGATGAGTATGTATGATGAGTGTGTATGTTCCTTGTAATTGTGTATGCTTATCTTTCTGAAACTTTGAATAACGGAAATGAACTAATGAAGTATTATGTAACGTAAAGTGAAAGATAATGGAAGAGGAACAGGATGATGAATGCATGTATTAACGAATGAACGAAAAGAAGAATGATGATGAATACATGCATTAATGAACGAATGAATTATGTCTTGCAAGCATTGAATAACGCGATTGGTCCTTCTATGTGATTGACCATGGTCATGGTATCTCTACCGCTTACCTCTAGTACCGTGGCATACGTTTTGTTGTTCATATGTTGACTTCGGCCCGGTAGCTAATAACGATCGGGGTGTAGCATATGGTATTGGTACAATTCACCTTTCAATGTGTGCAAGTAAGTATGAACGGGTGTGTTGTCATTCGACCACAGTAATCATAGCCAAGTGCTATGAAGTGGGTAAAGCCTGACAGAATCCATACGAGAAGTTAAAGATAACGATGAATAACGAATGATGAAGATAATAACGATTATTATCTCTGTGTACGTATGATGTATGAACGCATGCACGAAAGGATACTTTTAAGTAAGTAAAAGTATGTTTTATTACAAAACTAGAACTCACTCAGCAACGCTGACTTTTATGTGTTTTCTAGTTGGCAGGTAGTGTTGCTGAGGATGGCACGAGGCGGCTACTCAGCTCTTTTGGGATGGCATTCTTTTGTTAATGTTTTTGTATTGTAATGCAAACAAATGATATTTTGTAACGGGTGTTGTATTACTTTACAAAAGCATTTATAGTAAAATTCAAAGTTTCCGCTGCATGGTTTTTATTAAGTTATATTAAATGTATGTTTTATAGGTAATGACGACCAACTGTGAGGTGCCCGGGAACGGGGCCTTACAGTAAAGGATGCTCAAGATCAAGACTTGAAGAAAAGATAAAACAAAGAGGATGCTTGAAGATGTGGATTCAAGTGGGAGTCCCTTTGGTCAACCATGTGTCATGATTCTTAACCCTTAGGACAAGACCATTTGACACACTTGTTTTGGCTAAACAAGTGTGATCAACTTAGTACGCTTTGTTATGCATATGTGAATGGTTTGTTTATGTTTGGTTGAATGCATATGATGATGTTTGTTTTGAATATTTGGATGTGATTAACAAACCGTCAACTAAAACAAACTATAAAAAAGTAATTGGTTCTCAAATCATTAAGCAAAATAGAATGGTTCTATAAAAGGAATTAATGGTTTGCCAAATAAAATGGTTTTATTCATAAGAACCAATAGGGTACCATATGGTTGAATGCATACAATCATATGGTACATAGACTTTTCTAAACAAGAATTGTGAAATTGTAAATCCCTTTTGAAAACAAGTTAAACACCATCCTTTTACACAACACTTAGGTTACTTGCAAACTCTTAGTGGGATAAAGGTCACCTAACCACTTTGAGAGAACTTGTAACTTGAGGTGAGAATACCATGTTTGTGGGATAAAGGTCACCTAACCACTTATGTAGTAAACTCACACGTGTGTGTAAGTAGGACGACTTGATTTGTAAATATATTGAATGGATCACCTAAAATATGTTTTATAAAAGGTGTTGATGGGATAAACATGCCGTAATAAACATATGATGTTTAAACGATCCCATACCACTAGAAGTTGCAATAGGTTGCAATTGTCATTTATGACTACCTTGTTTATTTAAATAATGGGATAAAGGTCACCTAACCAATATTTAAATATAACATTGGATTCTAAAATTTTATTTATTAATGATCTATGAGACATAAAGGGTATTGATAAATGAAATATAATTATATCAACGATTACTAATAGAACTTTGTAAAATCTTGTAGATGGCCGACAACAACAACGCTAATAACGATGTACCAAACCAAAACAACCAATCCCTAAGGGCGATCCTTCAAAGGGATCGTCTAACACCTAACAATTTCATGGATTGGTACCGCAACTTGAGAATCGTTCTCAAGCAAGAAAAGCGGGCCTACATCCTTCATGATCCCATCCCCGATGAACCTGACGAGGAAGATGTGGAAGCGTATAATGATTGGGTTAGATATGTGGAAGACTCCATCCAAGTCTCTTGCCTAATGTTAGCAAGTATGACACCCGAACTCCAAAAGGAGTATGAGCTCCATGGAGCTTATGACATGATCACTCAGTTGCGGGAAACGTTCCAGCAACAAGCTAGAGTGGAGCGCTACGAAACGGTTCAAGAGCTTAATGCATGTCGGATGGAGGAGTCCCAATCAGTTTCATCTTATGTTCTTAAGATGAAAAGCCACATCGACCGCCTTCAAAGGCTAAACTGTCCTGTCTCAAAAGAGTTGGCCACGGATTTGATCCTAAATGGCCTAACTAAAAAGTTTGAGGCATTCGTCATGAACTACAACATGAACGGATGGGACAAGAGCATAAATGAACTTCATTCTATGCTCAAATCAGCCGAGGCGGGAATGGGTAAAAGGGTTTTACCCGTTCTCACCATTAATGAAGGTGGGAGAAGGAGAAGGTCTCTACCCCCTCCTAAGGCAACTGTTGCCAAAGGAAAGGGGCACGTTGGGGGAAAGGGGAAGATGGTTGTTAGGGTGCAACCTCCGAAGCCCAAGGAGAAGAAGCAAAAGGTTGCTGTGAACGACCCATGCTTCAAATGTGGTGAGATAGGGCATTGGATGAGAAATTGTCCAGTCTATCTCAAAGAGTTGAGAGAAAAGAGGGATGCGGGGCAAACCTCAGGTATAATTTACATGATACATGTTGAGCTGAATGTTATTTCTTCCAACACATGGGTATTAGATACCGGATGTGGAACTCACATTTGTAATTTGTTGCAGGGGTTCAGAAGAAATGAGCATTATGCAAAAGGGGAAATAAGTCTCTTCATGGGCAATGGTGCAAAGGTTCACGTGGAAGCCCAAGGAGACTACATTTTGAAGCTTCCAAGTGGTTTGGAAGTTATTTTAAGTAATGTATTATATGCTCCTAGCTTGACTAGGAACATAATTTCTGTTTCCCATTTAAGACAATATGATTATGATTTCAAGTTTGTTGACAATGATATTCATGTTTCTTTAAACCATGTATTTTATTTTAAGGCTATACCTTGTAATGGTATTTATGAATTGGTTCATGAAAACGCAACATATGATAGCTTTATATACCAAGCAACCACCAAAAGACTTAAATTAGATTTGAGTGATACCTACCTTTGGCATTGTCGTCTTGGTCATATAAACAAGAAACGTATACAAACGCTTCAAAAGAATGGTCTTTTAAAAACAAATGAATGTGATTCATTTGATGTATGTGAATCTTGTTTACAAGGGAAAATGACTAAGGCACCCTTTAGTGGAACTAACGAAAGGGCGAAAGATTTATTAGGTATCATACATTCAGATTTATGTGGTCCTTTTAAGCCAATGACTAGGAATGGTGAGAGATACTTCATTACCTTTACCGACGATTATAGTCGCTATGGGTATGTGTACTTATTAAGGCACAAAGATGAAGCTTTTGAAATATTCAAAATCTTCAAGAATGAAGTAGAAAATCAACTCAACAAATCAATTAAAGTTCTCCGTACCGATAGAGGCGGTGAATACCTAAGTGATGTTTTTCAATATCATCTTAGGAGTTGTGGGATTGTCTCACAACTCACTCCACCTGGAACACCACAACATAATGGTGTGTCTGAGAGGAGGAATCGAACCCTATTGGATATGGTTCGATCTATGATGGCTAGAAGCACATTGCCTCTATCATTTTGGGGTTTCGCTTTGCTCTCCGCGGCCCGTATTTTGAATATGGCCCCAACCAAAAAGGTGGAAAAGACACCTTTTGAGATATGGCATGGAAGAGTTCCATCCCTATCATACTTAAGGGTCTGGGGTTGTGAGGCTTATGTTAAGACTCCCACCCCAAACAAATTAGATGTCCAATCCACAAGTGTATCTTTGTTGGATATCCTAGAGATTCTATGGGATATTATTTCTATGATCCACTGGAACAAAAGGTGTTTGTTGCCAGAAAGGGTGAGTTCTTAGAAACAAAGTTCCTTATGGAAGGAACTAGCATTAGAACAGTGGATCTTGAGGAGGATCACGGTTCACAGCCCGATGCACGTTTGGTTGAAACTAGAACTCAATATGAGGATGTTGAGAATGATCAAGCGGTTGATCAATACACACAAAACGTTTGCAGAAGTGGTAGAACTAGTAATCCACCTGAAAGATACGGATTTTTCATGGATGGATGCTATGTGGTAGATTCAGATGAACCAACCACATATCATGATCCAGTGTCCAATTTGGATTGTGACAAATGGCTTGAAGCCATGAACGTTGAGATGCAATCCATGTATGACAATCAAGTTTGGGAACTTGTCGAACCACCTCTTAATTCCAAAGTAGTTGGAAGTAAGTGGGTTTTCAAGAAGAAAACCGATATGCATGGAAACTTGGATACTTACAAAGCTAGACTTGTAGCAAAGGGTTTCACTTAAACTCAAGGGGTTGACTATGATGAAACCTTCTCACCTGTTGCAATGCTAAAGTCTATAAGGATATTATTTGCCATAGCTACTCATTATGACTATGAGATTTGGCAAATGGATGTCAAAACCGCTTTCCTAAATGGATATCTTGAGGAAGATGTCTATATGGTTCAGCCTGAAGGTTTTGTCGATCCAAAACATCCTGATATAGTATGCAAGTTAAAGAAATCAATCTATGGATTGAAACAAGCATCGAGAAGCTGGAATCACCGTTTTGATGAGGAGATAAAGAAATTTGGCTTCATCAAAAACGCTGATGAGGCTTGTGTGTACAAGAAGGCTAGTGGGAGCATAATAACCTTCCTAGTATTGTATGTTGATGACATACTACTATTTGGAAATGACATCCCAACCTTGGAAGGTGTAAAAACCTGGCTTGGAAGTTGTTTTTCCATCAAGGATCTTGGTGAAGCTGCCTATATTCTGGGAATAAAGATCTATAGGGATAGATCAAGGCGGCTGATTGGTTTGAATCAAAGTGCATACATTGACAAAATCTTGAAAAGGTTCAAGATGGAAAACTCTAAGAAAGGTACTGTACCTATTCAAAGAGGGACAATATTGAGTACGACTCAATGTCCAAGCTCGAAGGAGGAGCAAAATAGAATGAAGGCAATCCCATATGCATCTGCTATAGGATCCATCATGTATGCAATGATATGCACTAGACCGGACGTGTCATGCGCTTTAAGCATGACAAGTAGATACCAGCAAAATCCTGGTGATAGTCATTGGATGGCTGTCAAGAACATTCTGAAGTACCTAAGGAGGACTAAGGACATGTTCTTGATCTACGGGTCTGGTGAAGAGGAACTCATTGTAAAAGGTTACACGGATGCGAGTTTCCAAACCGATCGAGATGATTCACGATCTCAATCAGGGTACATTTTTATTCTGAATGGCGGAGCTGTTTCTTGGAAAAGCTCAAAGCAAGAAGTCGTAGCGTTGTCTACTACAGAGTCAGAATACGTCGTCGCTTCTATGGCAGCACAGGAAGCTGCATGGCTGAAGAAATTCATAGCCGATCTAGGGGTAGTCCCTTCCATTCAGGATCCCCTAGAGATCTTTTGTGACAACGACGGTGCGATTGCTCAAATCAAGGAACCTCGTGCTCATCAAAAGACTCGGCACATTGAACGGAGATTCAACTACATAAGGATGAAGTTGAAAAAGGAAAGATATGTATTCGCAAAGTCCACACTGATAAAAACATTGCGGATCCACTCACAAAGCTCCTTGAAAGGGCAAAGCATGAAGGCCATGCTTGTGTCATGGGACTTAGATATTCAAGTGACTGGGTTTGATGTTGTATTTTGTATTTAGATATTAGAACTTATGTTATTTGACTTAATTATATGGTTATAATTTCATTTGTTCTTCTATTTTAGCATGTTTAAATCCGTGAATAAATAAGTTATTCTAAACGTCCGTAGTCGATTATACTTGTGGGAACAATTATGAATGTAAGACTATAATGAAATTGGATTGGTTGATATTCATAAGGTATGAATATATAGCAAGAGGTTGCTACCAAGGTTCATTGATATCTATGGGATATAGATATTGGACTGACCCACTCTTAATTATTTCTGCATGGAATCTTTGTGATTAGTCATAAGAGATATTGAGTAAAGGCGAATATCATTGTATCCTCAGACCTGAGATACATATTGGGTCTTGATATTCACCAGGTATTGTACTTTGACTTAGTACTTTGCTGTTCTGAAATATTGGCAGTACATAAGGCTGAGTTCAGGTATGATATGATATGATTGTGAGAGACGTATGTAGTCAAGATGGAATTTGTTCCTCTTATTCGTTGAGAGTTAGATGTCTAAGGCCTATTAAAGTTAAATCATCGGAGAATGACAATTCTGTGTCTCTTGGATTTAACATGACATCTGAACAAAAGGATAGATGATTGATTCACCTAAATCATATTCAAGTAAGGTACTTGAAAGGGATAATGTTATTGAATGGCACTTAGTCATATACATTAGGGGTAGCAAACCGTTGCTAGGCGTTATTTGCTGCTTGCATCAATCTTCTATGAATCTTGTGCAAGTGGGAGATTGAAGGAATTGATCTGCCCAAGATACATATTAAATTGATGTGGCTAGTGTGATATGATCCAAGTCGGGTCATACCCAATAACAAGCTAAACAAACACCAATGGATAATTTATTCGTTGATAAGATCATACAAATAAATTATAACACCAATTTAGAAAATGGGTTTTCTAAATCTTTGCTATTGTAAATAAACAACATTATATGGATAATTTGTTTGTGGGAATTAGTTGTTTTATTATTTAAGTTAGTTAATTAATAACAACAACATGTGTGTTACAATTTTATAAAATCTAAGGGTTATATTTTATAAAATGGCAATGCAAGAGAGTATAATATTACAAATATCAAATGGGAGGGAAAACCCACAAGTGGGACCCCATTTTGGCCGTCCCATGTGGGATTAATTCCCTTGATTTGTTGTTGGTTGGCATGCAACATTGATAAGAGAGACTTTCTTGCATCAAGACACACACTCTTACACATTCAAAGCAAACAAAAAAACTCTCTAACTTCTCTCTAGTTGTAAACTAGTTCTTCTTGGCTGAAAATTCGAGATTCAAGTGGGTTTTTCAAGTTGGTGTTGCAAGTCCTAGCAAGAAGGGTGTTTATACAAGCTTGGGGTATCATCTACTTGAGGATTGCTAGTTGGAATCTTGCCTTCAAGATCATCATCCTTCTCATCTCAAGAAAAGTCTTGAATCGTAGTTTTCTTCACTTTTCTATGGTTGATTTGTAAGTTAGTTGTTCATGCAAATAGATCCATCAATAAAGGGTTTTATCAACATAAATGGTTTATGTAAACTTCTAACAAAATGTTAAAATCCGCTGCGTTTTATGTTTAAAATGGTTAAACAACTTTGATAGACATGTTAAAACCCCAATATAACTCACATGATGAATAAGTGTATATAAGATGATTAGTAAGAATAGTAGTCAATGTTCCAATGAAAATCCTTCACAAGGTACGTAAATGTATATATATTTACGAGATTTACTTTTAATAATAAGTTTAACGATTTAACGAGAACTACGGTTTCAAGTGAAATTTGGGGATTTTTGATAAGTACATTAAATAATGTAACTACTTATATTTTAATTCAAAGAAATATACCATTTGTGTCTTTTAATACGGAGAAAATGAAATTTAAACCATTTATATAACCGATAAAGGTTAAATATAAAATTTGAATAGTTATTTGAAATAATCATGATTTAAACGATAATAATTTAAAGGTAACATTTAGACCAATAATAATTTATTAATTATTATTTATAATCCATTTTGTAAGAAATTATCCAAAATAACCTTTGTTAAAATGTTTTATTTAAAAAGATATTTAATTATTTAAATTTAGAAAAATTACAGAAATAATTTGGTGTCCTTAAAAAATTTAAAGTTTACAATGAACATTTTTATATTTATTAAAATTTTCTATAACTTATTTAAAGGCAGAAAAGCCTTTAAAAGATGTTTGAGGGTGCCCGGGTTCGAACCCTGGACCTCAAAGTTGGGATGTGAGTGAGTAACCAGTGAGCCAAGGCTGTGGCCGTGGTATATCATAGTTTTAAAATCATAAAACATAGTTTTTAAAGAAAACCCCAATTCTCTCAAGAACCCTAGATTCTTAGAACCAAAATCGATCATCAATACGTAGTTGTAATGAAATTAACCATAGGGCTTTGATTCCCCATGGTAAATCGAGTATGATAGCATTTAGAATCACCTGAAATGGTTGAGAAATCAAAGAACACGAGTTCGGGTTTGTTTCATGCCTAGACTCGATGTAACCGCGATGTATATGGGTGTTTTGATAAAATTGAAGCTGTAGAGGGTTAAAAGAAGTTGTTTCGATCATTTGCCCCTTGATTTATAGTGTCAATTGGAACGATTTGGTGCCCAATGGCTCTCGTTTTGATTTCAGGGGTTATGAGTCGCATTAACCTGATTAATGGTAGTTTTAAGTGAATTAAACCATTTCATTGAGTTCGTGATGATTAGAGGAGCGTTATTACCGATTTCATTGCGTGTTAAACTCATGTTTCGGGTTTCCTTGGTGTGGCCGGCGATCGGCCGAGGGTGGCCGGCGATCGGCCGAGTGTGGCCGGAATGGGCCGCCGAAAAAATGGGGAAGAGAAGTGGGGGGGGTTGGGTATTAAAAAATTTCCATTTTGGTTGCGGGTTCATTTAGTTTAATTATAACCCAAAGTTTAGATTTTAGTTTTAGAATAAATTACACTTTAGTCCCTGGAGTTTTAAACTTTATTATTTTATGCACAACATTTAATTACAAGCTTTGAATTAATAGAACTTATATATTTTTCTTATTTATTTCAAGATTAACACTTATTAAGAATATTGTTATTATTGTCATTATTACTACTATTATTATTATTATTAACTTATTTTATTACTAATATTACCTTTATTATTATTATTATCATTATGATTACAATTATTATTATTATTATATTTAATGCAATAGTTAAATTATTAACTTTTAAATTAAAGAATTAAAGTAAATCAAAGAAACAAGCATAAGTAACCCACATTGTTTCATTAATGACAAAAATGGTCCTTCCAAGAATATAACGACGTTAAATTTTATTTAACAAAAACACGAAAGGTTACAGTCTCCCCAACTTTTAAGAATTTCGTCCTGAAATTAAGAATGAAACTTAGATAAACAAATACGGGTATTTCTTCTTCATATGCTCTTCACACTCCCAAGTAAACTCAGGTCCACGCTTATTCTCCCAGCGAACCTTGATGATTAGGGTGGTAGTGGTCCTAGTCTTCTTCATAATTCGATCCATGACTTCAACGTGTTTCTCAACAAAATGTAATGACTCGTCGATCTGGATGCCATCCAATGGGACATGCAGAGTTTCGTCAGCCAAACACTTCCTCAAATTCGAGACATGAAAAATAGGATGAACTCCATTAAGGTCGGAAGGTAGTTCCAGTTTATAAGCCACTTTCCTGATTCTTTTCAGAATCTTGAAAGGTCCTACAAATCGTGGAGCTAGTTTACCCCTCTTCCCAAAGCGAACAACTCCCTTCCATGGTGAGACTTTAAGAAGAACGATATCCCCAACTTAGAATTCCACTGGCTTACGTCGCTTATCAGCATAGCTCTTTTGTCGACTTCTCGCCACTTCAAGGTTCTTACAAATTATGGAGAATTTATCAGTCGTTTCTTGTATAAGCTCAGGACCAGTGATGAAATTTTCACCAATGTCGCCCCAGCATATCGGAGAACGACATTTACGACCATAAAACGCTTCGAAAGGTGCCATGTTGATACTTGAGTGATAACTATTATTATACGGAAAATTCCGCGAGCGGTAAATACGTATCCCAGTCACTACCAAAATCAAGGACACAAAGACTTAGCAAATCCTCTGAAGTTTGGATGGTTCGCTCGGTTTAACCGTCCGTTTGAGGATGGTAAGCCGTGCTTAGATCCAACTGAGTACCCAAGAGTTCTTGCATAGACGACCAAAAATGTGAAGTGAAGAGAGCATCTCGATCGGATCTGATGTGCAAAGATACCCCATGACGTCTCATAATGTAACGCCCGGAAAATTTGACTTGGAGTGTCATGCGACTGGAGTGTCCAGTCGCATGGAGCTCATGCGACTGGGGGTTCAATCGTATGGAGCTCAGGCGACTGAAGGTCCAGTCGCATGGTGTTCGGGCGACCGAAGTGCCCATACGCCTGGAGTCCGGGCGACTGAACTATAGCTTTAAGGAAGAGGGCAGTCATCCCCCCTCCCCACACTTGCAAAACTCAGCCAAAAAGAAGAGAAGAGAGGAAGAAGAGAGAAAGAAGAGAAAAAGAGAGAAAAGTGGTGATTCAGGCTCGAAACTCGTCGAGTAACTAGTCCAAATGAAGCTCTTTATCTTCTTCTTATTTGTGTGAGTTCTAGGACCCCTCATTTACGTGTTTTCAATAAATTTTGGGGATTTAACACTTATAAACCCGTTTTTGAAATGTGTGTGTTTGACCCACTTGGGTGTGATTGTGTATAACGTGTTTAGAGTGCGATTTTGGACCAGAATGTGCTTGTATGTTGTCATAGTATGTTTCCCTAAGGTTTAGGAGGGTTGATTTGGGCTTGAAATGAGTTTGGAAGGGTTTGAAGGCCGTATGTCGCGGCTGCAGTTCGGGATGAACTCCAGTCGCTACCAAGTTAGGGCTAGGCGACTGAAGGGCCAATCGGCCAACTGAGGGAAGAATGAGACTCAATCGCATGACTGAGGTTCAATCGCATGACTGGAGGGAGCTCAGTCGCATAGATGCTCAGTCGCCTAGGTGCTCAATCGCACGACTGAGAGTCCAGTCGCATGGGTGCGCATCCGCATTGGTCCAATCGCATAGTGTTCAGTCGCATGGAGACCATGCGACTGAAGGGTGCCCAATTACCCAAATTGGGCTGTTGTGTACGATGAGAGATATAGTTCACTTACTAGCCTTCGGGAGAAGAGCAAGGGTGAGTAATGATATGATAGCTCCCGTAGGTGCATGTGAGACGACCGTCGACGGTTAGAAGTTATGTTGGGCACGAGGATGATAGTATTGCATGTGTATGCATGATGTAGGTAAGTAAGTATGATGTAGCCTTGTATGATGGTGATGACTGATGACTTGTAAAGGTCGATGTTCCTTTTTTCGATGTATGTTTATCTTTCCGTATCTTTACGTGTATTGTTTATGAATGAATGAAAAAGTATTATGTAACGTAAAGTGAAAGATAATGAAAGAGGAACATGATGAATGAATGCAATCATTAAAAATGAATGAGAGTAACAAGTCTTGCAAGTAAATAAATGAGGTGAGCAACCTTGTGGTTGCAACAGAGTCGATATGGGATCCTTGTCTTGCGACCTCAGTAATCGTGGCTGTGTGCCACGAGGAGGGTAAAATCCTGACACGGTGATCAACCATTGTATAGAACCATCGCTGCATATCCTAGCTACTGTGACCAGGAAGGTACGGTGTGCCAATATAGAAGGTCTATGATAGACCTAGGTCCAGTACCACGATTACAGAATGATGTTGCTTGTGGCAATGTTAAACTTAAACTCTACCTTAGGTGCTGTGGTCAGGTGGTGCAATGCACCGTTATAGAAGGTCTATGATATAGACCTAGGTCCAGCACCACGATACAGAAAGGTATTGTTCATAGTGATAGTGCCCTTAAGCTTTACCTTAGGTACTGTGGCCAGAAGGTGCGATGCACCATTATAGAAGGTCTATGATGGGCCTAGGTCCAGTACCATGATACAGAAAGGTAAGGTTTAAGGGAGATGTAAAGAAAAGAGATAAAGATGAAAGAGTAAGAAAGTTAAAGACGTACAGAGAACGAATGATATTTAAAGATAGATAATGAACGAACCAAAGACAGAGAACGAATGATAGTTAAAGATAGACAATGAACAAATAAAAGACAGAGAATGAATTATAGTTAAAGACAGTGAACAAATAAAGGAAAGAATGAGAAAAGAAGATAATAATGATATTATCTATATGTATGTATGATGCGTGATAGCCTGAAGTAAAGAAACGGTTTTAATGAAAGAAAAATATGCTTTATTATAAAACCAGGACTCACTCAGCAACGCTGACTTTTTATGTGTTTCCAGTTGGCAGGTGAGGTTGCTGAGGATGGCACGAGGCGGATACTCAGCTCTTTTAGGATGGCATTCCTTTGTTAATGTTTTTGCAATGTATTATGTTGCATGTATTTATAAAACAAAATGGTGTTTGTAGAGGATTCGGATAAACAGGATTACCTAAGGAGTTTTAGCCTCTGTACTATTTGATTCGGGTGCCAGTAGGAGTTTTATTTATGCTGCTTTCTGTGCTAAGCTACCTGTTAGTAGTAGACGTGTTGACGTAACGTTTTATGTAGAAACTGCGACAGGTAAATCTACCAAAATTTCCGAGGTGATAGAGGGTTATGATGTGGAATTAGAGGGCCACAAATTTCCGGTTAGACCATTTGCGATGACCTTAGGTGGTTTTGATTTAGTGCTTGGGATGGATTGGTTGGCGGACTTCGAGGCGAATATAGTGTGTCAAAATAAGATGCTTCGTTTGATAGCTCCTGACGGGAGTTCTATAACTGTTTATGGAGATCGGGTCACAACGATTCCGAAGGTGATCTCAATGGCGGTGGTGGGAAAGTGTATGAGGCGTGGATGTAGCACCTATTTATGTTATGTAAAGGATGTAGAAACGCCAACACCACAACTATCCGATGTTCCGGTTGTGTGTGACTTTCCAGACGTGTTTCCCGAAGACTTATCGGGAGTACCACCTGACCGAGAGATTGAGTTTCAGATTGATCTGATACCAGGCGCCCAACCTGTGGCCAAAGCACCATATCGATTGGCTCCGACGAAAATGAAAGTGTTGATGGAGCAGTTGCAAGAGATGCTAGATAAGGGGTTCATTAAACCGAGTATCTCACCTTAGGGTGCTCTGGTCCTATTTGTAAAGAAGAAAGACGGTAGTATGAGGATGTGTATCGACTACCATGAGCTGAACAAGTTGACGGTGAAGAACCGATACCCCTTGCCGAGAATCGATGGTATGTTTGATCAACTTTAGGGTGCCAGTTGGTTTTCACAGATAAATCTTCGATCTGGCTACCATCAACTAAAGGTGAAAGAGCAGGATATCCCTAAGACAGCTTTTCGAACGCGCTACGGTCACTACGAGTTTCTTGTCATGTCTTTTGGTTTGACCAATGCGCCAGCTGCTTTTATGGATCTGATGAACTGGGTGTGTCGGTCGATGTTGGATAAATCAGTGATTGTGTTCATCGATGATATCCTGATTTATTCGACAAGCGAGATAGAGCATGCCGATCACATTCAAGAAGTGCTAGAGACGTTGAGAAGGGAGAAACTGTATGCCAAGTTCTCCAAGTGCGCATTCTGGTTGTGCGAAGTTCAGTTCTTGGGTCACGTGGTGAATCCGGAGGGGATTATGGTTGATCCGGCAAAGGTGGAAGCGGTGATGCAATGGAAGTCTCCAAAGACGCCATCCGAGATCCGAAGTTTCTTGGGTTTGGCAGGCTATTACAGAAGATTCATTCAAGACTTCTCAAAGATCGATTCTCCACTAACCAAGTTGACCCAGAAAGATGTAAAGTTTGTATGGGGTCAAGCTCAAGAGAAGGCGTTCGAAGAGTTGAAAACAAGATTGACCCAAGGTCCTGTTCTGTCCTTACCCGATGGGAGCGAAGATTTGGTGGTTTATTCTAATGCTTCCTACTCGGGATTGGGATGTGTGTTGATGCAAAGGGGAAAGGTTATAGCCTACGCATCCCGGTAGTTGAAAGTTCATGAGGTTAACTATCTTACTCATGACTTGGAGCTAGCAGCTGTGGTCTTTACGTTAAAGATTTGGAGGCACTACCTGTATAGGACAAAGTGCACCATATTCACTAACCATAAAAGCTTGAAGTACTTCTTCGAGCAAAAGGACTTGAACATGAGGCAGAGAAGATGGTTGGAGCTCATAAAGGATTATGATTGCGAGATCCACAACCATCTGGGAAAAGCCAACGTGGTGGCGGATGCCCTTAGTCGAAAGGAGAGACCCGAGCCGATTCGAGTGAAGGCTTACCAGTTGGTCATGACCTCTGATGTGATGACGCAGGTCAAGGAGTTTCAAGATGAGACATTGAAGGAAGATCATCTTAACACTAAAAGAATGAGAGGTCTGGTCGTGGAATTGGGTGAAAACACACTCGGTGTTAGGACCCGATTTGGACGAATATGGATTCCTCGTTTTGGGGATCTACGTGGGAAGATTATGGATGAAGCTCATAAGACTCGGTACTCCATTCATCCCGGTGCTACAAAGATGTATCAAGACATGAAGAAAGATTATTGGTGGCCGGGTATGAAGCGCGACGTGGTGGAGTATGTGAGTAAGTGCCTTACTTGTTTGCAAGTGAAGGCCGAGCATCAAAAGCCATATGGAAAGATCCAACCTTTGTATATACCGGAATAGAAGTGGGACCACATCACCATGGATTTCATTACGAAACTGCCGCGTACCGAAAAAGGGTATGATGCTATATGGGTGATTGTAGACCGCTTGATGAAGAGTGCTCACTTCCTACCGATGCGCGAGACATATTCATCCGAGAGGTTGGCGGATCTTGTCATCAAGGAGATTGTAGCTCGTCATGGTGTGCTAGTGTCTATTGTTTCTGATCGTGACACCCAGTTTACATTCAAATTCTGGAAGAAATTCCATGATGCCATAGGGACGAGGCTACATATTAGCACAGCTTATCATCCCCAGACTAATGGTCAGTCAGAAAGGACCATTCAGACATTGGATGACATGCTTCGGGCATGTGTGATTGATTTTGGGGGAAGTTGGGATGACCACTTACCGTTTGTTAAATTCTCATACAACAACAGCTATGATGCCAGCATTGGCATGCCACCTTTTGAGATGCTATACGGTAGGAGATGCAGGACACCCATATGTTGGGGTGATATTGGTCATAAAGAATTAGGGAGCGTTGAGGTGATCGAGGCTATGACTGAAAAGCTCGAAAAGATCAAGGCCTTCATGAAGGCATCCAAAGACAGACAAAAGTCGTATGCTGATAAACGACGTAGGCCGATTGAATTCCAGGTGGGTGACCGGGTTATGTTGAAGGTCTCACCTTGGAAGGGTATCCTTCGGTTCCGAAGGCGGGGCAAGTTGAGCCCGAGGTATATAGGCCCTTTTCGAATCGTTGCTCGAGTAGGAGGGTTCGCCTATAGATTGGAGTTACCAAGTGAGTTGAGTGGAATTCACCCGACATTCCGCGTATCTCATCTAAGGAAGTGTTTGGCAGATGAGGATATAATTGTTCCATTGGAGGATATCGAGGTAGACGAACGGATCAATTATGTGGAGCAACCAGTGGCGATCATTTATCGAAAGGAGAAGAGGCTGAGAAATAAAGTGGTTTCTCTTGTGCGTGTACAGTGGCAGCACAGGAAGGGATCCGAGTCAACGTGGGAAATCGAAGAGGAAATGAGACAGAATTACCCACGTTTGTTCGAGGAATAACAGGTTTCGGGAACGAAACCTAAATAAAGGGGGTGGACTTGTAACGCCCAGAAAATTTGATTTCGAGTGTCATGCGACTGGAGTGTCTAGTCGCATGGAGCTCACACGACTAGGGGTTTAATCGCATGGAGGTCAGGCGACTGAAGGTCCAGTCGCATGGTGTTCGGGCGACCGAAGTGCCCATACGCCTGGAGTCTGGGCGACTGAACTATAGCTTTAAGGGAGAGGGCAGTCATCCCCCTCCCTACACTTGCAAGACTCAACCAAAAAGAAGAGGAGAGAGGAAGAAGAGAAAAAGAAGAGAAAAAGAGAGAAAAGTGGTGATTCGGGCTCGAAACTCGTCGAGTAACTAGTTCAAACGAAGCTCTTCATCTTCTTCTTGTTTGTGTGAGTTCTAGGACCCCTAATTTACTTGTTTTCAACAAATTTTGTGGCTGGAACACATATAAACCCGTTTTTGGAATGTGTGTGTTTGACCAATTTGGGTGTGATTGTGTATAACGTGTTTAGAGTGCGATTTTGGACCAGAATGTGCTTGTATGTTGTCATAGTATGTTTCCTTAAGGTTTAGGAGGGTTGATTTGGGCTTGAAATGAGTTTGGAAGGTTTGAAGGCCGTATGTCATGGCTGCAGTTCGGGATGAACTCCAGTCGCTGCCCAGTTAGGGCTAGGCGACTGAAGGGCCAATCGGCCGACTGAGAGACGACTGAGACTCAATCGCATGACTGAGGTTCAATCGCACGACTGGAGGTCCAGTCGCATGACAGTTCATGCGACTGAGAGCCCAGTCGCATAGATGCTCAGTCGCCTAGGTGCTCAATCGTACGACTGAGAGTCCAGTCGCATGGGTGGGCATCCGCATTGGTCCAATCGCATAGTGTTGAGTCGCATGGAGGCCATGCGACTGAAAGGTGCCCAATCGCCCAAATAGGGCTGTTGTGTACGAGGAGAGATATAGTTCACTTACTAGCCTTCGGGAGAAGAGCAAGGGTGAGTAATGATGTGATAGCTCCTGTAGGTGCACGTGAGACGACCGTCGAGGGTTAGAAGTAATGTTGGGCACGATGATAATAGTATTGCATGTGTATGCATGATGTTGATAAGTAAGTATGATGTAGCCTTGTATGATGGTGATGACTGATGACTTGTAAAGGTCGATGTTCCTTGGTTCGATGTATGTTTATCTTTCAGTATCTTTACGTGTATTGTTTAGGAATGAATGAAAAGTATTATGTAACGTAAAGTGAAAGATAATGAAAGAAGAACATGATGAATAAATGCATGCATTAATAATGAATGAGAGCAATAAGTCTTGCAAGTAAATAAAGGAGGTCAGCAACCTTGTGGTTGCAACAGACTCGATATGGGATCCTTGTCTCGCGACCTCAGTAATCGTGGCTGTGTACCACCAGGAGGGTAAAATCCTGACACGGTGATCAACCATTGTATAGAACCATCGCTGCATATCCTAGGTACTGTGACCAGGTTTGTGCGGTGCGCCGATATAAAAGGTCTATGATAGACCTAGGTCCAGTACCACGATTATAGAAGGATGTTGCTTGTGGCAATGGTACACTTAAACTTTACCTTAGGTGTTGTGGTCAGGAGGTACAATGCACCGTTATAGAAGGTCTATGATATAGACCTAGGTCCAGCACCACGATACAGAAAGGTATTGTTCATAGTGATAGTGCCCTTAAGCTTTACCTTAGGTACTATGGCCAGAAGGTGCGATGCATCGTTATAGAAGGTCTATGATGGGCCTAGGTCCAGTACCATGATACAGAAAGGTAAGGTTTAAGGGTGATGTAAGGAAAAGAGATAAAGATAAAAGAGTAAGAAAGTTAAAGACATACAGAGAACGAATGATAGTTAAAGATAGATAATGAACGAACCAAAGACAGAGAACGAATGATAGTTAAAGATAGACAATGAATAAGTGAAAGACAGAGAATGAGTTATAGTTAAAGACAGTGAACGAATGAAGGAAAGAATGAGAAAAGAAGATAATAATGATATTATCTATGTGTACGTATGATGCGTGATAGCCTGAAGTAAAGAAACGGTTTTAATGAAAGAAAAATATGTTTTATTATAAAACCAGGACTCATTCAGTAACGCTGACTTTTTATGTGTTTCCAGTTGGCAGGTGAGGTTGCTAAGGATGGCACGAGGCGGATACTCAGCTCTTTTGGGATGGCATTCCTTTGTTAATATTTTTGCAATGTATTATGTTGCATGTATTTATAAAACAAAATGGTGTTTGTAGAGGATTCGGATAAACGGGATTACCTAAGGAATCCTCTTACTACTAAAAGTCACTGTTTATGACTATTTTGTAATTGATTAACGATGTATTACTTTTGCAAAAGCTTTCATGATGAAATGAGATGTCTCTTTTGAATGTTTCCGTTGCAATGTTTACGAAAGATAAGCGAAAATACATGTTTAAAGAGCGATGAGGATCCAACTATAAGCGTCCCGGGAACGGGGCCTTTACACATAATTTCATCAATGTATATACGAGCCAACCTTGATGTTTTGTAAGTGTCATGTATCGGTGTAAAATGTGCCGATTTGGTTAATTGGTCAACGATCACCCATATGCTATCATGACCACGAGAGGTATGAGGTAGTTTGGTTTTGAAGTCCATGGATATGTGTTCCCATTTCCATAAAGGAATCTCAGGTTGTTCAAGTAATCCACTTGAACGTTGATGTTTGGCTTTAACCTTCGTACACGTAAGACACTTAGCTCCATGCCACCGATTTTGACCACGCAGGTTCATATACATCTTATCGGAGCCCGTATGAATAGACTAGCGAGTTTGAGGAGCTTCATTCATGATAAAGGTACGAAGATTATCACGATTCGGAACCCAAATTCGATTCATGAAATACATCAACCCATTGGGTTTCGTTTATACTTAAGCTAGAAGATTATGCTCCAATTCCTCTCCCATTCTTCCTTCTTGTTGAACCGCTTGTTGAGTCTCTAAAATACTAGTCTCGATGTCCCTTTCAATTCTCAAATTTTGTAGCAACATAGTAGTCTTGTTGACATCTAGACGAATCTCGGTATCAAATTCTCCAAATGTGTCAAACCATTATCGTCGATCACGAATTTCTTGAAATGATACCATCTTGTTATGGACCTTACAACTTAGTGCATCGGCTACAACATTTGCCTTTCCAGGGTGGTAATGAATGTCACAGTCATAATCACTAATTAACTCAACCCAACGACGTTGTCTCATATTGTGACCTTTTTGATTAAAAACATGTTGAAGACTTTTGTGATCGGTGTAGACTATACATTGTGTACCATAAAGGTAATGCCTCCAAATCTTCAAGGCAAAAACCACAACACCAAGTTCAAGATCATGTGTCATGTAATTCAGCTCACGGACCTTCAATTATCTCGATGCTTATGGTATGACCTTTCCTTGTTGCATAAGAACACAAACAAGGCCTTGTTTAGATGCATCACAATACACAGTGAAATCTTTGTTTCCATCGGGTAGGGTCAAGATAGGAGCATTGCACAACTTGTGTTTTAATGCTTCAAAGGCTTCCTCTTGCTCGGACCCCCACTCGAATGGTTTATCCTGTTGAGTCAAAGAAGTAAACGGCTTCGGGATTCTAGAAAAGTTGGTAATAAATCGCCGTAATAACCAGCAAGGCCAAGGAAAGAACGAACTTCGGTTGGAGTTGTAGGAACACACCAATTCTTCACAGCTTCCACCTTTGCAGGGTCAACGTGAATTCCTTGGCTATTCACCACGTGTCCTAGAAATTGAACCTCCTTAAGCCAAAATTCGCACTTTGAGAACTTCGCATATAGTTGTTCTTTCTTCAATAGTTCAAGAACTTGTCGTAAGTGAAGTTCATGATCGGTATTGGACTTGTAATAGATAAGTATGTCGTCAATGAAGACGATCACAAATTTGTATAGATAAGGCTTGCATACTCGATCATGAGATCCATGAAGACAACAGGAGCATTTGTTAAACCAAAAGGCATAACCATGAACTCATAGTGCCCATATCAAGTACGAAACGCAGTCTTTGGGATTTCATCATCATGGACTCGTAATTGATGATAACCAAAACGTACGTGAATCTTTTAGAAGATGGCAGCTCCTTCAAGTTGGTCAAAAAGATCATCGATGCGAGGAAAAGGGTAGCGGTTCTTGATTGTAAGTTTGTTAAGCTCACGATAATCAATGAACATATGAAACGACCCATCTTTCTTCTTCACGAACAGAACAGGTGCACCCCAAGGCAAAGAGCTACGACGAATAAAACCCTTATCGGATAGTTCTTGAAGTTGACTAGATAGCTCTTGCGTTTCCAATGGTGCAAGTCGATATGGTGACTTAGCCACGGGGTTTGCTCGCGGAATTAAATCGATTTTAAACTCAACTTCACGCACGGGAGGTAAACCACTAAGGTCATCAGGAAATACTTCAGGAAAGTCTCGTACAATCAGGACATCCTTAAGATCTTTCCCTTTGACTTTTGTGTTGACCATGTACGCCAAGAAATCCATATAGTTCTTGCTTAGGCACTTTCGGGCTTGAGTGCACGACATGAGTTTGAGCCCTTTGGAGGATTTTTCACTAAAAACTTTCAATGTATCCACCGAAGGCAAAGGAATACAGATATATTTCTCGAAGCAAATAATCTCGGTATGATGTTTGGCTAACCAATCCATGCCAATGATAAAGTCAAAGCTTCCAAGTTTAATAGGAATAAGGTCGATAAAGAAATCATACGGGTCGAGGGTCAAAGTACAATCACGAATAACGATATCAACGATGATAGGTTCTCCATCGGCGACTTCAACGGTAAGAGGTCTTTCTAGTTTCGTATGTGGCTTAGCAAGTATGGGCTCAAATTCAAACGAAACAAAACTCTTATCGGCTCCAGAATCAAATAGGACGTAGGCATAAGAATTCTTAATGAGGAACATACCGTTCACCACATCATTGTTTGCTTGTGCTTGGTTTACATTGATATTGAAAGCACGTACTCTGGCTTGTGGAACATTACCCACAAGACGAGGGCATTGTGGGCGGAAGTGACTAGGTTCCCCACAATTGTAACAAACACGATTCACAACCATCACGACATTGTTTGTGCACGGTGAACAAGTAGCCACCAAGTGTCCATACTTACCACACAAGTTATAGATGCGGCACGGAGCATTCCCCGGATGATGGTACCTACAGATATTGCATATAGGTAGAGGACCAGCATAGGCCCTAGCTACAGGTGCTTGTGCTATAGGTGCAGCCACAGGTACAAGTTGTATTTGAGGTAGTTTAGGTGGAGCCACAACAAAGTTACGAGCTGGTGTGAACTTGCGTTTTTTGTTGTTGTTGTATGACGGTTCAGTTTTAGTCTCCCTAGCATCTTCAGGGACCGTCTTCTCAACCTTCTTGGCACCCTTGACAGACATAGTGCCCGCTCGTATATGATTCTAGTAAGTTGGGCGGTAATAGTGATGGTTTCCTCCAAAGTTGTGGGTCGACTGCCCACCACAGCATCTTGGATTTGGGGTGGTACCCCCTTGATGAACTTGTTGATGTTGTGAGGAACAGGGTCGACCTTATAGGCCAACAGAATGCTCAAGTCGTGATGACTAGTTGAGTAGGCCAAGTGATTACCACCATCTTGTTTGAGGTTCCAAAACTCCTCCTCCAACTTTTGCAATTCACTTCTCAGGCAAAACTTCACGATTGCAATATTCTTGAACCCGTCCCAAGTTAGTGCTAACAGAGCATCAGCACCACGGTTCCTTTTCTCGCTATTCCACAATGCAAGTGGCCTTTGTTGGAGCATACTAGTGGCATAACGAACCTTGAGCGCCTCAGGACACTCACAGTTGATAAACGTGTTTTCCATGCTTTCGAACTAGTCGAGAAGTCCAGTGGCTCCTTCCTTTCCACTATAACTAGTGGGCTTGCATGAACTAAAGTGTTTGAACATGTAGGTTTGGTTGTTGCGCCCTTTGTTTGCGTTATTCTCTCCGTGACCATTTCCATTGTTGCTAGAGTTGGTCATCATTGTGCTATTCAATTCAGCAACCATGGTCGGTATGACAGTAGCCATTTGACGAGCAATCATGGTGGCAAACTTGTGGTCGGAACTTCCACGCTTTCCATGGTGACGAGATATGCTGAATACAAAATAAATTAGTCACAAGAATTTGGAGATAAAAGGACAGTAAACCAAACAAGGATTATTCAAGACTTGTAAAACACACACGGAATGATTCCATTTGGTAACGCATTACCATTTGGAAACGTTGACACGTCAAGGTAAGTTGACCCATTTTCCTTAGAAACTTGTGTATGTTGACCATAGTTTATCACTCATCCCAGAAATCCCCAGGTAAGCATAACTAGTCCCGTAGGATTTTTGCGAAATGCTTACCTTAGCCCGAAGGCTTTTTGCTAGGAAATCTAGAATACAGGTGTCTATGTGTCACACAATATTTTTTAGGTTCATGGAATCAAAACCTTGACGAGATTCTCATAGATTAGACATAAAGTCTAAAGATTTAAACCTTCGATATAAAGAGTGGGATTCCACATGTCGTCGAGCATAAGGTTATGAAGCTTCACTCGTCAGGGAGAATTAAAGAATTAAGAATAATTTTAGGGGAGACAAAGCTACCAAGTTAAACAATTACAAGGCAACCTAACTAAAGGCATCAAATTGCACATTAAAAGGCGTTCCAAAGTAGATAGTATCATGTATCATGCAACAATATATATTTACAAGAATATAAAGATTCTTCTATGAGGTTCATGCATAAACTATAGTCTAGGTCACCATTTCTAATAACCTAAATCTCTATAGTTATGGGCTCTGATACCAATCTATCACACCCTAACCTTAATGGCGGAAACATCAAGATGTGAGGGTTAAGGTTGTTCACAGCCACATAACGCTACCATTAAATATAAATATGATTATCATAAGTTTTAAATAAACAATACATACAAATGTCATAATGCAACAAAGTAAACAAATGTTCAACATCTAAAATTCAAGATAATTTATTATTTCCTAGGTCCATATACTAGGGGTAAGCATGCTTCAAAGATATCATCAACCTTTTGCATTTCCTGAAACATGTTAAAAATAAAAGGTCAACTATGAAAGTTTGTGAGTTTCCATGGGTTAAGAATAAATAAATATAGCAAATGATTTACAAGTAGCAATTTATGTTAATGCTTATGTATTATGCAACTTTATAGAACACATATAGCTACAATCAAACCTTGATAGATTACAAGATTACAAGATTACAAGATTAAACGATTTGCTAAGTGTACTTGGTCCCCATAGTGCTCAAGAATACGACACTAGGGCCACCAAATAGGCTTGTCAGGCCCATAGATCTATGACGACGTCAGGATAGCAATAGTTAATGATTGTCAACATATAATATAACTCATATAACACTCACAATAATACAAATAACCATGACAAAAATAAGCATGAATTGCATGTGCGTTACAAGTATAAAAAGTTTACAAGTGTAAGTTATAAGGTTAACATGTTTCACCCCAAAAGGTGTGAAATAAAGTAAAAAGGGGCATGAATAACTCACATGACTAAGATGATTAGTAAGAATAATAGTCGATGTTGCAACGAAAATCGTTCACAAGGTACATAAACGTATATATATTTACAATATTTAAGTTTAATAATAAGTTTAACGATTTAACGAGAACTAGGATTTCAGGTGAAATTTGGGGATTTTTGAAAAGAACATTAAATAATGTAACTACTTATATTTTAATTCAAAGAAATATACCATTTATGTCTTTTAATATGGAGAAAATAAAATTTAAACAATTTATAATAACTGATAAAGGTTAATTATAAAATTTGAACAGTTATTTGAAATAATCATGATTTAAACGATAATAATTTAAAGGTAACGTTTAGACCAATAACAATTTATTAATTATTATTTACAATCCAATTTGTAAGAAATTATCCAAAAATAACATTTGTTAAAATGTTTTATTAAAAAGATATTTAATTATTTAAATTTAGAAAAATTTCAGAAATAATTTGATGTCCATAAAAATATTTAAAGTTTACAAAGAACATTTTTATATTTATTAAAATTTTCTATAATTTATTTAAATGCTGAAAAGCCTTAAAAATGTTTGAGGGTGCCCGGGTTCGAACCCGGGACCTCAAAGTTGGGATGTGAGTGGCTAACTAGTGAGCCAGGGTCATGGCCATGGTATATCACAGTTTTAAAATCTTAAAACATAGTTTTTAAAGAAAACCCCAATTCTCTCAAGAACCCTAGATCCTTAGAACCAAAATCGATCATCAAAACATAGTTGTTAACGAAATTAACCATGGGGCTTTGATTCCCCATGGTAAATCGAGTATGATAGCATTTAGAATCACCTGAAATGGTTGAGAAATCAAAGAACATGAGTTCGGGTTTGTTTCATTCCTAGACTCGATGTAACCGCGATGTATATGCGTGTTTTGATGAAATTAAAGCTATAGAGGGTTAAAAGAAGTTGTTTCAACCATTTGCCCCTTGATTTATAGTGTCAATTGGAACGGTTTGGTGCCCAACGGCTCTTGTTTTGATTTCGGAGGTTATGAGTCGCATTAACCCGATTAATGGTAGTTTTAAGTGCATTAAACTATTTCATTGAATTGAGTTCGTGATGATTACAGGAGCGTTATTACCCGTTTCATTGTGTGTTAAACTCATGTTTCGGGGTTTTCTTGGTATGGTCGGTGATCGGCCGAGGGTGGCCAGAATGGGCCACCGAAAAAACGAGGAAGAGAAGTGGGGGGGGTTGGATTTCAAAATAAATTACACTTCACCCCCTAGAGTTTTTAACATTATTATTTTATGCACAACATTTAATTACAAGCTTTGAATTAATAGAACTTATATGTTTTTCTTATTTATTTCAAGATTAACACTTATTAAGAATATTGTTATTATTGTTATTATTATTACAATTATTATTATTATTTTTAACTTATTTATTACAAATATTACCTGTATTATTATTATTATCATTATGATTATAACTATTATTATTATTATGTTTAATGCAATAGTTAAATTATTAACTTTTAAATTAAAGAATTAATGTAAATCAAAGAAATAAGCATAAGTAACCCACATTGTTTCATTGATGACAAAAATGGTCCTTCCAAGAATATAACGACTTTAAATTTTATTTAATAAAAACATGAAAGGTTACATTATTTGAGTTATCTGAGCATGACTAAACATGTTTTTACTTATTTGAGTCACCAACGGGTCTTCGTGTCGGTCCGGTCAACTTTGATCAACAAAAGTCAACTTTTATCAAAAAGATAAACTTGTCAAAGTTTTCTTGCACACACTAACAGTTACGTTGTTTGGATACGACAGGGTTCATCTTGACCGTTATGCACACATACTCATGGACATACATTTGTTATGTAAGCATTAGCTTTTGGCTGTTACACTTCATGTTTTTCATACGCATCGAAGGTGAGATATCCCGGCCTCACTTTAACTTACTTTCCTTTTTGGGGAGAAGCATGCGAACTATTTTTATCTGGTTTTAGTATTATTGGTATATCGCTTGTTACAGTAGTGCAAACATTATCACGTAAGTCCTTACACACTCGAATCGTTAATAATGAGATAGCAAGGTAATTTTTGGTAGTACTACTTACTTTGACAAACCCCACCCGCGTTAGCTGCGCTAACTCGATTGGAGGTCGAACAGGTGTCAAATTGACCTAGACACTTGCCATTGTTCTGTGATAAGACATGGGGGAAGGCAAAACAACTCACAACCAGTCAGCTTTGGTTCGAAAAGCTAAGTAACTCGATATATAGGCTAGCTACCTATGCTATACCTTTCTTTACTTTTACCAAATTAACACTCAAACATATTTACTTATTTAAACCTGTGAACTCACCAACCTTGTGTTGACACATTTAGCATGTCTTCTCAGGTTGCAGGCACGCTTAATGCAAGGGTTGTATATATAAGGTTCATGCATCGTCATCTTTCGGCAATGACCATTGATGTAAGAATCATTGTGATATTATTTGAAGGGGAAACAGATGATGAGCGCTCCAGGTCTATACTTCCGTATAACAGAGGAGAGGATCATCTGAGCATGCTGATGAGAGCTTCAGGTCGATACTCACGTATAACATAGAAGATCATCACTCCAGGTCAATGCTTCCACATAGCAGAGGTGATAAACACGCAATTTATTTTATTATTATTGTACATTCTGAAAGAGTTACAAGTGACTCAAACATAGGCTTTTCTGAAGAGCATAACTTGAAGCGTTTGTTTTTGCTAACTAGGTGCTCAATTCAGGGCTAGGGTGAGGGTGATTTGGGATTTTAGGGAAATCTGAACAAAGATTTTAAAACTCTCAACCAGTTTCTAACAAGGATTTGTTTCTTTGTGCATGCCAAGATGTCATGGGAATGATCATTATTACCGAGCTCTTGAAGAATTAGTTTGACCACATGATCACTGTTTACTTTGTTTTTGGGCTGAGCCTACCAAGCATAACATATAATGAAACTATCTTTTCTAGATTTTTGAATTTTAAGTGATACAGACATCTACATCAGTTACTATCATTTCTCACAAAGTACAAGTCATGCAAATAAGCACACCAAGAAGACATACTATCATTTCTCAATCATCCCAAATCAAGTTCTTAGATTTTATTTATTTTATAACCTAAAGCAACTAAATAATTTTATTTAAAATCTTTTTGTTCTTTTCTGTTATACTACTCTCCTCCTGAATTTTATTTATGTGCATATTCTATACTTACTAAAAAGAAAATAACCAAAGAAGTTGTCTTCCATTTTACTCTAAAGAAGGATAAAAAATGAACTATCAAGAGAAATGCAGTGATCGTGAAATGAGATGTGAAAATGCAGATAAGGATCCAAAATGTGGATAAGATACCAAAATCATAACCTTTTTGTTCCGCCTCAAATTTGAATGAGGAACATTCTCTGTCAGTAAACCGGATTACTAATACTCCTCCTGAAATGTTCCTGCACTTACTGACAAATTAGTTAGAAAGGGGGCCCCATGCCATCGTAGTCCTGGGTGTTCCATTTTCATCAGTGTATGTAACCTGTTTAAACACACACTCTTTTGAAAAATCATTTATCTCTTTATCCTTTTCTTTTTATTTCACTTTCCAAATTTGTTTTTGTTCAATTACTTTTGATTTGAAAGAGTTGAATTTGGAAATAATTTCCTTTTTAAGATACGTAGGCAGAGATTTTATTTTTGAAACATTGGCCTTTTTCATCTTTGAATCATGTGAAACCAGGTTCACATGAGATGGTTTGGATAGATTGTTCTTTATCCAACCATTGAAAGATATGTACTTTTTTACCTTTTGAACCCGAGAAGCAACCTTTGTTATCTTTACCGCCCGAAACTTGCCTTTGAACCTGAGGGCACTTCTTTAGCACATAACCTTCTTTTCCACATCTAAAGCAAGCCTTGAAATGCTTTTGGTTCTTGTAGTCCTATGGATAATAGGAGAGGGTGGATCCTGCTTTGAGGTTGTTACAGCTTGTTGACAACCTTGAAGCTTCTTCTTTTAGATATTAGGAAATTGAACCTTTTGAGGTTTTGTAGATGTGGATTTCAAACTGGGCTGTGATTTAAAGTGTGATGTTTGAGGAGATGAAATCTGAGCATTCTCCCGAGAAACCTTTTGTATGACTGGTGACTTGGCACTCTTTGAGGTAGATTTGTGACAAGCTTGATGGATAGCAGATGAAGATGGTGAGTGTTTTTGTTGAGATTTGGAGGAACTGCTGATTTGTTTAGCAATTGGGGATGAGATCCGGATATGTCTTGATTCAACTGTTGGAAGATTTTGACACTTGATAACTTCAGGTCGCTTGAGGATCTTTGATTCATCATCAGAGCTTGTCTAGTCTTGTATACATAAGTCAGCTTCCAATGGATCTTGGTTGATAACTCTTGTTATGTCGGTTTATGTTGTTGAGTTCTGATTGCTTGATGATTCCATAGCTGTTGCTTTTTTGACAAACTTGACGGGAACAAAAGAAGGGATGTTACCTGTCTTGAATTTGTTAAAGAAGTTATGGGAAACAACTGATACTAGTTTTGAAACATCAGAGGTGGAACTATCATTTTGAAAATCAGATCCTTGCTTGATGAGCCCTAAACCTATAGAAAAATCATATTCATCTTGAACCTCTTTGTGATTAACGCAGCTTAAACCTGCTTGTAAACTATTAGTATCTGCAGCTTCAATCAAATCATTAGATGGATGAGGTGGAGGCATAAGAGAGTAACAATGAGTGCTTGGAGAAGGATAAACATATGAAGTTTCACCACATACCACACCCGTTTTGATTCTTGCTCCCCTTTGCTTGCAAAATAGTTCTTCCAGTTTCATCCCTTATATCATCCATTTGCCAAGTTTAGTTTTAAGCTTACTAGTCTCAAATTCAGCTAATGTGAATCATTCACTCAAAACATTAATCTCAGTATTCTTTTCTAAAACATTTCTTTTTAAAAGATCATTTTGTTTTAAAGCTCCTCTTAGTTTGATAAAATATTTGGACTTATTGATTTTAAGTTCTTTGTTTATTCGATTTAACTCTTTTTCATTTTCTATCAATAACCTGTTAGCTTTATAAACACCAAATAGACGAATTTTGTGGGGAGAGAACACATGTCTTGAACTATCTCATAGGGGAGTCCCAAAACTATCTTTTCCGCAACAAGTGTTTTTTCACATTGACAAACGTGAGTGTTCCTTTTGTACTCTTCCTCCTCAGCAGCTCTCTTCTTAGCTTCCTCAGCTTCATTTCTCTGTGGTTTTCCTTCATCCTGAACCCTCCAGCTTCACTTCATCTGTTTCATTATCCTGTTGCTTCTGAACTTTACACCAGCTTGCACATGCAGCAACATCACCAACACTCTCATCTTTAATATCACACTTGAATTCTTTGAGATGATCAAAATCCTTAATAAAATCCTCATCTCTATTTACCACAACAACCATCAATGCATGGTTCACGTCTTTTTCAGACTCTATATTGATCATAGTACCTGAATATACACCTCCATACATGCATTGATTGTACTCTCTTATTTTCATATCCAATTCAAATGACTTCACCTTGTTGATAACATCCTAGAGTTTGTAGTTAGAAAAATTTCTTTCCTACTTTAACA
Source organism: Flaveria linearis (assembly GCA_024085815.1). Lineage (NCBI taxonomy): Eukaryota > Viridiplantae > Streptophyta > Magnoliopsida > Asterales > Asteraceae > Flaveria > Flaveria linearis. Next base: position 41,396,137 of record CM044001.1, read on the forward strand.
ATCTAACTTATGGACTCCATTGTGGAGGAAAAGAGTCAGAAGTTTTGTGACTTGCTCATGGTTCCCTAGCTGGTCATCATATTTCTTAAGATTGCCTGTCACTATCAAAAATCGATTAACAAAGTCAGATATCTTTTCATCTTTCATGGTAGCAAAAGAATCCAACTGACTTTGTGCCAATACTAGATTATCAGATTTGACATAACTAAAGACTTCTGAAAAAGCCATTTTTTCCAATAAATTGTTTCTCCCCCGGAAAAAATGTCAACTGAATGGTTTCTAAGCAACTGAGGTCAAGCTGAAAAACTAACTAAGGTGAGTCCAACCTATACTTGATCTTCAATAATCCCCATAGGTTGGATCTCACTGGCTTCATCTTAATTCCCCTCTTTAGTTCCAGCCTGGTCTCCCCCTTTCGCTGATAATTTCGCTAAAAAACTAACAAATTCACATCTAAATTCTCTGGCACTTTCGCTCTAAATTCGTTGGTAATTTCGATAGTAGTTTTGCCCAGCAATGGCACACAGATGCTAGTTTGGCTGGATAGTTTCACCTGAAACAAGTTGAACTTTCGTTCAGATATTAATTTGACAGCAATTTCGCTCGGTTTGTCACACAAACACCATGAACTTTTGTTCAATGTATGTACTTTGGATAGGACGAAGAAACCAGATCCAAAAACCAAGAATTGCTTAGTTTTGCTGAAGGAACCTTAGTTTCACCAGGCCTCTAATTGAAGTTGTAATTTACCTAGAAGAGCTGTAAATTCCCCCAACGTATCTGGACAGCCTTTTTCAGCACGAAATCAACTCAAACTCATCAAAATCTCAATGGATTTGAGATCAAATGATTCCAATAGCTTCCCACACTAAAATTGAGCAATCATCAATCAATTTCCATCTCCAAAACACGCATATTACATCGAAAATGATTGGAACAATGACTTGAACTTGAAACCAAACAAAACTCGAATAATCAAGAGCACAACGGCTCTGATACTATATTATTGGTCCATTGATGATTGAAAACAGTGCCAATGATGATAAATGACAACCAAATACCACTGAAACAACAATCTAAACAATAATCTCTCAATGAGTTTGAAAATAGAACCATGTTACCCAAATAAGAATAAAAAACAAAGCTCAATAATAAGAAGTGATGATTCCCGCCCAAATACACAATAAGAACAGTATTGCAGAAGTATATTTTCAAATTAGGGTTGTGCAAAACTTGCACAACAGATTACAAAGTTTCATATATATAGTTACATAGTTTCGCTGATAGTTTCGCTGGGTAGTGAAACTGTCCTGACCAATACCTTAGAGTCACCCGGCTGCGAAACATAGTTTCGCCGGGTGATCTAAGTCAGCTGGCTTCCAGCGAAACTATAGTTTCGCTGGTAGTTTCGCTGGGTCATTTGAAACTACTTCAAAACTAAAACTAACTACTATTTACATAAAATAAACAAACTAACATAAATCCTATTACAAACTAAGGTGTGACGCTTCAATTCAAGGATTGGGATATGTCTTGATGCAGCGTGATAAAGTGATAGCTTACGCCTCAAGACAACTGAAAGTTCACGAGAAGAACTATACCACCCATGACTTGGAATTGGGTGCGGTGGTTTTTGCCTTAAAGATTTGGAGACATTACTTGTACGGTTCCAAGTGCACTATCTACACCGATCACAAGAGTCTTCAACACATCTTTGAGCAAAACGAATTGAATATGAGGAACGGTGTTAGGTGGACCTACTGAACAATTATGATTGCGCTATCAAGTATCATCGGGGAAAGGCGAATGTGGTTGCTGATGCCCTAAGTTGGAAAGAAACCTCTAAAGCCTAGACGAGTGCGAGCTTTACAGCTTACGATCAACACTCAACTGCCTGACCAAATTAAAGAAGCATAAACAGAGGCGTTGAAAGCAGAAAACGTAGGGTCCGAGTCGTTACGTGGAATGGATAAACAATTAAAGGTGAAAGAGGGTGGAATTCGTTATTTCATGGGCTGACTTTGGATACCTCGACATGGCAATCTAAGAGACTTAGTGATGACTGAGGCACACAAATCGAAATACTCTATACATCCTAGATTTGACAAGATGTACCATGACTTGAAGGCGCACTACTGGTGGCCTAACATGAAGGCGGATGTAGCTACTTACGTGAGCAAGTGTTTGACATGCTCGAAGGTGAAAGTGGAGTACCCAAAATTGTCTGGTCTACTACAACAACCTGAGATCCCTGTGTGGAAGTGGGATCATATATCTATGGATTTTATCACTAAGTTACCTCGCACTTCTACTGGTTGTGATACAATATGGGTTATCGTGGATCGATTAACAAAGTCTGCTCATTTCCTAGCAATTAAGGAAACAAACAAGATAGACAAATTAACCCGACTCTATCTAAAGGAGATCGTTTCGAGACATGGTGTACCGATCTCAATTATTTCAGACTGCGACGCTCGTTTCACATCGCACTTCTAGCAATCACTATAGAAATCTTTGGGCACGCGACTGGATATGAGTACTGCATATCACCCACAGACTGATGGTCAAAGTGAGCGTACTATACAGACGTTAGAGGACATGCTACGTGCTTGTGTGATTGAATTCAGGAATAACTGGGAAGTTCACCTACCATTGGTGGAAATTTCTTATAACAACAGTTATCAGACTAGCATAAAGGCAGCACCTTTTGAAGCTTTGTATGGGAGAAAATGTAGATCACTAGTTTGCTGGGCTAAAATTAGTGATAGTCAGTTAACGGGTCCCGAGTTAATACATAAGACAATTGAGAAGATTGTGCAGATAAGGAACCGTACGGCTGCATCGCGCGACAGATAGAAGAGCTATGTGGAGAAGCGACAGAAACCCTTAGAGTTCCAAGTTGGCGACAAAGTCTTATTGAAAGACTCACCATGGAAAGGCGTAGTTTGGTTTGGCAAGCGCAGAAAGCTAAATCCCAGATATGTTGGACCATTTGAGGTATTTGAAAGAATAGGTTCAGTGGCCTATCGACTAGCCCTACCTGATTCGCTAAGTGGAATCCATGACGTATTCCATGTTTCCAATCTAAAGAAGTGTTTAACTGACGAAACGATGGTCGTACCGCTAAAAGAAGTTCAAGTGGATGAATAGCTACGCTTTATTGAAGAACCAGTTGAGGTGATGGACCGTGAGGTAAAAACACTTAAGCAAAGCAAGATACCCAAAGTCAAAGTTCGTTAGAACTTGCGACGTGGACCAGAATTCACGTGGGAACATGAAGATCAAATGAAGCTTAAGTATCCTCAACTGTTCGACAAGACGATGCCTGTAGATGAAGGCATTGATTTAAATTTCGGGATGAAATTTCTTTCAACATGGGATGATGTGACAACTCATCCAAAACTCACTCGATTTTGATTTCTGTGTGGCAATGCAATAGACCAGTGATGGAACACTCACCATGTAATGCAATTTTCGGGACGAAAATTCTTTCACCATGGGTATAATGTGAGCAATTTTCAGGACGAAAATTCTTTCACCATGGGGATAATGTGACATCCGGTAATTTTCCATTACCGAACTCCGTTAGTTCCGTTAAGTCTTGCATACACGTGTCGTGAGCACACACTAGTTGTTGTTGAACGTTGGTGACTTGAAAATAACTAACAATGATAAACTAATAATAATCTAATCAATAATGTCATTATTGTATTATGTTTATATGTTTACGCGATTTAAGTATTAATTGTGAATTTTATCGCGTAACGTGGCAACGTGTTTTATTTAATTCATATATTTTGTGACTAGTCAAAATAATATATATTTAATTCATATAGTTTTTATAAAATATAAATAAAGGGGGTTAAGTGTAATTACCATAAACTAAACTTAACAAATACAAAAATTAAACCCTAGTCCTCCCAACACCCCAAAACCGCGGCCGACCCCCTCATTCCCCACCTTCATTCGGTTTTGATCAACCAACAACAATCAAGAATCGATTTTGATTAGTTGAAGCACTACAACACGTTAGCAAACCTTGAGTTCTTTGATTGTACAGCACTTAGGGTTTCTTTAGGATTTCTGTGTACATGTACTTATGTACTTGTGTGTTCTAGGTAACCTCTGATGGTTGTCTTTCCACTTGTCCTTGTGAAGTTAAACTTTAAGTATCCTTTACGCGCATCAGGTGAGTTCATGCCTCACTCTTTTGACATAATCTCTTTTGGGGGAGATTGCATACTAATATTTCCAAACGCTTTATTTTACAAGTTGTGTATGGTTTTAATATAGTGTTGATTGCCATGGAAAGTCCTCACACTTTCGGTTTGTTAATAATTATTTAATGGGAAATCTTGGGTAGTACTACTGGGTCTGACGAGCCCTACTTGTCTGACTCGATGTCAGACGGGTGCAATATTGTCCTAATGAACATTGTCACGACCTGGTAAGTCATGGCGTGAGACAAACAACGTAACACAGTCAGCTTCAAACACAAAATCACTATGATTATTACTAATTGTGAATAGACTAGCTATCTATTACAATACACTGCTGATGTTTTATAACTATCACTGATTATTATATAACACAAACTCATGAATTCACCAACCATTGTGATGACTTGTTTAGTATGCTATTCTCAGGTTAGGAGTTGCTATTGCCTAGGAGCACATTGCACGGGTCAACATTATGAAGTTGTTTGCATGTCATGAAACAATATTTTATTTATGTTTGTTGAATACCTATGATTGTTTTTGCATAACTTTTGGTTGCGTATGTTTTCGCATTTTAAAGCATGTTACACTATTTTGGATTTTAAACGCTTCCGCAGTATTTAAAGTTAAACTCTGATTTTGTTTGTTAGTTCATATAGAGTCGTTTGGAGTAACTAATGACTGAGATCCTGGTTTGTCACGCGCCTCGCGGTAAAACCCCGCATGCGGATTTTGAGGGTGTGACAGATTGGTATCAGAGCCATTGGTTATAGGGAACTAGGTTGCATATACACTAGACTATAATCGCATACAGTTAGTTAGTTACTTTTTCCTTATTTCTCTACTGTATACTCATTGGCATACACATCACCCTCTCTGCAGCATGGTATCATCATCGAGAGCTCCGAGTATCTCCTACACGTTCTGAGTCCCCACCTCCCTATTCACCAGTACCTTGCATTTGACCTGACTGGCCTCGACATTATTACCGTCCTGAAGAAGTTAACTGGGATCAACCTTTTGCCTTGATGGAGTGTGATCCTCCACGAGACTTGAGCTACTACCCTAAGTTCGATGATCACTTAATGTACAGGGAATGCGTGCCTGTTCTGAGGCCAAGAACTAGGAACAACACTGAACATCCTACACCTTCTCTTCCATGGACGGTACAGTCAAACGAGCAAGTTATTGCTGCACTAGTGGATGCACTGGATACTGGGCAGCAACAAGTCAAGAAACTCACTAATGAGACTTATACCCTGAAGCTCGAGGTACAAGAACTATGATAGCAGGTGGATACGCTTGATGAGCGGCATGGGAAGTCCCTAAGTGGGTGTTATACTATGGAAGACGTCATAATAGCACTTACGGGACGCGTGAATGGACTAGAGCAACGGGAGGGAATGGCAAATAATAGGTTTTCAGCTCTAGAAGCCCAACTGGCAGCACTCCAGGTTGCTATAGCTCCTGCTCTAGCAGAGGACCATGAGGATGAAGACCATGAGGAATCCCCTGAGGAAGCCCTTGAGGAGGAAGAGGAACTAGAAGAAATGGAGGACCAATTTGATGGGTCAGACGTCGTGGATTGATATTTTTTTTGTATGACTTAGACTATGTAGTGTTTCTTTCTTTTGGAAACCTATGTGGGAAGGGTTGTTTCCTACCTAACTGACAAACTCAATTTTTGACATTGATGAATATTTTGTGACTCATTTGCAATTCATTTACTTTTGGTTATTATTTTTGTTATAAATGTTGTGGTTGTGATGTAATCATTATTTCTTATTGTTTACTATACTTTGATGAGATAAATATGTTAGATGTTACTCATTATTGTATTTGTGAATGTAAAGTGAAAAATGGACGCCGGTGGACGTGGACGTGGACGTGGACGTGGACGTGGCGCTGGAGGCCGTGGAGGTGATGCCATAAATATTACGCCTGCGGAGTTAGCCTCCTTAATAAACAAGCACGTTCAGGCAGTAGTGTCTGCTGCCCAGCCGGGACTGCTAGCAGGTAAATGACAATGGGAAGTTAAACCAATTATCCTAGTTAATCATATAGGATACCTGACCAATGTTTATTGTGTTAAAACAGGACCACCAGTGTGTACCTACAAGTCCTTTATGGACTGCAAACCACACATCTATAGCGGGACAGAAGGAGCTGTAGGATTAGTGCGGTGGTTTGAGATGACTGAGTCTATCTTTGCTAAATGCAACTGTCCACCTGTTGATCAGGTGAAGTATGCCACCAGGACCCTATAAGGTGCGGCTCTTTCCTGGTGGAACGCTCAGGTCCAAATGCTAGGCTAGGCTATGTCCAATGATCTCCTTTGGGCTGAATTCAAGGAGATCATGACTGAGGAGTATAGTCCTCGTAATGAGGTACAAAAGATGGAAATGGAGTTCTGGTAATTAAAGATCTAGGGCTCTGAAATCGAGGCCTCTAGCCACTTTATGCCTGGGAATGGTGAACGAAATGCATAAAAGGGTCGAGCACTACATTCGTGGATTGGTGCCTGAGATCAAAAGCATGGTGACTGCTTCCAACCCTGCCAGTATTCAGCAAGCCATCCGATTAGCTCATAAGCTAACTGATCAAGCAGTGGAGTAGGGACGACTACCCAAGCGGGGTGCTGTGGCAAGCGTGTCCCACAACAAGAGAAAGTGGGATAGTCCCACCAACAAAGCATCATCTTTTAGTAGTCACATATTCACCATTCATCTTATGCCTGTTACGCTTGGAAGTTTTGATGTAGTGATAGGCATGGATTGTCTCTCCGACAAACAAGCGAATGTCATATGTCATGAGAAGATCATAAGAATTCCTGTTGGTGAGGAAGTCCTTACGGTCAGAGGTGATAGGAGTGGTGCAGTGATAGGCATCATCTCGTATAGGAAGGCATAAAAGTTATTGAGGAAAGGTCGTTTAGCCATATTGGCACTCGTCACTGATAAGCAACCGGAGGAAAGGAAGATAGGATATTCCCGTAGTACGTGATTTTCCAGAGATGTTTCCAGAGGATCTTCCTGGATTACCACCTCACCGCCAAGTGGAATTTCAGATCGAGTTGACTCCAGGCACAGCCCCGATTGCTAGGGCACCTTATCGATTAGCACCGAACGAATTACAGGAGTTGTCGTCACAACTTTAGGAGCTTTTAGATAAGGGCTTTATCCGACCAAGCACATCACCATGGGGAGCCCCTGTTCTGTTTGTCAAGAAGAAAGATAGCACATTTCGGATGTGCATCGACTATAGGGAACTGAATAAAGTCATAATCAAGAATAGATATCCCTTACCTAGAATAGACGATTTGTTTGATCAACTGGAAGGGTCAAGTTTTTATTCTAATATTGATTTGAGGTCTGGGTTTCATCAGCTGAGAGTTCGAGAGGAGGACATCTCGAAGACTGCTTTTCATACATGATATGGCCATTACGAATTCTTGGTCATGCCGTTTGGGTTGACAAATGCACCAGCAGTATTCATGGATCTCATGAATCGTGTGTGCAAACCATATCTTGATCAATTTGTCATTGTATTATTGATGATATATTGATTAATTCAAAGACTTAGGAGGAGCATGAAGACCACTTACGTTTAATTTTGTAACTGCTTAGAAAAGATCAATTGTACGCGGAATTTTCTAAGTGTGATTTCTGGATACGTGAGGTGCAATTCTTTGGTCACATTGTTAACGAGAAGGGGATACATGTGGATCCTGCCAAGATTGAGGCAATAAAGAATCGGGCTGTACCCAAAACGCCAAGCAAGATACGACAATTCCTTGGGTTAGCAGGATATTATCGACGGTTTATCAAAGGATTCTCTAAGATTGCACAACCTCTCACAGCTTTGACTCATAAAGGAACGACATACAAATGGAGTGAGAGTCAGGAATCTGCTTTCCAGTTGCTAAAGCAGAAACTATGTAGCGCGCCAATATTGGCATTACCGGAAGGTAATGATGATTTTGTAGTGTACTGTGACGCTTCAATTCAAGGATTGGTATGTGTCTTGATGCAGCGTGATAAATTGATAGCTTACACCTCAAGACAACTGAAGGTTCACGAGAAGAACTATACCACCCATGACTTGGAATTAGGTGCGGTGGTTTTTGCATTAAAGATTTGGAGACGACTTGGAATTAGGTACGGTGGTTTTTGCCTTAAGGATTTGGAGACATTACTTGTACGGTACCAAGTGCAGTATCTACACCGATCACAAAAATCTTCAACGCATCTTTGAGCAAAAGGAATTGAATATGAGGCAACGGCATCGGGTGGAGCTACTGAATAATTATGATTGCGCTATCAAGTATCATCCGGAAAGGCGAACGTGGTTGCTGATGCCCTAAGCCAGAAAGAAACCTCTAAGCCTGGACGAGTCCGAGCTTTACAGCTTACAATCAGCACTCAACTACCTGAGCAAATTAAAGAAGAGCAGATGGAGGCGTTGAAAGCAGAAAACGTTGAGTCTGATACGTTACGTGGAATGGAAAAACAATTAGAGGTGAAAGAGGATGGAATTTGTTATTTCATGGATAGACTTTGGATACCTCGACATGGAAATCTAAGAGACTTGGTGATGAGTGAGGCACACAAGTCGAAATACTCTATACATCCTGGATCTGACAAGTTGTACCATGACTTGAAGGCACACTACTGGTGGCCTAACATGAAGGCGGATGTAGCTACATACGTGAGCAAGTGTTTGACATGCTCGAAGGTGAAAGTGGAGTAGCAAAAACCATCTTGTCTACTACAAGAACCCGAGATCCCTGTATGGAAGTGGGATCAGATATCTATGGATTTTATCACTAAGTTACCTCGCACTTCTACTAGTTGTGATACAATATGGGTTATCGTGGATCGATTAACAAAGTCTACTCATTTCCTAGCAATTATGGAAACAGACAAGATGGAGAAATTAACCCGACTCTATCTGAAGGAGATCATTTCAAGACATGGTGTACCTATCTCAATTATTTCAGACCGCGACGCTCATTTCACATCGCACTTCTAGCAATCAATGCAGAAATCTTTGGGTACGCAATTGGATATGAGTACTGCATATCACCCACATAATAATGGTCAAAGTGAGCGTACTATACAGACATTAAAGGACATGCTACGTGCTTATGTGATTGACTTCGGGAATAACTGGGAAGTTCACCTACCATTGGTGGAATTTTCTTATAACAACAGTTATCACACTAGCATAAAGGCAGCACCTTTTGAAGCTTTGTATGGGAGAAAATGTAGATCACTAGTTTGCTGGGATGAAATTAGTGATAGTCAGTTAACGGGTCCCGAGTTAATACATGAGACAACTGAGAAGATTATGCAGATAAGGAACCGTATGTCTGCAGCGCGCGACAGACAGAAGAGCTATGCGGACAAGCGACAGAAACCCTTAGAGCTCCAAGTTGGCGACAAAGTCATATTGAAAGTCTCACCATAGAATGGCGTAGTACGGGTTGGCAAGCGTGGAAAGCTAAATCCGAGATACGTTGGACCATTTGAGATATTGGAAAGAATAGGTCCAGTGGCCTATCGACTAGCCCTACCTGATTTGCTAAGTGGAATCCATGATGTATTCCGTGTTTCAAATCTAAAGAAGTGTTTAACTGGCGAAACGATGGTCTTACCGCTAGAAGAAGTTCAAGTGGATGAAAAGTTACGCTTTAATGTCAGTCGAGGTGATGGACCGTGAGGTAAAAACACTTAAGCAAAACTAGATACCTATAGTCAAAGTTTGTTGGAACACGTGACGTGGACCAGAATTAATCAAATGAAACTTAAGTATCCTCAACTATTCGACAAGACGATGCCTGCAGATGAAGGTATTGATTTAAATTTCGGGACGAAATTTCTTTCAACATGGGGATGATGTGACAACTCATCCAAAACACACTCGATTTTGATTTTTGTGTGCTAATGTAGTAGACCAGTGATGGAACACTCACCATGTAACGTAATTTTTGGGACGAAATTTCTTTCAACATGGGGATAATGTGACATCCGGTAATTTTCCGTTACCAAACTCAATTTGTTCCGTTAATTCTTGCATACACGTATCGTGAGCACACACTAATTGTCGTTGAACGTTTGTGACTTGAAAATAATTAACAATGATAAACCAATAATAATCTAATCAATAATGTGATTATTGTATTATGTTTATGTGTTTACACGATTTTAGTATTAATTGTTAATTTTATCACGTAACGTGGCAACATGTCATATTTAAATCATATATTTTGTGACTAGTGAAAATAATATATATGATTTTTATTAGTGATTCATAATGTTGGTATTTTATAGTGAAAATCTTTTAAAAAGTGTTCAAAAAAGTAGTTTTTATAAAATATAAATAAAGGGGGTTAAGTGTAATTACCATAAACTAAACTTAACAAATACAAAAATTAAACCCTAATCCCCCCAACACCCCAAAAGAGCGGCCGACCCCCTCATTCCCCACCTTCATTTCCCACCTTCATTCGGTTTTGATCAAGCAACAACAATCAAGAATCGATTTTGATTAGTTCAAGCACTACAACACGTTGGCAAATTCACTTCTTGGCCAATTTCGCGTTTAGAGGTTAGATTTTGATTGCTTTTCATGGACTTTTGATCTTACTAGAACCCTGGGCCGAAAATTGAGATGAAGGTTGAAATTGATGTTGTTTGATGATGTTATGATGATAGTTAGGTTATATTGATGCTAGTTAACGTCGATTATGCAAGAAAGTAACTTTATTTGAACATTATTTTCTTGGTATGAATGCTAGAAATAGTGATTTGATCATGAATTGATGTTGTTGATTTGTTTATGATGATGATTAGGTGCTAGATTGTTGGTATGAATGCTAGAAACTTTGGAATGAATGTTGTAGTTCATAGCTTGCCAAAAGTATAAACTTTTTATGTTGAACATTGATGAATTGTAATGAGTTGGTGATGTAATGTGCTTAATAATGATTCATGAGTATTGGATAATGATTTTGGTGCAAGAAATCTATGCATGATGTGGTCTAGTTTATACCTTGCCAAAAGTGGAAACTTTTGTTCATGATGATTGATGGATTATGATGATTAGGCATTGTTGATCATGTATAGATGTTGTTATGAGCTTGAATTGGTATATTAGTAATGAATTCATGAATACATTGAGTTTTTGATGGATTTGGGATGTACTTTCCCAAAAGGGAGACTTTATTTGCACAATTTCTTAAATGTGAAGAATTGAGCATGTTTGGGACATCAGGATCATGCTAGTATGTTCATGAATGATTTTTAATGTGGTTGAATGTGTTGTTTGGGTTGTATGAATGTTTATTTGGTTAGTTATCTATTTTGGCCTATTTATGGGAATTCATAGTTATGGGTTATATGGATATGTTGTGCATGGTTTGATCCTTGTATGATGCATTAGTTGTGTTATAGTTACACTGAGCATGATAATTGTTAGGGACTTGTATGAGTTGTATGATGATCTAATGTGGTGTAATGACCTAGGTAAAACTTGAGTTGACAATGTGATACACATGGATAATTGGTATGATACTCTTATATGTGAAGCTGTCACACATGATTAAACTATATATCAACTAATATGTCCCCAATGGGTCAAACGGGTCTACTTGGTCACATGTGTGTTATCTTTGTAAAACCATGAGTTCTTTGATTGTAGCGCACTTAGGGTTTCTTTGGGATTTCTCTATACATGTACTTATGTACTTGTGTGTTCTAGGTTACCTCTGAAGGTTGTCTTTCCACTTGTCCTTGTCAAGTTAAACTTTAAGTATCCTTTACGTGCATCAGGTGAGTTCATGCCCCACTCATTTTACATAATCTCTTTTGGGGGAGATAGCATACTAATATTTACAAATGCTTTATTATTACGAGTTGTGTATGGTTTTAATATAGTGTTGATTACCATCGAAAATCCTCACACTTTCGGTTTGTTAATAATTATTTAGCGGGAAATCTTGGGTAGTACTACTAGGTCTGACGAGTCCCACCTATGTGACTCGAGGTCAGACGGGTGCAATATTGTCCTAATGAACATTATCACGACCTGGTAAGTCGCGGCGGGAGGCAAACAACGTAAAACAGTCAGCTTCAAATGCTAAATCACTATGATTATTACTAATTGTAAATAGACTAGCTATCTATTACAATACACTGCTTATGTTTTATAACTATCACTGATTATTATATAACGCAAACTCATGAATTCACCAACCATTGTGTTGACTTGTTTAGTATGCTATTCTCAGGTTAAGAGTTACTATTGCCTAGGAGCACCTTGCACGGGTCAACATTATGAACTTGTTTGCTTGTCCTGAAACAATATTTTGTTTATGTTTGTTGAATACCTATGATTGTTTTTGCATAACTTTTGGGCGCGTATGTTTTCGCATTTTAAAAAATGATACATTGTTTTGGATTTTAAATGCTTCCACAGTATTTAAAGTTAAACTTTGATTTTGATTGCTAGTTCATATGGGGTCGTTCTGAGTAATTAATGACTGAGATCCTGGTTTGTCACGCGCCTAGAGGTAAAACACCGCATGCGGATTTTGAGGGTGTGACATATATATATATATATATATATATATATAGATATATACATATATATATATACATATATATATATAGATATATAGATATATATACATATATATACATATATATATATATATGTATATATATATATATGTGTGTGTATATATATATATATATATATATATATATATATATATATATATATAGGGTGTAGTTCCTTTAAGAACGCATTGTATTTGAAAGAACCCATTAACTCAAATCCAATGGTTGATCCATTTTAGATTTTATGAGATCTTTCCAAGTGTCAAGTATATTTTTTTAAAAGAAAAGGGTAATTTTGTTATTACCCCAACTCACCTATATTCATGTTTAACAAGAAGGTGACATGTGTCACCTACATGTACCACCTTATTTCTCATCTTTTCTTTAAAAACTTTTCACCCCTTTCTTATAAAACCTTTATAACTTTTTAATTCTATTTTATTTTTTTAAAATAATTGCACCATTAAACTCCTCATATTTTTCTCTTTAATTCTATTATAGTCTCGAAAAAAATTTTCAGAGTTCAGTTCTTACACCACTGTAAGTAGTAGTTACTTTGTTGTTATGTGGCCTTACAGTGGTACAATCATCATGTTTACATCATATTAATAACCCATCCCTAACATCACCATCAGCCCAAACCCACCTGCTTCCATATCAATAGTTGAACACCAACATTCAAGCCATCAAATAACCCATCCCTAATAGGTTATCATAGTCTTGTTTTTCTCTTTAATTCCAATATAGTCTCAAAATTTTTTATAAAGATTTTAACAATTAGTTATTATATTACTGTAACTTGTATACAAAACATAATACACAACATCAATCATATGTTACAACATTATAATAATAATAATACGCAACTATAATCACACTAAGATAACAAAAATACACCATCTAAAACCATATGTTACACCATTTTACCATATGTTACATTGTTAAACTGCTGTAAACAGTAGTAAAACTATAATGAAAAATAATATGTAAACCAATGAAAACTAATGTAAACTAAATGTAAAATATACATCATTAAACGATGTAACTATACCAACGTGATTTCAATAACATAACAACCAAACGACATTATATCAATGTAAACCAAATTTAAAAAATTAAAGAAATATAACATGTACATAGTTACATCAAGTTTTAATGATATACTAATGCAATATTTAGCAAAGTTGTAACGAAATATCAGGTCACACTATGAAAAACCTAATATTAAACAATATTACACCAACGTAAACTGATGAAAACCAATATTAACCAATGTATGTCAATCTGTAAAACAAATATAAACTGAAAATAACAAAAATGAAAAAAGTATATATATGAAACAAATTAAAGTACCCAGATCTTTATGCAACTTTTGCATCATCTTACCAATGCAAACCAAATGTAAAAATTAAAGAAATATCACATGTATTTAGTTACATCAGGTTTTAATGATATATTAATGAAAGATTTAGCAAAGTTGTAACGAAACATCATATTACTCTATAAAAAACCTAATATTAACCAATATTACAGTAATGTAAACTGATGTAAACTAATATTAACCAATGTAAAATAATCTATAAAATAAATATAAACTGGAAATAACAAAAAATAAAAAAGTAGATATATGAAACAAATTAAAGTACCTAGATTTTGATGCAACTTTTGCACATTCTTCTCTAACTCATTCGCCTTCTCATACAGATCTGTACAGCCGATCGGCGTCCAACGGAGCTGTGTTGTGAATCAAAGTATGATTCATTGTTAAACATTAAAAAATAACACACACACCAATCATAAAAAAATGGAAAATTAAAAGCAATAAAAAGCTTATAGAAGTTGAGATTTGAGCTGTGATGATCGTGTAGACAAAGTCGGTGGTGACGACAAGGAGAACCTAGAAACATGGAATGATTATAACAACAAAACAGGAAAAATTTTCTTACAAATTTATAACTAGATTTTAAATAACTATACCCAAAACTTTGTAAGTACCATATATATTACCAAAAATTTTCTAAATGAAACCTATCCCAATTCAATAAAACCAAAAATGGGTCCTAAAAATAACTTCTTTGAACAAAGTTAAGGCATGATATGCAAAATTCAAGAATTGGATCATTCAAACAGATTGTTTCTTCATAACATCAATATCTTCCCCAAAAATTTGTTTAAAAGTTGACGTGCAAATATTAAATAAAAAATTACATACCTTCCAGATTTCAAATGGTGCATTTTAGTAGAACAAATCTACCTTAGATCCAATGTCTTTGAAGCTTCCAGAAGGCATATTGAAGGGATCTGATGCCAGATCTTGATCCTTTGGTAACCGGTGACCTCGGAGTGTGCTCGCTGGTGGTGTGACGGTTTGAACAATGACACACCAGACACATCGGCTTGAACGAAAGAGGTGTGAAATTTGGTGGATTGTGTGCTTCTATTTTGGATCTGTGCATTTCAGGGATCTTTGAAGAAGAAGAAGAGATATATAGATTGTATGTGTACGTGTTGGGTTTAGATAGAGAGAGAAACTGACAAAAAGTAAAAAAGTACCAAAACAACAAATTACCTAAATACCCTTTATCAAATCTCAACCCTTCATATGGCATCTAGATTTTTAATATAAAATCAGTGGTTGTGGTTGGGTTAAAGGGTTCTCACAATTACTTATGGTTTTCATATTAACCAAATCCTATATATATATATATATATATATATATATATATATATATATATATATATATATGTATATATATATAAACTCCGATTATTGTCGAACCTCCGTCGCTGCTGCTGAATTGGCTGTTGCTACTGGGGTTGAGGTTGACTACTAGATGATGTTGCTTGTTGTCGGGCACGCTTGCCGTGGCGCCCCGCTTGGGTAGACGTCCCTGCTCTACCGCTTGATCAGTTAGCATATGAGCTAACCGGATGGCTTGCTGAAGAGTGGCGGGGTTGGAAACAGTCACCATGATTTGGATCTCAGGCACCAATCCCCGGATATAGTGCTCAACACTTTTGTGCATTTCATTCACCATCCCCGGACATAAAGTGGCTAGTTTGTGGGTCCGGGTGGTGTAGGCCTTGATTTCATAGCCCTGCATCTTGAGCTGCCAGAACTCTATTTCCAGCTCCTGTACCTCGTTGCAAGGAAAATATTCCTCGGTCATGATTTCCTTGAATTCAGCCCAAGGAAGATCATTGGCCATAGCCTGGCCCAGCATTTGGACCTGAGCATTCCACCAGGAAAGAGCTGCACCTTCTAGAGTCCCGGTGGCATACTTCACCTGACCAACAGGCGAGCAGTTGCATTTAGCGAAGACAGACTCGGTCTTCTCGAACCACCGTACCAATCCTACATCTTCTTCTGTCCCGCTGTAGGTGTATGGTTTGCAGTCCATAAAGGACTTGTAGGTACCCAATGGTGGTCCTATTTTAACACAACAAACATTGGTCAGATATCCTATACGGTTAACTAGGATAATTGGTTTAACTTTTAGTTGTCATTTACCTGCGGCTGTCCTGGCTGGGCAGCAGCCACTGCTGTCGGAACATGCTCGTTTATCAAGGCAGCTAACTCCACAGGCGTTATATTTATGGCACCGCCTCCACGGCCTCCGACTCCACGTCCATGTCCACGCCCACATCCACGTCCACGTCCACCGGCGTCCATATTTCAGTTTACATTCATAAATACAATAATGAGTAACATCCAACATATTTATCTCATCGAAGTATAGTAAACAATAAGAAATAACGATTTCATCACAATCACAACATTTATAACAAAAATAATAACCAAAGGTAAATAAATTGTAAAGGAGTCATAAAATATTCATCAATGTCAAAATTTGAGTTTTTCAGTTGGGTAGGAAACAACCCTACACATAGGTTTCAAAAGAAAGAAACACTACATAGTCTAAGTCATACAAAAGAAAATCAATCCACAACATCCGATCCATCGTTGTCATCATCCATTTCTTCTGGTTCCTCCTCCTCATCAGGGGCTTCCTTAGGGCCCTCATCCCAGGGTTCTCTGCCGGAGCAGGAGCTATAGCAATCTGGAGTGCTGCCAGTTGGCCCTCTAGAGTAGCAAGCCTAACATTTGTCATCCCTTCCCGCTGCTCCAGTTCATTCACGCGTCCCGTAAGCGCTCCTACGCCATTAGCCATTGCATAGCACCCATTAAAGGTCTTTTCCTGTTGTCCTTCGAGCGCATCCATTCGCTGTCATAGTTCCCGTACCTCGTGTTTCAGGGTATAATTCTCAGCTATGAGTTTCTTGACTCGTTATTGCTCGGTATCCAGTGCAGCCACTAGTGCAGCAATAACTTGCTCGTTTTACTGTACTATCCGTGGAAGAGAAGGTGTAGGCTGCTCAGTGTTGTTCCTAGTTCTTGGCCTCAGAACAGGCATGCATTCCCTATACATTAAGTGATCTACGAACTTAGGGTAGAAGCTCCAGTATCGTGAAGGATCATGCTCCATCAAGGCAAAAGGCTGATCCTAATCAACTTCTTCAGAAGGGTAATAGTGTTGGGGCCAGTTAGGTCCACTGTCTCATACAGGTGAATAAGGAGGTGGAGAATCAGAACGTGTAGGAGATACCGGTCGCTTACCCGGAGCTCTCGATGATGATGCCATGCTGCAGAGACTGTGATGTGTACGCCAATGAGTATACAACAGAGGAATAAGGAACAAGTAACTAAGTAATTATGTGCGATTATAATCTAGTGTGTATGCAACTGAGTGTCCTATTTGCAATGGCTCTGATACCAATCTGTCACACCCTCAAAATCCGCATGCGGAGTTTTACTGCAAGGCGCGTGAAAAACCAGGATCTCAGTCATTAGTTACTCAGAATGACTCTATATGAACTAATAAACACAATCAGAGTTTAACTTTAAACACTGCGTAAGCGTTTAAATAAGTAGTAGACCTAAAAGAATATAACGAGTAAAGAAAATGTGCAAAACATACGCGCCCAATCCTAATGCAAAACCCAAACATAACTGTTTAAATTGACATAATTCAAAATAGTATTTAAAACCATGCAGACAACTCAACAATGCTGACGTGTGAGTGCTCCTAGGCAACTGGCAACCTTGACCTAAGAATAGCATACTAAACAGGTCAACACAATGGTTGGTGAATTCATGAGTTTGTGTTAAATAATAATCAGTAAAAGTTGTGAAACATAAGCAGTGTATTGTAATAGATAGCTAGTCTATATACAATTAGTAATAATCATAGTGATTTCGCGTTTGAAGCTGACGGTGTTACGTTTGTTGCCTCCTGCCATGACGTACCAGGTCGTGACAATGTTCATTAGGACAATATTGCACCCGCCTGACCTCGAGTCACACAGGTGGGGCTCGTCAGACCCAGTATACTACCCAAGATTTCCTGCTAAATAATTATTAACAAACTAAACGTGTGAGGACTTTCCATGGTAATCAACACTATATTAAAACTATACACAGCTCATAATGATAAAGCGTTTGTAAATACAAGTATACTATCTCCCCTAAAAGAGATTATGTAAAAAGAGTAGGGCATGAACTCACCTGATGCGCGTAAAGGATACTTAAAGTTTAACTTGACAACAACAAGTGGAAAGACAACCTTTAGAGGTTACCTAGAACACACAAGTACATAAGTACGTGTATACAGAGAACATAATGAAACCCTAGGTACTCTACAAACCAAAGGACTCAAGGTTTTAGAAAAACAGACACATTTGACTCAGTTGACCCGTTTAACACGTTGCCGATATTATAGGTGATAATTCATTCAAACATGCATAACGATACTTCACACATGGTTAACATATAAATAGATCACACATGGCACTTCATTACTCATAAGTACTAATTAGATCATCATACCATCAAATATCTTACAAGTCATGCGAATCTCAACTATTATTATGCTCAATAGCTATAACATAACTAACACATCCTACAAAGATCAAATCACGCACCACATGCCACGTGAAGCCACTCACGACTTCACACCTTAAACCCTGCCAATCCTACTATGTAAAGGGCCTCAGATTCACAATGATCATAATTAGATTCATCAACAAAGTTCATTCCAACCAACATACACAATAATGACCAATTCCAGTCCTAAACATGATTCCCTAATCACTAATCACGGTTCATCATCATATATGATCACCAAAAACCTAAATTCTCTTCATGATCAGTCAAGCATCCAAACAACTCAATTAACACATTCTACCATATTTGCAACATCAATAAACACTCTAACATGATCCTAACATTAAGAACATGTCCAAATCATCATATCCAAAGTTCTACAAAAATAAAGTTTCCCTTTTGGGGAAGTAATACCCAAAAGTGATCTAGCATCCAATTCAATCACAATTTCATCAATTTCATGCCTAACCAAGCTCATAACATATCTAGACATGATTAATAACACCTAATTAACATGATTCATCAATTTCATACTCAAAAAGTTACTATCTTTAGTAATGTATGAACTATAACATATATTCTTGAATTCCCAATGTTCATAACAACAATCTAACATCTAATCATCATCATAAACACACCCATAACACCAATTCATCAACAATTCAACATTTAATGCAAATTAAAGTTACTATTCTTAGTAACCTATGAACAATCCATCAAAAACGTAACTTTCTTGTATAATCAACAGTACTTAGCTTACATACAACATAATTAACATGATAACATCATCAAACACCCAAAAATCAACATCATCAACACCCAATTCGTATCTCGGGTTTCGGCCAACTTCAAAATCCATGAAAAAGCACCAATTAACCTTTAATTCGCGAAAAGTAACAAACTTTGAGACTCCTAATGTGTTGTATACCTTGAAATCAATCCAATCCAAAGTCCAAGTGCTTGATCTTGGTTGAATTCGAATGGGAGAGGAGGTAGAGAGGTTGATCGCAGCCGAATGGGGCATGGCTAGGGTTTTTTTTGTTTTAATTCACTTAATTTGCATATTTACCTTTTAAACCGTTTTGTTTTGTATTTTATAAAAAAATAGACTTTAAAATCCTTTTTAAAAGTGTTAATACCTAATTTATTAAACATATAAACTCATGTTAACAATTATATATTTTATCTTTAGAAACACAAAACATAAGAATTAATACACACGTATCCACGTTACGTGATTAATTCCCAATTAATATTTAAAACACATAATCACATAAGGATAATACAATAATCATATAATCAGTTAAATTATCATTAGTTTAACATTATTAATTATTATTATTATTATTAGGTCACAAACGTTAAACGACAACTAGTGTGTGCTCACGACACGTGTACGCATGACTTAACGGAACTAACAGAGTTTGGTAACGGAAAATTACCGGATCTCACATTATCCCCATGTTGAAAGAATTTTCGTCTTGAATATTGCGTTACATGGTGAGTGTTCCATCACTGGTCTACTGCATTGGCACATAAAAATCAAAATCGAGTGAGTTTTGGATGAGTTATCACATCATCCCCATGTTGGAAGAAATTTCGTCCCCAAATTTAAATCAATACCTTCGTCTGCTGGCGTCGTCTTTTCAAACAGTTCAGGATACATAAGCTTCATTTGATCTTCACATTCCCACGTGAATTCGGGTCCATGTCACGAGTTCCAACGAACTTTGACTATGGTATCTTGCTTTGCTTAAGTGTTTTCACCACACGGTCTATCACCTCGACCGGTTCTTCAATAAAGCGTAATTGTTCATGTTAGTGCTTCTTTAAAGATTAACATTTTGTCTTTATGTGTCTTTTGATGTTTTTTGTCATAGTATAGGGACTGGTTTTGTAATTACTTAGTTCCTTTGTTTATTGATACTATATATAGCTTAGACTTGTGTAGGTTAGATAGAATTGAACGAATCTGCTACTTACACATTCTAATTGTCTTTTCTATTATCAATAAACTCTATGAATTTTTGTTGATATTGTGCTTTGATTTGATTAATGTGGTTGTATTTCATTGAATTGTTCACTAATATCATCACAAGTCTACACATTTGATCCTATCAAATGGTACAGAGCTGTTGGTTGAGTGAATTGAGTTTTTGTTGAACATTGAAATATTATGGATTTCAGTTGTGTTTAATCATCAGAAACATGAATTGAACCACAATTAGCAGTCAAATTCATCAAATTTCAGAGAATCAGTCGAATTTGGGTTCGAAAAGTGTTCGTATTTGTCGAACTGAGATTTGAGAGATTCACTGGTTTGTTGTAGATAATCAAAGAAATTGAATTTAGAAGATTGTTTATCAGCATTATATCTACTTAATTGGAAGATTTCAATCCAATTCATCAAGTTTTGATTGATTTCAGAAAAATTGAGTTTGTTACATTCATAAGAACATGATGAATGTGGCGCATGAGGGTTGAAAATTACTGAAAATTGCCTGAGTATTTAGGCGCTTGACGATGTGCAGGCGCTTGACGATGTGCAGGCGCTTTATAACTGTGTAGGAAGTTTCAAGCTAGACGTTTTACAACTGTTGAGGAGTATTTCTACTGTTTAAGCTCAAGTAATTTCAGACGCATCAAAACTGTTGGGACGCATCAGAACTGTTTGGGCGTTTGTAACTCCCAGACGTCTGACAACAGTTTTGACGTATTGCAACTGTTCGGGCGCTTCAACTTTAGGCATTTTTGGAAATTTTTCTAAGGAAATCCCTTAGACGGTTCTTGTTCAAATTTAGAAGTTCCACAACTGTTGGGACGTTTCTGACTGTTCAGGCGCATATCACTTAATACTTAGAAATTTTAAAAAAATTTGAAAAATCCAAAAATAATTTTAATTCATTTGTTTAATTCAAAAACTTAAAAATCAATAAAAATATAAGAATGGTGAAATCAAAAGACTCAGAAAATAGAGTTCCTAAACTTAAAAAACAGAGCTAATTTCAAAAATTAGTCACTTAGATTAAAACATCATTTGAATTCCATTGACACTGATCATTGGAAATCTATTGAAAAAGGACCGTACATTCCAATAACCACTGATGGGTCTGATAGGGGTTTTGTATATACTAAAGATTCACAAGAACCCTACCCTGAAGATGGTTTGCAAGGAGATGATTTCAAAAACATCAAGAATGATATCAAAGCATACTCCTTGATGTGTAAAGGACTACCTTTGGAAGTTCTAGCAAGGCTTGATGGATATCAGACTAGATATACCATGTACAAAGCCTTAAAAGCCATCTGTGAAGGAGGAAAATAGATTCAAAACCTAAAGAAACAAAAGTTGAAAAGGCTGTTAGAACTATTTCAACAATTGTCTGTGAAACGGTAAACTAGATGATTAAAAGATTTGTTCAGCTCACAACTGACATGTCAACAGCTGGCATCAAGCCTGATCTTGAAGATCTAAATCTCAGACTACTTAATGCTTTACCTCATCATGGAAACAAGCAGTGTCATTGCTAAACCATACTGAGAAGTTCCCCATGGATTTATATCTGCTTATTGCTAAAATAGAGTCTGTTGAAATTGATGAAAGCTCAAGGAAAAATGATAGAGCAGCATCAATGTCATAATGTCAATTTGTTGCATCTCCTGCAAACTCTGTTGAAAATGCATTCACGGCAAAGATTGAGAATGTTACAGAAGAAGAGGGACTTATTTGTTGGAGTAGGATTCTTCACTGATACATCATTCACAAGTGTTCCTGCTTATACAACACAGTCTCATCCTCAATCTCCTCCTAAATCTCAAAGTTCTAATGTTCAAACAGAGACTCCATCAACTAACTCTGCTAAATCTAGCAAAGTTAAAGATGTTATAAACATCCTATTAGAGGATGAAGAGTCTAAAACTGCTTTCACTGCATTCATGGCTAGTTTTTAAGCATATCAAGGTAGCCATTTAACTTAGTTAGACCTTATTTTGCAGGATTTGTTTGAAATGGATCCTGATGATGTTGAAGAGACGGATCTAAATTGGCAGATGGTGATGATTGCCTATAGAACACAAAAAAACTCATATGTCAACAGGAAGTACAAGCCTTGTGCTAACAAAACTGTTGGTTTTGACAAGTCAAAGTCAAGGTGTTTTAACTGCAACAGTTATGGACATTTCTCCAGAGAATGCAAAGCTCCCAGGAATAATGGAGGAAATGCTCAATCAAGTTCTGACAATCAGAGGTTTCAATTAGCACAGAAGACTTTCCAAAAGACTTATCAAAGTCTTCCTATGCTTGAGCTTAAAGATGAAACAAAATGATCTGAAGAGCCCAAGAAAGCTCTTGTAGTCAGCATTAAAGATGGTTATGATTGGAGTGCATATACTGAACAATTTACGAATGATCTAACCTCAAGTTTATCTCTTGTTGCAGAAATTTTAGGGGAGAATTGGTCAGAGAATAGTGATCCAAAATTGGAAGGTGAAGATGAAGAAGATGACTATGATTGGAGTTACAAATCTGATCCTAAGGAGGATACAGATGAAGTAGCTCTAATGGTACAATCTGATCAACCTAAGGTAGACACTTCATCCTCAAACTCTGAAACCTCATCTCCAAAATTTCCTGAAATACCATCTGAAGTTAGAGAGAAACTGTGCACTAAACCATGCTTCGAACATGTTGAATACTATCGAAGCTATTCATATAAAATCTGTGAGAAATTGAAACAAGAAGAGTCAATGCATAACAAATTAAAATCTGATCATAAAATAGCATATCAAAAGATCATTTCTCTTCAAACATCATAGAACAAAACTATAAAAGAATTAGAAATTGTGTCTAAACAATTGGAAGAGATAACCAAAAATCTTGAACAGGAGAAGATAGCACATGCTGCGACTCAAATGGATCTTGCTAAAGTTAAAAGTTCAAAAATGATAGTTGAAAAACTGGTGAGTGAGAGAAAAGATAAACATAAAGCGGATTAGGATTCACTCATGAACCTATTCCTGAATCAATAACAAACACCTTACCTGAGAACATTAATACGCATGATCACTCTCCTGAGAATAAGGCTAAACTAAAAGCATTTCAGAACAAAATCAAGAATTCTGAATGAGAAGAGGAAAAAGATAATGTAAAAGTTTTGGTTGAAAATGATCAAGAAAAGATTAAAAATGTCATCCAATCAAGATAAAATCTTATGAACTAAACAGACAAATCAGAACGCTTCTGATCAAATTCTTTCTGCATTGGAAGAAGTGAAAGTTAAAAGCAAAGGTAAAGTTAAACATTAGGAAGGAACATCAGAAGATTCAAACTTTGTTGATCTAAAATAGAAAGATAATGAAAACGAATCTTCACCTAAAGATGTTCAATCTGAAAGTAAACCAAGTTCTTCTAAAGCCAAGAATCAAATAAGAAGAAGGAAATCATCTAAAACCAAAACTGAACAAAACAAAAGTTCAGAAAATCTGATCAAACCAACAAATCAAGCAACTAAACTCAAACCTATAAAATTTGTGTCAGCTGGTTTTTTGAATATGAACTCTATTCAACAAAAAAAGATAAGTCCTAAGAACAAATCTCACTCTGATCTGAAAATGGGTTCAAATTCTAAGACTTCCGCTGCTACAAAAAGATTTGTTCCTAAGGAATTACAGAAGGAAGTTCATGAACAAAAGATGAAAAGTAATTTGTCAAAAAACAAAATGTCACCTCAAAAGCAAAAATTGACAACTCAAAAACAACAATTTAACCTTTTGATGCCAAAATATAAAAATGAATCAAATATAGCGTCAACATCAAAAGTTAACAAGCAGTTGTTTAAATCTCCACAAAGGTACTATGAAATATCTGATATGAAAGATCATAATACTGTTGAGTGCTATTTCAATAAGTACTGTCACATATGTGACATGAGAAATCATTCTACAATAGATTGTTATTTTAACAAATATTGTACTTACTGTGATGAGAAAACTCACAATACTGAGAATTGTTATTATAGAAAGAGTTCACCTAATAGAGGATTTGCCAATTCAAACATGAGCAAATGTTATGTTAATCCTAAGTATATGAGAAATCAAACTGATGGATTTCAACGATTAAATAACCAACCATCTTTAGGTCTGAGATCTTTCCAAAAGAACCATTATGTGAGGCCAAAACAAGTTCTGAAAGAACAATTCATACCAAGATCTGTAAGAATGACTAGTAAAAATGTTGGTAATAAATACTTTTCAAAAATTGATCACTTAAACGGTATGAATGTTCACAAAAATAATCCACAACAATTTCATAACAAGATTGGTAAATTCATTAAGAATAAACCTGATTTGAATAATCTTCATTTCAAACAATTTACCATTGTTGAAAAATCCGGAAAACCCAAGACCATCTCGGATTGGGTAGATATCTCAACTTAATTTTCTTGTTGTGCAGGTACGCCTAAGAAGACCACTCAATACATGGTATATGGATAGCGGGTGTAGCCGGCACATGACAGGCAATCCTTCCTTGTTACAAGACTTTAAGTTAAAGGATGGAACGCATGTCTCCTTTGGTGGTGGTGTGGGTGGAAAAATAACAGGAGAAGGAACAGTATCAATGGGATAATAAGCTTCGACAAAGTCAACTTCTATTCACAGTTGAACTTTAATCTTTTAAGCATATCCCAAATATGTGATAAGTTATATTCTGTTCTATTTGATGATTCTTTCTGTTATGTGTTCAAGTCAGGATTTCAGATAAGCAAGGATTCAGTAATTGTTAAAGCTGAAAGCGATAGAGATGTATACAAGTTGGATGTGTCTCACGTTGATCCTTCAACAGAAACAACTTGCCTAATTGCTAAAGCATCAAATGATGAAAGCCAGCTTTGGCATAGACGTCTCGGACATTCAAACTTCAAGAACATGAACAAGCTTGTAGCAGGAAATCATGTCATTGGACTTCCATCCAAGAAGTTTGCAACAACTGATCACTACTCAGCATGTTTGAAGGGAAAACAACACAGAGCGTCTTATAAGACCAAGCTGATAAACTCAAATTCCAAACCTCTATAGATGTTACACATGGACCTCTTTGGACCAACAAATGTCAAGAGTATTGGAAGAAAATCATATTGTGTAGTTATCATTGATGACTATACAAGATTTTAATGGGTTTTCTTTTTACATTCTAAATCTAAAATGGCTGAATTACAAAAGAATTTATCATTAAAGTTGAAAATCAACTAGAACACAAAGTGAAAATAATAAGAAGTGATAATGGTACGGAATTCAAAAATGCTAACATTGAGATGTTTTGTGCAGAGAAAGGAATAACTCATCAGTTCAGTGCTCCCAGAATTCTTTAACAAAATGGAGTTGCTGAAAGGAAGAATAGAACACTGATTGAAGCTGCTCGTTCTATGTTAGCCAATGCAAAGATTCCTATCACTTTCTGGGATGAAGCTAATTGTAGAAGATAAATTCAAAACTCCATATGAGTTAATGTTTGGTAGGAAACCAAATATAAATTTTCTAAAATCATTTGGTTGTCCGGTCATGATTCTTAATTTAAGTGATCATTTAGGAAAATTTGAAGAAAAATCTAATAATGGATTTTTTGTTGGATACTCATCTGTTTCAAAAGCCTATCGAGTTTGTAACTCTAGGACAAATATTATTCTTGAAACATTCAACGTTAAATTTCTATAAAATTCTTTTCCATCAGTTTCAAATAGACATGCTTGGTTATTTGATTTAGATTCACTGTCAAACTCTCATCAATCTAACTTGTTTAATCAATCGAACTTTCTTGATTCTACAGGTAAGAAGAGCTCTAGAGGAGATCTTGGATCTTTTAGTGAGGATTCGGATTCTGACGACCCAGATGATTCAAGCCTAGATTACCCATTCTTGTTGTTTGTAAAGGACTCAACGATTAGATTCAATGACAATGATCAAGCTAATCAAGCTTCAGAGCATTCAGTTTCATATAATCAAGAAGGATCACAACCAATTCCTAATGATGGTAATGAGTTTGTGCAACCTGAGTCAGGAACATCATCTATCTCTGGTGATGCAGTTGATACTGGTAACTTTGATTA
The DNA here is from genome assembly GCA_024085815.1 of Flaveria linearis. Lineage (NCBI taxonomy): Eukaryota > Viridiplantae > Streptophyta > Magnoliopsida > Asterales > Asteraceae > Flaveria > Flaveria linearis. The sequence continues at coordinate 41,423,021 of CM044001.1, forward strand.
CTTTATCAACTTACTGACTCAAGTTCCAAATTTCAATCCATATTCTTCTAACCTACTACATCAGCTCTCCAACTTGAATCAAACAAATCTGGATGTTAATGTTCAAGGTGATGAGATTCCAACATCTTGTATTCACAAGAATCATCCAACATCACAGATTATTGGTCCATTGAATGAGAGAACAACAAGGAGTAAATCAGAGCAAACAAACCTGTGCTTATACTCTTGTTTTCTTTCTCAAATTGTTCCTAAAACGTTACTAAAGTGTTAAAGGACAATGGTTGGATTGAAGCCATGCAAGAAGAATTGCTTCACTTCTGCAAACAAGAAGTGTGGAATTTGGTGGAATTACCTGAAGGAGAAAATGCTATAGGAACAAAATGGTTGTTTAGAAATAAAACTGATGATGGAGGGATAGTAATAAGAACCAAGGCGAGACTTGTTGCACAAGGATACACATAAGAAGAAGGAATTGACTATAATGAAGTATTTGCTCCAGTTGCAAGACTCAAATCCATTCGTGTCTTCCTGGCTTAGGCATCATTCATGCAATTCAAGGTGTATCAAATGGATGTTAAAGGTGCATTCTTGTACGGTCCAATCACTAATGATGTGTACATGAAGCAACCTCTGGGCTTTGAGGATGCAGAATTTCCACATCATGTGTACAAGCTTAGCAAAACTCTATATGGACTTCATCAAGCACCTAGAATCTGGTATGAGATATTGTCATAACACTTGATCCAACATGGATACACAAGTGGGAAAATCGATCCAACTTTATTCATAAAGAAGGATAATGATGATCTATTATGTGTGCAAGTGTACGTTGATGATATCATATTTGGTTCTACTAGTCCAAAACTGTGCAATGAATTGAAGAAATCATGAAGTCTCATTTTCAGATGAGTTCTATGGGAGAAATCAATTTCTTCCTTGGACTTCAAGTTCAACAATCTACAGATGGTATATTCGTCAATCAAGAGAAGTTTGTTGACAAACTTTTGAAGAAATTCAAACTGCAAGATTATCAGGCCATAAGAACTACAGCTGACGTAAACACCAAGGTTGAGCCTGATCCCAAAGTAAAATCAGTTTACCAAACTTTATACAGATCTATGATTGGTTCTTTGATGTATCTTACTGCATCTAGACCAGACATAATGTGTGATGTTTGTGTCTATGCTAGGTATCAATTAGAACCGAAAGAATCCCACTTAATTGTTGTCAAGAGGATATTCAAGTATCTCAAAGGTAAACCAGCTGTAGGGATTTGGTATCCTTACGAGGGAAACTTTGAGATACATGGATATATAGATAGTGATTATGGAGGATGCTACCAGATAGAAAACCTACAACGGGTGGTTGTCAGTTTCTAGGTCTCTGATTAGTCTCATGGCAATGCAAGAAACAAACGAATGTCTCTGTTTCAACCGTAAAAGCTGAGTACATAGCTGCATCAGCAGGATGTTCTCAAATACTTTGCTTGCAAAACCAATTGCTGGATTATGGGTTCAATTTTCTTAAAACACCCATTTACATTGATAACACTACTACTATGTTCATTACTGCTGATCCAGTTCAACATTCAAAAACAAAAAATATCAAGTTTCGATATCATTTTCTCAGAGATAACTCTGAAAAAGGTTTAATCATATTGATTCAAATTGCAACTGAAAAACAATTGGCTGATCTATTTACTAAAGCCTTCTTACCAGGACGGTTTGAGTACTTAGTGGAGTCAATTGGTCTTATTAACCATGTGTAAACTTGGTTTCTAAGTTCTTCTTTCAGTTCTTTGAATCTTATCATGATCAGAACCCTCCCTAAACCAAAAGGTCATCATAAGTGAACCTGTCTATGTTATTTGTCTGCTTGTAGTTTGTGTGTGTGTGTGTTTTCTTTTATAGAAAAACCAAATACAAAAGTAGAAAACTCAAAACTTAAAGCTAAAAATATAAAACCAAAACTCCAAAAAATGGAGTCTTTCTTTATTTGTTAATTCATTTTTAGGAATGAATCTGATTTTGCAACATATGAGAAATGATGGTACATTAGTGAGATCAGTTGCATACTTCACTCGCTAATAAAGTCTGACATGATCAGATATGATGTGTAGACAATATCATGCTATTATACTGAAAGGTAAATTCTTGTGATTAAACTAAATCATTTATGCTTGTATGTGTGTTCATATGATTACTTTTAAGTTGTATTAGCTTATCAGATTGATTGCTTGTTAAGCTACAATACTCATACCTGATGGTGATGTGACAAATCATGAGATCAATTACAAGCATCATCTAACTTCTTTGTTATGAGTCATCATAGACCTAAAGTGCTGAGATATCCTCTGTTGTAAGTGATTATAGACCTGGATATTCTCCTTTGATGCAAAAGATGTCAATGTGCACAACCCATTCAAATGGATGGTTAGAGTTGATCAAATGGTTATCCATGATCATTCTCTGTTAAATAAGTAACATGAACTCAGGTTATGGATATTTGTCAGGTAATAAGTTGCTTACTTGCATGTCTTGATGATAGTTGATCTCAATAAGTCTTTGTATGAGTCACATCATGTTATATCTAACTCTATCCTAATCAATCCAAGAATTGAAAAAGTAAGTGAGCTGATCTTTTTGTCAAAAACACTCATTTTCTGTCCTTAGATCTTGTGTCTCCTTTGCTATGAAATCACTAACCAGGAACACACTTGATCAAGATTTATTCATTGTCTATGACTATTCATACTTTATTTTATTTTAATGTGCTGATCTTAACTGATATGATCTCACTGCTGTGACAACCGGTCCCAATGTCACTATTCTAAACCCTAATTTAATTGCATCATTTTCCATCTTATGAGTACTAAAAATAAAAACAATTTAATTATATCAATAATATTAGAATCACCATTTGTTATTTGATCCATTTTTATGATTCTATGTGATTTTTTGTGAATTTTAGTTATTTCGAGTCTTAACTTTTAGAAACCTAGTGCCCGGCAATATTAATTAGTCACCCTAAGTAGGATTTACAATATTTATTAAAACAATTAAAAGTGTGTGTGCATACACACTTGAAATTTTTGGCCTAATGCATGCATGTCCATGCATAACACTTAATCAGCTAACTAAAACTTATCACCTAAAATACTACATTATACTAAACACTACAATACATAATAATATTTGCAATTAAAATTTGAAAAGAAAACCCTCACTTGTTGCCAAATTTGGCCGCCCCCTTGACCCCCAATGAATGCATTGGCTTGCCACTACACACAACCCACTCTATCCACCATACATTTCTCATGCATTCTCCCTTTTTGCAAGACATCCACTCCCATTTCACTCCTCTCCTCTCTCTCTCGAATCCTCAGCTGAAAACACACACAAACTCTCTCATTTCCCTCTCCATTTTCAGCTCCAAATCACGACCAACAAGCTTTCATCCATCGGCCAAGTTCCAACCGCAAGAAGGGTGTCTCTTTTGTGAAGTTTTGGTGCTTGAATCTTGCAAAACCGTGGGTTCCAGCCTTTGTTCGAGATTCTACAGCCAAGTCCAAGGAGATTCTAGCCATCCACGACCATCAACACTTTCCAAACTGCGAGTTACGTCAAGTGTAAGCTCCATGTTGTAGGTTTTGGTTATTTCTCATGTTTTCTTCCTTTTTCACCTAAAAACCTTACCTTTCCTTGTTGTAGCAGAAACTTCCCACCATCATCTCGTTCTTGGGGAGATATTAACTTCACTAAAGGTATCTTACATATTAGATTGGTCATTCTTAAGATGGAACTTGATTTCCACCTTGAAAACCCTATTTTTGGGTGTTTTTGCACCATCTAACTTGTGTACCTTTTAACCCTTCAAAACAAAACATGTAACCTACGTATTCATGGGTTCTAAGACTACTAATAACCTGTTTTTAAAGTCTCAAAGAGTATACACCACCTACATGTGGTTACAACATGCATTACACCTAAGAAAACCCTCCATTTTACATGTAACAACACACTTTAAACACTTGCTTAAAAACACCCTCTCAAACAAGGATTAGAATCTGCTTAAAAATAACTTTTAAACACCCCAACAATCTGATTTCTAAGTTAGATGAAGTTTTGGTAATGGTTAAACTCAAGTTACAATGATTTACACATATGTAATGGTCGATTATGACACTTTCTATATATTTGAAGTCTATGGATGTGTAGAACAACTAGGCCAGGCATGAAGAAAGATATTGCTACATATGTGAGCAAATGCTTGACTTGTTCAAAGGTCAAGGCTGAACATCAGAAACCATTGGGATTATTGCAACAGCCTGAAATTCCCGAGTGGAAATGGGAGAATATCACTATGGATTTTATTACCAAACTCCCGAGAACGCCAAGCGGACATGACACGATATGGGTCGTGGTGGATAGAATGACAAAATCCGCTCACTTCTTGCCTATCCGAGAAGACTACAAGATGGATAAGCTGGCAAGGGTGTACATCAGAGAGGTCGTGACACGGCACGGGGTGCCGGTGTCAATCATATCCGACCGAGACAGTCGATTCACTTCACGCTTTTGGCAGACGTTACAGAAAGCGATGGGCACTCGATTAGACATGAGTACAGCCTATCACCCCCAGACAGACGGCCAAAGTGAACGAACTATATAAACATTGGAAGACATGCTTAGAGCTTGTGTGATCGATTTTGGTGGTAGCTGGGACACTCATTTAACGCTGATTGAGTTCTCTTACAACAACAGTTACCATACAAGCATTGGATGCGCTCCATTTGAAGCATTGTATGGACGGAAATGTAGATCGCCTGTATGTTGGGCCGAGGTTGGTGAAAGCCAGCTAACAGGTCCCGAAATCATTCAAGAAACCACCGATAAGATCTTCCAAATCAAAGACCGACTCAAGGCTGCTAGAGACCGCCAAAAGAGCTATGCCGACAACCGTCGGAAGCCGCTGGAGTTTAACGTTGGGGATCGAGTGTTGCTTAAGGTCTCTCCGTGGAAATGGGTCGTACGATTTGGTAAGAAAGGGAAGTTAGCCCCTCGATACGTAGGACCATTCGAGATCACAGAAAGAATCGGTCTGGTGGCTTACCGATTGAGGTTGCCACAAGAACTCAGCGGTGTGCATGATACTCTTCACGTGTCGAACCTCAAAAAGTGTTTGGCAGACGAGTCCTTACACGTACCAATTGAGGAAATCAAGATCGACGAAAAGCTTCGTTTTATTGAGGAACCCATTGAGGTCATGGACCGAAAGGTCAAAAAGTTGAGGCGCAGCAAGATACCTATCGTTCGTATAAGATGGAATTCCAAACGGGGGCCAGAGTTTACATGGGAACGTGAAGATCAGATGAGACTCAAATATCCACATCTATTCGAGGATGACGCCCTTAGACCTAGCACCAGTTGAATTTCGGGACGAAATTCCCTCAACTGGGGGATACTGTGACATCCGTCACCGAAGGTCCGTCATTTAGCGTGTTTGATTTAACCTTGTTATCAGTCATTCATCAATTTGATAAACCAACTACGTGGATACCATAATTGCTTTGCTTAGTTAACCTTATATGCGAGATATTGTTGCTTGACTTGTCGTTATCTTAAGACGTTCTCCAAGATTTGCCCCATTAACACTAAACACGTCATTTTTATATTAAAATAACGGTCACGAATAAAAATCATTTTTAACTTATAAATAACATTAATAAAATTTTATCATCAATAAAACAAGACTAATAAAATAACGTTTTTAAACCGAAACAAAAGTTGGGAACCCGGGGGCAAAGTGCGGGGACTAAACTTGACATTTTGAGAAACTAGGCTGGGTATAAATACCCATTTCCCAGCCATTTTCTTCACTTCGTCTTCATCTTCATCGATCTTCTTCTTCCTCTCCCTTTCTACACCAATCTAGCACCAAAATTCATCACGTTTGTTGTGTTTTCATCGTCAAATCTTGGTTATCATCGTGAATACTCACTCCTAGAAGGTAGATAACCTCATTTGACCCGTTTCTTGCTCGATTTCACTTCTGCGTTTTCTAGGGTTTCGGGTGCTCGGGTTCATCCGAGCACATGAGGTCGTGTAGGCTTGTGTGTTGTGTTCCAGTGTGTGATTCACGTCTAGACATGTTAGAATATGAGTTCTGGAAGTTTTGGTGGTGTAAAACTCGTGTTCGGGCAGCCAAAGGCCGCCCTGCACTTTCCTGCAGTCGCGACCTGCTGCACAGGGCGACTGGGCCTTCCGGCCGACTGAGCCGTGCGACTGGGGTGAGTCGTGCGACTGGGTTAGGCGTATGAGTGTGTCACGCGACCGAGCCGTGCGATTAGGAAAATCGTACGACTAGGTTATGCGACTGGGTTTGTGCGATTGAATGCGTGTGCGAATGAGTCTGTGCGAACGAATGAGTCATGCGATTGAGTCAGTGCGAAAGAGAATGTGTGCGATTGTGTGTGAGTCGTACGACTTAAAGTCCAGTCACACGAATGAAAGTTCAATCGCACGAATGAAGCTGATTCGTGCGATTGAAGGTCCAATCGTGTGTATGGAGGTTGAGTCGTATGACTAAGTCTTGCATGGTACGACTGAATGCTTAGTCGCATGAATGAAGGTTCAACCGTACGAAAGTAGCTAATTCGTGCGACTGAAAGTCCACTCGTGCGAACGGAGTGTCAGTCGAGCGTCCGGTCCTATTGTATGACTAATGATGTGTGTGTGCGTATGGATCCCCTCTTCGGAGATCTCACGATGATAATGTAATATTAATAAAGTGTCATAGCTTGACCACAAAGATTAAAGTCAACGCTATTAACAGGCACATACTATTTAAAATAACCTAGTCTGAGAAGTGTATGTCTGCTTGTGTGTGTACCACCCACGACCGAGCCAAAACTGCCCGAGCCTATTGATATCATCTTATGCATTATGATCATTATTAATGCTTGTCAGTAACTGTCAATTGGTGTTTGATTGTTCATAGCTTCCTACCGTTGGAATCTTTCATCATACGTGCCTATCATCCGTTCATTGAGTTTCGTGGCCCCTTTTTACGCTTATAAAATCTTTTAAACATTTTCTAGTTGGGGGAAAAGAATGCTCACTTATTTACTTAATTCCTGGCACCTTCCTTAGTGGAAGTTGGCTGCTATTTATATGAGTAACTTACCTTGATAAACTTGTTGATTGATACTAAGGTTAAGTGGGTGTCATGTAACTGGTTTAGGTATCATTCTATGTATATCGCGGATGTGGTGGGAATGCTGCCGAGGACCCTATATATAAGCATCCCCGGTATACTAAGAATGTGCTCAAACCGGGTTACATGATGATCCTGACTGTTTGCTGCTATATGAACTTAAACTATGTGCTACGTTACCCTATGTATGTCGCTTAGGGGTTTTACATTACTGTGCACTACTATTTGATACTACGTGTTGATTTATGCTACTTGTGGATGCCATTGACCTTGGGTGCTCTCGGCTGTGTGGTCCTTCTGTGTGGTTCTTCTGTGTGGTTCTTCTAAGCCGATCATCCATTACAACCATTAATCCCGGTAATTGGGACCTAAAGATTGGTTTGGTTGTAACTTATACGTATGCGCTGTGTGGATCTTGCCACGTCATGTTTAACTTGACACGTATGCGCTGTGTGGATCTTCCTACGTCAAGTTAAACTTATTATGCTATGTAAAACCCTTTTTATATAACCATTAATCCCGGTAATGGGACCTATGGATTGGTTTGGCTATAAACTATACGTACGCGCTGTGTGGATCTTGCTACGTCTTAATAAACTATTTAAACTTCGGGAATCTTTCTTTACAGCCATCAATTCCCGTGAGGAACCGAACATTAGGTTTGGCTGTAGCTAATTATAACTGGTGCAACCGCCTATACATAAGTATAGTTGCGGTGGCTCTTATTAAACTACTGGTTCATCTTAACAACTTTTATTACTTAAAACCTGCGAAGCTCACCAACAATTATGTTGACCGTTTTGAGCATTTCTTTTCAGGTGAACAAGGTAATTGAAGATCTAGGAGTGCCGCCTTTTAGAGGAGACCCTAGGATGCATTTTGTGATTATTACTCTTGTAAAGCTTGAACATGACTTTTGTACACTTGTTCCCGAGTTGTGGGAATTTACAATACAAGTTGTCTTTAATGCTTATGTGATCATACTTGTGCTTATGACTATGTTGTCGTGAACATTGATTATACACGACACAAGTCTCCGATTGTGTTCGGGTATCGTCGTGACACGCTTGTCATCATATTATTATTATTGCTACTCTATTCATACCATGTGTTATGACGATCCCGTCTAGCTCACATTCCCTGTGTTTCCGCTATCAGCGGGGGTGTGACAGACTGGTATCAGAGCCATTGGTTATAGAGAATTAGGCAATTACACTTGACCTAGACTATAACCTATGAACCTTCATGTAGATTTGCATGCTTAAGCTTGTGTGCATTTATATATCTCGTGTATGTGTTCCTCCCTACATGCTTGGTTATCCTTCTATTATGTGATCTTTTACTTTGCGCTTGAGCCCTTGTGCTCGACCCCTATGGGATGCTTCCTATTGGATCTTCCGTTCCCTCTGTGCGCCGAGTTATCATAACCAAATTCGGGAATCGAGACCCGAAGAGATCCTCATAGATCAAACATCGCGCTTGACCTCATATACTGAGAGACCGACCCGAGGAGGCCATGTCTGAGTCCTCCCAAGACGCGAGATAGACAACCTCCGCTAGACTATACGTGATTACATGTTTGGCTCTCAGTTGACTTGATGGATTATTATAGATATGATGTGAAGGAAGGTCGGATGTCATGTAACCGGATTAGGCATCATTCTCGGTACATCGTGGGTGTGGTGGGAACGCTGCGGGGAACCCTATATATGAACACCACCGGTATACCGAGAATATGCTTAAAATGGCTGCATGGTGATCTTGACCGACCGGAACACGAAACATTGGAAATTTGATAAGTAAAGTACTTATGCATCTTAAGGTGACTAAAGCTTATATGTTGCCTATTGTATGGATAGAACATGCCGCCTCGAAGATCTACCCGCAGCAATAGTAGCGGAAGTGAAGCCCCGAGGGGCAGAGGCAGAGGCAGGGGTAGACCTCCAACAACAAATGAAGGCCCTTCTGGCAATAACCAAGGGACTGGAAATGCTGAAATGACAGCCTTAATTGCTCAACAATTGACTGCCCTGATTCCAACTATTGTAGCTCAGGTGAGCGACGCATTGCAACAACAAAACCACCCCCACGGGGACGGTGGTAATGAGAATGAGGATAATGGGAACCCGACTGGGAATGAAAGCAACCAACAGACCGGAAATGGTGGTACAGCCGGTAACGAAACTGGGGTTGCTAACGCCAAACGGGGCTGTTCTTACAAGGAGTTTGTGGCCTGTAAGCCCCGGGATTTTGATGGTAAGGGTGGGGCGATAGCCCTGATTAGATGGCTGGAGAAAATGGAGGCGGTGATCGACATCAGTGAATGCCTCGACAGCCAGCGGATCAAGTATGTTACGTGCTCACTGCAAGGCCGAGCACTAACCTGGTGGAACACCCAGGTTCAAGCTAGGGGAAGGGAATCTGCGATGCAGATGACCTGGGATGAATTCAAGGCTTTGATTACCGAGGAATACTGCCCTCTCAACGAGATGCAGAAGCTTGAGCATGAGTTCTGGAATCATGCTATGGTGGGGGCAGGGCACGCAGCTTATACTGACCGATTCCACGAGCTGGCTAGATTAGTTCCACACCTAGTCACTCCGGAATCTAAGAGGATTGAGAGGTACATTTGGGGACTCGCGCTTCAAATCCGGGTAATGGTAACTGCAGCTGCTCCTCCTACAATCCAGAGCGCAATTCTGAAAGCTGGCGCTCTCACTGATGAGATGATAAGAACAGGGGTACTGGGTAAGGGAGCAGTGAAAAGGAAGGAAACTGGGGAATCGAGCCGGTCCGGTACAGGAAAGTTTGATAAGAGGGCCAAGTCGACCAGAAACTTTGTGGCCGTGACTCAAGGAAAGAAGGAATATGCTGGGCTGCACCCAAAATGTGACAAGTGTAATCTTCATCATCCTCCAGCAACGCCGTGCCGGGTGTGTTTGAACTGCAGACGCCCGGGGCATCAAGCAAGAGACTGCAGAGTAGCGCCAAACCTGGTGGCACCCATCAACGCGGTTAACCCCGCTGGGAATGCCAGGGCTTGCTACGAGTGTGGAGCCCTCGACCACTTCAGGAATATGTGCCCCCGACTGAAGAGGGCACCGGGTCAGCAGGGAAACAACCAGCAGCAGATACTGGCCATAGCGGGTGCGCAAGGCCAAGGAAACCAAGGTAATGCTGTACGGGGACGTGCCTTCGTCATTGGAGCTAATGATGCCCGTCAAGATCCGAACGTTGTCACGGGTACGCACTTACTCAATAACCACTTCGCATCTGTACTGTTTGATACTGGAGCAGACAATAGTTTTATATCATCTGAGTTTGTGCAAATGCTTGATTTGAGTGCCAGTAGACTAGAAACTAGTTACTCCGTAGAAATGGCAAATGGTAGGGTTGAACAGGCAAAGGGAATTATTAAGGACTGCACCTTAATGTTGGAAGACCAGGTCTTCAGCATAGATTTGATACCTTTTGAGTTGGGGAGCTTTGACGTAATAGTGGGGATGGATTGGTTGTCTAAGCATGGAGCCGAGATTGTTTGCCGAGATAAAGTAGTGCGGATTCCCATGTCAGACGGGAAAGTACTCAGAATACAAGGGGAGCGACCGGGAAAGAACTTGAAGCTCATTTCTTGCATGAAAGCCCGCCGAAGTCTACGGAAGCAGTGTTACACCTTTCTGGCTCACGTGGTAGAAAAGAAGGAAGAATAGACGAAATTGGCAGACATCCCGATTGTATGGGATTACCCGGAGGTGTTCCCTGATGATTTGTCTGGATTGCCTCCTCCACGATAGGTGGAATTCCATATAGAGCTGGTTCCTGGAGCTACGCCGATAGCTAAGACACCATATCGGTTAGCACCCTCAGAGATGCAAGAGTTATCTAGCCAACTACAGGAACTAATGGAGAAGGGTTTCATCCGACCGAGTCATTCACCGTGGGGAGCACCGGTGTTATTTGTCAAGAAGAAGGATGGGTCGTTCCGTATGTGTATCGACTACAGAGAATTGAACAAATTGACCGTGAAGAATCGGTATCCTCTTCCTAGAATCGACGACTTGTTTGATCAGTTGCAAGGAGCCTCGTATTTCTCTAAGATCGACCTTCGATCTGGTTATCATCAATTAAGAGTATTCGAGGACGATATTCCAAAAATAGCATTTAGAACTCGTTACGGGCACTATGAGTTCTTGGTCATGCCATTCGGATTGATCAACGCACCAGCTGTCTTTATGGATCTGATGAATCGGGTGTGTAAGCCTTATCTTGATAAGTTCGTGATCGTGTTCATAGATGATATACTTATCTACTCCCGTTCGAAAGAGGATCACGAAAAACACCTCCAAGCGATTCTAGAACTGTTAAAGGAAGAGAAACTTTTCGCCAAGCTCTCAAAGTGTGAATTCTGGCTTCGAGAAGTGAAATTCTTGGGTCATGTAGTTAACGAAAATGGAATTCATGTGGATCCCGGTAAGATTGAAGCTGTGAAGAAGTGGGATACTCCCCAAACACCCTCAGAAATACGGAAATTCTTGGGATTGGCCGGATACTATCGTCGCTTCATTGCCAATTTCTCCAAGATTGCCCAACCATTAACTTTGTTGACTCAGAATGACAAGAAGTTCGATTAGGGGAAAGCACAAGAACAGGCGTTCCAAACATTGAAGGAGAAGTTGTGCAACGCACCGATATTGTCCCTCCCAGCGGAACTGATGATTTTGTGGTGTACTGTGATGCTTCACATCAAGGTTTGGGCTGTGTACTAATGCAGAAAGATAAGGTAATTGCTTACGCTTCACGACAACTCAAGGTGCATGAAAAGAACTATACAACTCATGACTTGGAGTTGGGTGCCGTAGTGTTTGCACTCAAGATATGGAGGCATTATCTATACGGAACCAAATGCATCATCTACACCGACCATAAGAGCCTTCAACACATCATGAATCAGAAAGAACTTAACATGCAACAGCGACGCTGGGTAGAGCTACTTAGCGACTACGATTGTGAAATCCGGTATCATCCGGGGAAAGCTAACGTGGTAGCTGATGCTTTAAGCCGCAAAGAACGCGTGAAACCATTACGTGCTCGAGCGCTAGGTTTGACTATTCAAACCAATTTAAAGGCTCAGATTCAAATTGCACAAAACGAGGCTTTGAAAGAAGAGAACCTTGCGGGGGAAGAATTCCGAGGACTGGATAAACAAATGACTCACAAGGATGATGGCGTACATTACTTCGTGGATCATATATGGGTCCCCAGATGGGGAGGTGTACGTACACTAGTCTTGGATGAAGCACACAAGACTCGATACTCTGTTCATCCTGGTGCAGACAAGATGTACCACGATCTGAAGGAGTTGTACTGGTGGCCAGGCATGAAGAAAGATATTGCTACATATGTGAGCAAATGCTTGACTTGTTCAAAGGTCAAGGCTGAACATCAGAAACCATTGGGATTATTGCAACAGCCTGAAATTCCCGAGTGGAAATGGGAGAATATCACTATGGATTTTATTACCAAACTCTCGAGAACGCCAAGCGGACACGACACGATATGGGTCGTGGTGGATAGAATGACAAAATCCGCTCACTTCTTGCCTATCCGAGAAGACTACAAGATGGATAAGCTGGCAAGGGTGTACATCAGAGAGGTCGTGACACGGCACGGGGTGCCGGTGTCAATCATATCCGACCGAGACAGTCGATTCACTTCACGCTTTTGGCAGACGTTACAGTAAGCGATGGGCACTCGATTAGACATGAGTACAGCCTATCACCCCCAGACAGAAGGCCAAAGTGAACGAACTATATAAACATTGGAAGACATGCTTAGAGCTTGTGTGATCGATTTTGGTGGTAGCTGGGACACTCATTTAACGCTGATTGAGTTCTCTTACAACAACAGTTACCATACAAGCATTGGATGCGCTCCATTTGAAGCATTGTATGGACGGAAATGTAGATCGCCTGTATGTTGGGCCGAGGTTGGTGAAAGCCAGCTAACAGGTCCCGAAATCATTCAAGAAACCACCGATAAGATCTTCCAAATCAAAGACCGACTCAAGGCTGCTAGAGACCGCCAAAAGAGCTATGCCGACAACCGTCGGAAGCCGCTGGAGTTTAACGTTGGGGATCGAGTGTTGCTTAAGGTCTCTCCGTGGAAATGGGTCGTACGATTTGGTAAGAAAGGGAAGTTAGCCCCTCGATACGTAGGACCATTCGAGATCACAGAAAGAATCGGTCTGGTGGCTTACCGATTGAGGTTGCCACAAGAACTCAGCGGTGTGCATGATACTCTTCACGTGTCGAACCTCAAAAAGTGTTTGGCAGACGAGTCCTTACACGTACCAATTGAGGAAATCAAGATCGACGAAAAGCTTCGTTTTATTGAGGAACCCATTGAGGTCATGGACCGAAAGGTCAAAAAGTTGAGGCGCAGCAAGATACCTATCGTTCGTATAAGATGGAATTCCAAACGGGGGCCAGAGTTTACATGGGAACGTGAAGATCAGATGAGACTCAAATATCCACATCTATTCGAGGATGACGCCCTTAGACCTAGCACCAGTTGAATTTCGGGATGAAATTCCCTCAACTGGGGGATACTGTGACATCCGTCACCGAAGGTCCGTCATTTAGCGTGTTTGATTTAAACTTGTTATCAGTCATTCATCAATTTGATAAACCAACTACGTGGATACCATAATTGCTTTGCTTAGTTAACCTTATATGCGAGATATTGTTGCTTGACTTGTCGTTATCTTAAGACGTTCTCCAAGATTTGCCCCGTTAACACTAAACACGTCATTTTTATATTAAAATAACGGTCACGAATAAAAATCATTTTTAACTTATAAATAACATTAATAAAATTTTATCATCAATAAAACAAGACTAATAAAATAACGTTTTTAAACCGAAACAAAAGTTGGGAACCCGGGGGCAAAGTGCGGGGACTAAACTTGACATTTTGAGAAACTAGGCTGGGTATAAATACCCATTTCCCAGCCATTTTCTTCACTTCGTCTTCATCTTCATCGATCTTCTTCTTCCTCTCCCTTTCTACACCAATCTAGCACCAAAATTCATCACGTTTGTTGTGTTTTCATCGTCAAATCTTGGTTATCATCGTGAATACTCACTCCTAGAAGGTAGATAACCTCATTTGACCCGTTTCTTGCTCGATTTCACTTCTGCGTTTTCTAGGGTTTCGGGTGCTCGGGTTCATCCGAGCACATGAGGTCGTGTAGGCTTGTGTGTTGTGTTCTAGTGTGTGATTCACGTCTAGACATGTTAGAATATGAGTTCTGGAAGTTTTGGTGGTGTAAAACTCGTGTTCGGGCAGCCAAAGGCCGCCCTGCACTTTCCTGCAGTCGCGACCTGCTGCACAGGGCGACTGGGCCTTCCGGCCGACTGAGCCGTGCGACTGGGGTGAGTCGTGCGACTGGGTTAGGCGTATGAGTGTGTCACGCGACTGAGCCGTGCGATTGGGAAAATCGTACGACTAGGTTATGCGACTGGGTTTGTGCGATTGAATGCGTGTGCGAATGAGTCTGTGCGAACGAATGAGTCATGCGATTGAGTCAGTGCGAATGAGAATGTGTGCGATTGTGTGTGAGTCGTATGACTGAAAGTCCAGTCGCACGAATGAAAGTTCAATCGCACGAATGAAGCTGATTCGTGCGATTGAAGGTCCAATCGTATGTATGGAGGTTGAGTCGTATGACTAAGTCTTGCTTGGTACGACTGAATGCTTAGTCGCATGAATGAAGGTTCAACCGTACGAAAGTAGCTAATTCGTGCGACTGAAAGTCCACTCGTGCGAACGGAGTGTCAGTCGAGCGTCCGGTCCTATTGTATGACTAATGATGTGTGTGTGCGTATGGATCCCCTCTTCGGAGATCTCACGACGATAATGTAATATTAATAAAGTGTTATAGCTTGACCACAAAGATTAAAGTCAACGCTATTAACAGGCACATACTATTTAAAATAACCGAGTCTGAGAAGTGTATGTCTGCTTGTGTGTGTACCACCCACGACCGAGCCGAAACTGCCCAAGCCTATTGATATCATCTTATGCATTATGATCATTATTAATGCTTGTCAGTAACTGTCAATAGGTGTTTGATTGTTCATAGCATCCTACCGTTGGAATCTTTCATCATACGTGCCTATCATCCGTTCTGTGAGTTTCGTGGCCCCTTTTTACGCTTATAAAATCTTTTAAACATTTTCTACTTGGGGGAAAAGAATGCTCACTTATTTACTTAATTTCAGGCACCTTCCTTAGTGGAAGTTGGCTGTTATTTATATGAGTAACTTACCTTGATAAACTTGTTGATTGATACTAAGGTTAAGTGGGTGTCATGTAACTGGTTTAGGTATCATTCTATGTATATCGCGGATGTGGTGGGAATGCTGCCGAGGACCCTATATATAAGCATCCCCGGTATACTAAGAATGTGCTCAAACCGGGTTACATGATGATCTTGACTATTTGCTGCTATATGAACTTAAACTATGTGCTACGTTACCCTATGTATGTCGCTTAGGGGTTTTACATTACTGTGCACTACTATTTGATACTACGTGTTGATTTATGCTACTTGTGGATGCCATTGACCTTGGGTGCTCTCGGCTGTGTGGTCCTTCTGTGTGGTTCTTCTGTGTGGTTCTTCTAAGCCGATCATCCATTACAACCATTAATCCCGGTAATTGGGACCTAAAGATTGGTTTGGTTGTAACTTATACGTATGCGCTGTGTGGATCTTGCCACGTCATGTTTAACTTGACAAGTATGCGCTTTGTGGATCTTGCTACGTCAAGTTAAACTTATTATGCTATGTAAAACCCTTTTTATATAACCATTAATCCCGGTAATGGGACCTAAGGATTGGTTTGGTTATAAACTATACGTACGCGCTGTGTGGATCTTGCTACGTCTTAATAAACTATTTAAACTTCGGGAATCTTTCTTTACAGCCATCAATTCCCGTGAGGAACCGAACATTAGGTTTGGCTGTAGCTAATTATAACTGGTGCAACCGCCTATACATAAGTATAGTTGCGGTGGCTCTTATTAAACTACTGGTTCATCTTAATAACTTTTATTACTTAAAACCTGCGAAGCTCACCAACAATTATGTTGACCGTTTTGAGCATTTCTTTTCAGGTGAACAAGGTAATTGAAGATCTAGGAGTGCTGCCTTTTAGAGGAGACCCTAGGTTGCATTTTGTGATTATTACTCTTGTAAAGCTTGAACATGACTTTTGTACACTTGTTCCCGAGTTGTGGGAATTTACAATACAAGTTGTCTTTAATGCTTATGTGATCATACTTGTGCTTATGACTATGCTGTCGTGAACATTGATTATACACGACACAAGTCTCCGATTGTGTTCGGGTATCGTCATGACACGCTTGTCATCATATTATTATTATTGCTACTCTATTCATACCATGTGTTATGACGATCCCGTCTAGTTCGCATTCCCCGTGTTTCCGCTATCAGCGGAGGTGTGACAATTTGGTACTGAAATTTTAGTAGGTTTTGATGAATATTAAGAGAGTTAATAATGTTTAATCTCTGTAATAAAGGACATGTTGTGTTTAGACCCATTTTAGTCACTTTCGGGACCCGAAAACATGGTAAAACTACTTAAAACAAGAATGCTTGGGCTATAAACTTTTTAAAGAGAATTACAAGTTCATTGAGGATTAATAAAGTGTTCTGGAGTCAATGAGAAATTTTAGTGATCAAAAGGTAATTTAAATGGATTTGTAAGTGAAAACGGGTACAAACCGAGAAACGTTTTTGGGGAAAATCTAAGAAAAATGAGTATAAAGTTAGAAATTATAAAAACCATGTTATTTCAGTAGGTTAAATGATAAAATAACTTATAAAGTAGAAAGGTTGGTCAAACAAAATTCTAAAATGGTCAAACTCGGTTAAAAACACGTTTTAACGGTTTAAATGTAAAAACGAGTCTTTCCACTACTAGAGGCAAATTTTGGTGATTTAAAAGGTTGGAAACTTATAAAAATGACTTTAAAAAGTTAGCTACTGGTCTAAGGCTCAAAAACATGAAAACTCATAGGTAACCATTTAAAACCCTTCGGTTTTACCGTAACCGGGAACATTAAACGCGTATTTAATAAACCGAACCCATAATCTGAAAATTTGGGTATATGTTCTTAAAAAGAAGTTAGTTTAAGGTCATGAACCTGATTTTTGGTTATAAATGTCATCTAATACAAGAAACCAAACTTAAGGGTAGAAACTTTCAATTTTGAAACTTCAGGGGCTAAACTGTAAAATTTTGCGAAACTTCATAACCGACTCAAATGACCCCTTTAGTCACTTGAATAGCATATTTACCATATATTATTGACGTAATAATGTAAAAACCCTTAATTGTATGAGAAACCTTGACTTTCCATAAAAGGAAACTTATGCAAACCCTAATCGAATCAAAGCCGAATCCGACAAACTAAGACTTAGACACTCTTGTTGCACCTTAAATACGTTTAGAGCAGTAGCTAATCACTTAATATATTCACATTAGGGTGCTAGACTTGAGATATTCCTGGCACACGAAGAGTCTCTTTTGCTTAACACCTAAGGTGAGTTCTAGTGATCCCCTTTACTTACTGTTTTTGGGATGAAACATGCTCTGTTGTTTTATGAACTATGATTGTGCTTTATTTGATGCTTGTATGTGGCACTTATGGATACCTGCTGATACTTATATCATGATCATTAATTCTTTTGTGAACCGCTTGTTTTATGTGGATAGATCTATTTGGGGAATCCCTCACACACAGTGGCTCCCGCTACAGAGAGGTACCCCATTGAGATCCTGAGGGATCGTATGTGGCATGTAACAACTTTTGATTAAGAAACTATGGTGAACCATCCTGGCAGGTATGGTTCACTGTTTTGAGGCTTGGTTCCTTCCTTCGGGAATATCCGGTTAAACACAAGTCTAGAAGAGGCCAACCGGGGACCGAGTGCAGGGTTGATTGTGATACCCCACAAAGATTGATACTAAAAATGATGCTTTTAAAATCAAATGAGATTTTTCATAAGCTTTTACACTTGATGCTAAACTTTTAAATATGGACTTCAAGAGTCCCTTTTGTTATTTTTAAATTTTAAGCACTTGAATTCACCAACTTTTTAGTTGACACTATTTTCTTTTGAGCACGTTTCAGGTAACTCGTGAAGACTCTTAGCTATTATGGCCGACTTAGACTTAACCCCCGAGACCATGGCATTTGCTTGTGTGACCAAAATTATGATTTGAACAATTTGAACAATGATGGAAAATGTTGACACAATGACTATTTAATTTATGTTGTACTATGAAACATTTGGGGCTGGATCTATTTCCAGCCCGGTGTCTTTTAAAACTTTAAAATGCCATGTGATGTTCTCTCCCTTTGAGCTCCTATATTGGTTTGTTTCCGCTGCCATGTATGTTGTTGCTAGTCTGTCACGTCCCACCCTACCTGGGCCCGGGGTGTGACAGATTGGTATCAGAGGCAAAGGTTGTAGAGAAATCGGGAATACCATAGTAGACCTTAGGCTACAACCCTGATACCCTAGGACTGTCCTTGTGGGAAAGTGTTGGGATGATCGGGTTGGGTAAATTGATGATTACACTTGATCAACATAATCATGAATTTACCGAACGCGTAATTTCCATCACGAACCTCTAAGTTATGTTTAAGCTTTTCTTTTTAATACTGATGAACTTTGAAACTTATTTTGTCTGGGGATTTGAAATGGATTTTTAAAGATGAACCATTTTACCTGACATTATTTTGAGAAACAATTGATTCCAATATCATTGATAATGAATACATAGAGATACCTGATACTAATGCCATCACTGGTACTGTAAGTATAATATTATTAGTAAGACTATCATGAGCTATGAGAAAACAAATTACTCATGATGTCTTTTTACAGGAAACAAACTATGGCAGACAAAGGCAAGGGGTCCGCACACCCAGACAATGGGACTACCCCTACTGGAACCCTTAGAAGAGCGAAACCGCAGACTGAGTACGAGGCATACCTCCAGAGATGGGGACACCCAGGATGGATATCCGTTATATCGGACGACACCGAAGCTTTCGAGGACTCTTCCTCAATGACACCTTCGAGGAGCCGGACACGCTCCCACTCTCCACACGTTGCTGCTTCTTCTCACTCGCCTATCCCACCTATCGGGAATAGGGGAGCATGTGTTGTCACTCATCCACGCAAGACTGCTAGGCCTGGACCTTCAGTTTCATTTAGGATGCCACCTCCTTCTCCACCACCGGTTAGGACTCCTATACCCGCACCACCACCGTTTGAGCCACTCCGACGCCACCCACAGGAGGAGCCCTGGATGCCTCCGAGGCATAGCATGTACGACGGCCCTAGCGTACTGGCAGGGGATAGGTACCCCCAATCCAGCCGCCGGGCAAGTGACGTAGGACCCACTGATGCAGCACTGGAGAAGCTCTTGAAGATCGTCCGTCACCACGAGCTGACTCTTTAGCACGCTACCAGGATCTCCCAGTCTGCTACATTCCAGGCTATGATGGCTTCACATGGGCTGCAGAGGTTGGAGTAGGAATAGAAGAAGAAGAGCTCTGGATAGATGGGATGGCTGAAGAACAAGTGGATGTGATGGTGACATGTAGAAGGAGGAAGAATATCTGTCTTTGAACAGTTGAAGGAAACAATCTTATCATTATCTGACACTATTATTATTATTATTCATGTGGGTGATGACACCTTTCACATTGTAAGAGCTAGACTCTGATACTATTGACTTTGTCTTATTTGAATGGATTTCTATGATGCAATGCTGATGAAACATTTATGATTATTTGCCATGTGTTATGTAATTCATGGTGTTGGGCCATGCCATTCTTGATGACTGCTTAAATTGTTTAAATTTGTAATCTGTGAGAAATTGGATGGTTGTGAATAATTATACACCGTATTCTCTCCTCATATAGAAGGAACCTTGTACGGAATTGATGCATAGATTGTTTGAAATAAATTATGAGACGCTAAAACGAATTTATCTTTGATACTATCAGAATGCCTACCAGAAGAGGAACACGTATTGGGAAGCCAGGGGCCTACCGAGGTCGTCATGAAGGAGCAAGGCGAACCGGAAATCAACCTCCTACTCCTCCAGAGACTCCCATCGGGGGGAATGCTAACCCAGCGAATAACGAAAGGATAGCAAATCTCGTAGCACAGAAAATTGCTCACGCAATACCGGCCATCATCGCTCAGATCAATGCTGACCGGAACGTTGGTGGAGGTAGTAATGGAACTGAAAACAACGAGGACCACAACGAGGAATCTGAGGCGTTAAGGAATGGATGCTCCTATAAGACCTTTATGGCATGCAAACCTAAGGACTTCTATGGCACTGAGGGTGCTATAGGGACTTACAGATGGATTGACGAGATGGAGGTTGTACTGGACATCAGCGAGTGCAAAATGGACCATATGGTGAGATTCACTTCCCAATCACTAAAAGGATCGGCATTGGAGTGGTGGAAGTCGATCACTAAAGCTCGGGGAAGGAATGCTGCAAATAGAATGAGCTGGACTGAATTCAGAGAGCTGATAACCTAAAAGTATTGCCCTATCAATCTACTTGAGAAGCTAGAATTGGAGTTCCTGAGCCTAGAGATGAAAGGTCCCAATTACACGGAGTACATCAATCGTTTGTTAGCCCTATCCCGACTGGTGCCATATCTGGTGACACCCAAATCTAAAGGCGTAGCACGATTCATCTGGGGGCTACATCCCAGAGTTAGGGGAATGGTCCGATCCTCTAAGCCCTTGACTCTACAATCCGCAGTTGACCTCACCAGCAGTTTGACCAATGACCCAGTTAGGGCTGGATAGACTGAGCAAGCTAGGAGTGATGAGAAGAAGAAGTTTGTTGGAGAGAAAAGAAGATGGTTTAAAGCAAAGAAAGCAGTTGGAAGTAGTAGCGGGTCAGGAAGAAAGAGTTTTGAAGATGTGAGACGTGATGATCAGAGAAGCAAGACCTGGAGACTGTACTCAGGAACAAGCCCATTTTGGAACAAGTGCAAGCTGCACCATCAAGGGGAATGCAACCCAATGCCCTGCTTTAGGTGCAAAAGGACTGGGCACCTGATCAGGGATTGTACTTACACACCAGGGAAGCAATGCTATGAATGTGGGGATCCAGGACACATGAGGAGCAAGTGTCCTAAGCTGGGTAGAGATAAGGATGCAAAACCCAACAAGCCTAAGAGGAGAGCATTTGTGATGGTCCTAGCTGGAGCTCGTAAGGAACCTGACGTGGTTAACGGTACGTTCGTTGTAAACAATCATCCTGCTACCGTTTTGTTTGATACTGGGGCGACTGCTAGTTTTATCTCTAGTGCTTTTAGATCCTTGATTGACCTAGCTATGTGTACCTTAGCCGATACGTTAACCATTGAATTAGCTGATGGCAACATTTTAGAAACAAATGAAATCATCAAGGATTGTTCAATGAATCTAAATGGAAATACATTTAAAATAGATTTGATGCCCATTAAGTTAGGAGGATTCGACGTGGTTGTTGGCATGGACTGGCTAGCTAAGAATAGAGTCGAAATTGTATGTGAAGAATGCCTACTCAAAATACCATTGAACGACAAGGAACTGTTAGTGGTGCATGGAGAAAGGAGTAACACTTTATGCCCCATGATATCCCATTTAAAAGCTACCAAGAGCTTAAAGAAGGGATGCTCAGCTTTCATAGTCTACGTAATGAAGACCAAAGAGGAGAAGAAGATTGCAGATATTCCAGTGGTTTTTGAATACCCTGAAGTGTTTCCGGAAGACCTACCACGATTTCCCCCGAATCGACAAGTTGAGTTCCAAATAGATTTGCTGCCTGGCGCTGCACCGGTAGCCAAAGCGCCGTATCGACTCGCCCCTCCTAAAATGAAGGAACTGATGATGCAAATTCAAGAACTATTGGACAAAGGATTCATACGTCCGATTGTCTCTCCATGGGGTGCCCCGGTGCTATTTGTGAAAAAGAAGGATGTGACATCCGGTAATTTTCCATACCGAACTCCGTTAGTTCCGTTAAGTCTTGCATACACGTGTCGTGAGCACACACTAGTTGTTGTTGAACGTTGGTGACTTGAAAATAACTAACAATGATAAACTAATAATAATCTAATCAATAATGTCATTATTGTATTATGTTTATATGTTTACGCGATTTAAGTATTAATTGTGAATTTTATCGCGTAACGTGGGAACGTGTTTTATTTAATTCATATATTTTGTGACTAGTCAAAATAATATATATTTAATTCATATAGTTTTTATAAAATATAAATAAAGGGGGTTAAGTGTAATTACCATAAACTAAACTTAACAAATACAAAAATTAAACCCTAGTCCACCCAACACCCCAAAACCGCGGCCCACCCCCTCATTCCCCACCTTTATTCGGTTTTGATCAACCAACAACAATCAAGAATCTATTTTGATTAGTTGAAGCACTACAACACGTTAGCAAACCTTGAGTTCTTTGAATGTACAGCACTTAGGGTTTCTTTAGGATTTCTGTGTACATGTACTTATGTACTTGTGTGTTCTAGGTAACCTCTGATGGTTGTCTTTCCACTTGTTCTTGTGAAGTTAAACTTTAAGTATCCTTTACGCGCATCAGGTGAGTTCATGGCTCACTCTTTTGACATAATCTCTTTTGGGGGAGATTGCATACTAATATTTCCAAACGCTTTATTATTACAAGTTGTGTATGGTTTTAATATAGTGTTGATTGCCATGGAAAGTCCTCACACTTTCGGTTTGTTAATAATTATTTAATGGGAAATCTTGGGTAGTACTACTGGGTCTGACGAGCCCTACTTTTCTGACTCGATGTCAGACGGGTGCAATATTGTCCTAGTGAACATTGTCACGACCTGGTAAGTCATGGCGGGAGACAAACAACGTAACACAGTCAGCTTCAAACGCAAAATCACTATGATTATTACTAATTGTGAATAGACTAGCTATCTATTACAATACACTGCTGATGTTTTATAACTATCACTGATTATTATATAACACAAACTCATGAATTCACCAACCATTGTGATGACTTGTTTAGTATGCTATTCTCAGGTTAGGAGTTGCTATTGCCTAGGAGCACGTTGCACGGGTCAACATTATGAAGTTGTTTGCATGTCATGAAACAATATTTTATTTATGTTTGTTGAATACCTATTATTGTTTTTGTATAACTTTTGGTTGCGTATGTTTTCGCATTTTAAAGCATGTTACACTATCTTGGATTTTAAACGCTTCCGCGGTATTTAAAGTTAAACTCTGATTTTGTTTGTTAGTTTATATAGAGTCGTTCTGAGTAATTAATGACGGAGATCCTGGTTTGTCACACGCCTCGCGGTAAAACCCCGCATGCCGATTTTGAGGGTGTGACAGATTGGTATCAGAGCCATTGGTTATAGGGAACTAGGTTGCATATACACTAGACTATAACTGCATACAATTAGTTAGTTACTTTTTCCTTATTTCTCTACTGTATACTCGTTGGCATACACATCACCCTCTCTGCAGCATGGCATAATCATCGAGAGCTCCGGGTAAGTGACCAGTATCTCCTACACGTTCTGAGTCCCCACCTCCCTATTCACCAGTACCTTGCAATTGACCTGACTGGCCTCGACATTATTACCGTCCTGAAGAAGTTAACTGGGATCAACCTTTTGCCTTGATGGAGTGTGATCCTCCACGAGACTTGAGATACTACCCTAAGCTCGATGATCACTTAATGTACAGGGAATGCGTGCCTGTTCTGAGGCCAAGAACTAGGAACAACACTGAACATCCTACACCTTCTCTTCCATGGACGGTACAGTCAAACGAGCAAGTTATTGCTACACTAGTGGCTGCACTGGATACTGGGTAGCAACAAGTCAAGAAACTCACTAATGAGAATTATACCCTGAAGCTCGAGGTACAAGAACTGTGATAGCAGGTGGATACGCTTGATGAGCGGCATGGGAAGTCCCTAAGTGGGTGTTATACTATGGAAGACGTCATAATAGCACTTACGGGACGCGTGAATGGACTAGAGCAACGGGAGGGAATGGCAAATGATAGGTTTGCAGCTCTAGAAGCCCAACTGGCAGCACTCCAGGTTGCTATAGCTCCTGCTCTAGCAGAGGACCATGAGGATGAAGACCATGAGGAAGCCCCTCAGGAAGCCCTTGAGGAGGAAGGGGAACTAGAAGAAATGGAGGACCATAGTGATAGGTCAGACGTCGTGGATTGATATTTTTTTTGTATGACTTAGACTATGTAGTGTTTCTTTCTTTTGGAAACCTATGTGGGAAGGGTTGTTTCCTACCTAACTAACAAACTCAATTTTTGACATTGATGAATATTTTGTGACTCATTTGCAATTTATTTACTTTTGGTTATTATTTTTGTTATAAATGTTGTGGTTGTGATGAAATCATTATTTCTTGTTGTTTACTATACTTTGATGAGATAAATATGTTAGATGTTACTCATTATTGTATTTGTGAATGTAAAGTGAAAAATGGACGCCGGTGGACGTGGACGTGGACGTGGCGCTGGAGGCCGTGGAGGTGGTGCCATAAATATTACGCCTGCGGAGTTAGCCTCCTTAATAAACAAGCACGTTCAGGCAGCAGTGTCTGCTGCCCAGCCGGGACAGCTAGCAGGTAAATGACAATGGGAAGTTAAACCAATTATCCTAGTTAATCATATAGGATACCTGACCAATGTTTATTGTGTTAAAACAGGACCACCAGTGTGTACCTACAAGTCCTTTATGGACTGCAAACCACACATCTATAGCGGGACAGAAGGAGCTGTAGGATTAGTGCGGTGGTTTGAGATGACTGAGTCTATCTTTGCTAAATGCAACTGTCCACCTGTTGATCAGGTGAAGTATGCCACCAGGACCCTGTAAGGTGCGGCTCTTTCCTGGTGGAACGCTCAGGTCCAAATGCTGGGCCAGGCTATGTCCAATGATCTCCTTTGGACTGAATTCAAGGAGATCATGACTGAGGAGTATAGTCCTCGTAACGAGGTACAAAAGATGGAAATGGAGTTCTGGTAATTAAAGATCTAGGGCTCTGAAATCTAGGCCTCTAGCCACTTTGTGCCTGGGAATGGTGAACGAAATGCATAAAAGGGTCGAGCACTACATTCGTGGATTGGTGCCTGAGATCAAAAGCGTGGTGACTGCTTCCAACCCTGCCAATATTCAGCAAGCCATCCGATTAGCTCATAAGCTAACTGACGAAGCAGTGGAGCAGGGACGACTACCCAAGCGGGGTGCTGTGGCGAGCGTGTCCCACAACAAGAGAAAGTGGGATAGTCCCACCAACAAAGCATCATCTTTTAGTAGTCACACATTCACCATTCATCTTATGCCTGTTACGCTTGGAAGTTTTATGTAGTGATAGGCATGGATTGGCTCTCCGACAAACAAGCGAATGTCATATGTCATGAGAAGATCATAAGAATTCCTGTTGGTGAGGAAGTCCTTACGGTCAGAGGTGATATGAGTGGTGCAGTGATAGGCATCATCTCGTATAGGAAGGCATAAAAGTTATTGAGGAAAGGTCGTTTAGCCATATTGGCACTCGTCACTGATAAGCAACCGGAGGAAAGGAAGATAGGATATTCCCGTAGTACGTGATTTTCTAGAGATGTTTCCAGAGGATCTTCCTGGATTACCACCTCACCGCCAAGTGGAATTTCAGATCGAGTTGACTCCAGGCGCAGCCCCGATTGCTAGGGCACCTTATCGATTAGCACCGAACGAATTACAGGAGTTGTCGTCACAACTTTAGGAGCTTTTAGATAAGGGCTTTATCCGACCTAGCACATCACCATGGGGAGCCCCTGTTCTGTTTGTCAAGAAGAAAGATAGCACATTTCGGATGTGCATCGACTATAGGGAACTGAACAAAGTCATAATCAAGAATAGATATCCCTTACCTCGAATAGACGATTTGTTTGATCAACTGGAAGGGTCAAGTTTTTATTCTAATATTGATTTGAGGTCTGGGTTTCATCAGCTGAGAGTTCGAGAGGAGGACATCTCGAAGACTGCTTTTCATACATGATATGGCCATTACGAATTCTTGGTCATGCCGTTTGGGTTGACAAATGCACCAGCAGTATTCATGGATCTCATGAATCGTGTGTGCAAACCATATCTTGATCAATTTGTCATTGTATTATTGATGATATATTGATTAATTCAAAGACTTAGGAGGAGCATGAAGACCACTTACGTTTAATTTTGTAACTGCTTAGAAAAGATCAGTTGTACGCGAAATTTTCTAAGTGTGATTTCTAGATACGTGAGGTGCAATTCTTTGGTCACATTGTTAACGAGAAGGGGATACATGTGGATCCTGCCAAGATTGAGGCAATAAAGAATCGGGCTGTACCCAAAACGCCAAGCGAGATATGACAATTCCTTGGGTTAGCAGGATATTATCGACGGTTTATCAAAGGATTCTCTAAGATTGCACAACCTCTCACAGCTTTGACTCATAAAGGAACGACATACAAATGGAGTGAGAGTCAGGAATCTGCTTTCCAGTTGCTAAAGCAGAAACTATGTAGCGCGCCAATATTGGCATTACCGGAAGGTAATGATGATTTTGTAGTGTACTGTGACGCTTCAATTCAAGGATTGGTATGTGTCTTGATGCAGCGTGATAAACTGATAGCTTACGCCTCAAGACAACTGAAGGTTCACGAGAAGAACTATACCACCCATGACTTGGAATTAGGTGCGGTGGTTTTTGCCTTAAAGATTTGGAGACGACTTGGAATTAGGTACGGTGGTTTTTGCCTTAAAGATTTGGTGACATTACTTGTACGGTACCAAGTGCACTATCTACACCGATCACAAAAATCTTCAACGCATCTTTGAGCAAAAGGAATTGAATATGAGGCAACGACATCGGGTGGAGCTACTGAATGATTATGATTGCGCTATCAAGTATCACCCGGAAAGGCGAACGTGGTTGCTGATGCCCTAAGCCAGAAAGAAACCTCTAAGCCTGGACGAGTCCGAGCTTTACAGCTTACGATCAGCACTCAACTTTCTGAGCAAATTAAAGAAGAGCAGATGGAGGCGTTGAAAGCAGAAAACGATGAGTCTGATACGTTACGTGGAATGGAAAAACAATTAGAGGTGAAAGAGGATGGAATTTGTTATTTCATGGATAGACTTTGGATACCTCGACATGGAAATCTAAGAGACTTGGTGATGAGTGAGGCACACAAGTCGAAATACTCTATACATCCTGGATCTGACAAGTTGTACCATGACTTGAAGGCACACTACTGGTGGCCTAACATGAAGGCGGATGTAGCTACATACGTGAGCAAGTGTTTGACATGCTTGAAGGTGAAAGTGGAGTAGCAAAAACCATCTTGTCTACTACAAGAACCCGAGATCCCTGTATGGAAGTGGGATCAGATATCTATGGATTTATCACTAAGTTACCTCGCACTTCTACTAGTTGTGATACAATATGGGTTATCGTGGATCGATTAACAAAGTCTGCTCATTTCCTAGCAATTAAGGAAACAGACAAGATGGAGAAATTAACCCGACTCTATCTGAAGGAGATCATTTCAAGACATGGTGTACCTATCTCAATTATTTCAGACCGCGACGCCCATTTCACATCGCACTTCTAGCAATCAATGCAGAAATTTTTGGGTACGCGACTGGATATGAGTACTGCATATCACCCACATAATAATGGTCAAACTGAGCATACTATACAGACATTAAAGGACATGCTACGTGCTTATGTGATTGACTTCGGGAATAACTGGGAAGTTCACCTACCATTGGTGGAATTTTCTTATAACAACAGTTATCACACTAGCATAAAGGCAACACCTTTTGAAGCTTTGTATGGGAGAAAATGTAGATCACTAGTTTGCTGGGATGAAATTAGTGATAGTCAGTTAACGGGTCCCGAGTTAATACATGAGACAACTGAGAAGATTATGCAGATAAGGAACCGTATGTCTGAAGTGCGCGACAGACAGAAGAGCTATGCGAACAAGCGACAGAAACCCTTAGAGCTCCAAGTTGGCGACAAAGTCATATTGAAAGTCTCACCATAGAATGGCGTAGTTCGGGTTGGCAAGCGTGGAAAGCTAAATCCGAGATACGTTGGACCATTTGAGATATTGGAAAGAATAGGTCCAGTGGCCTATCGACTAGCCCTACCTGATTCGCTAAGTGGAATCCATGACGTATTTCGTGTTTCAAATCTAAAGAAGTGTTTAACTGGCGAAACGATGGTCTTACCGCTAGAAGAATTTCAAGTGGATGAAAAGTTACGCTTTAATGTCAGTCGAGGTGATGGACCGTGAGGTAAAAACACTTAAGCAAAACTAGATACCTATAGTCAAAGTTCGTTGGAACACGTGACGTGGACCAGAATTGATCAAATGAAACTTAAGTATCCTCAACTATTCGACAAGACGATTCCTGCAGATGAAGGTATTGATTTAAATTTCAGGACGAAATTTCTTTCAACATGGGGATGATGTGACAACTCATCCAAAACACACTCGATTTTGATTTTTGTGTGCTAATGTAGTAGACCAGTGATGGAACACTCACCATGTAACGTAATTTTTGGGATGAAATTTCTTTCAACATGGGGATAATGTGACATCCGGTAATTTTCCGTTACCAAACTCAATTTGTTCCGTTAAGTCTTGCATACACGTTTCGTGAGCACACACTAATTTCCGTTGAACGTTTGTGACTTGAAAATAATTAACAATGATAAACTAATAATAATCTAATCAATAATGTGATTATTGTATTATGTTTATGTGTTTACGCGATTTTAATATTAATTGTTAATTTTATCACGTAACGTGGCATCGTGTCATATTTAATTCATATATTTTGTGACTAGTGAAAATAATATATATGATTTTTATTAGTGATTCATAATGTTGGTATTTTATAGTGAAAATCTTTTAAAAAGTGTTTAAAAAAGTAGTTTTTATAAAATATAAATAAAGGGGGTTAAGTGTAATTACCATAAACTAAACTTAACAAATACAAAAATTAAACCCTAATCTCCCCAACACCCCAAAAGAGTGGCCGACCCCCTCATTCCCCACCTTCAATCCCCACCTTCATTCGGTTTTGATCAAGCAACAACAATCAAGAATTGATTTTGATTAGTTCAAGCACTACAACACGTTGGCAAATTCACTTCTTGGCCAATTTCGCGTTTAGAGGTTAGATTTTGATTGCTTTTAATGGACTTTTGATCTTACTAGAACCATGGGCTGAAAATTGAGATAAAGGTTGAAATTGATGTTGTTTGATGATGTTATGATGATAGTTAGGTTATATTGATGCTAGTTAACGTCGATTATGCAAGAAAGTAACTTTATTTGAACATTATTTTCTTGGTATGAATGCTAGAAATAGTGATTTGATCATGAATTGATGTTGTTGATTTGTTTATGATGATGATTAGGTGCTAGATTGTTGGTATGAATGCTAGAAACTTTGGAATGAATGTTGTAGTTCATAGCTTGCCAAAAGTATAAACTTTTTATGTTGAACATTGATGAATTGTAATGAGTTGGTGATGTAATGTGCTTAATAATGATTCATGAGTATTGGATAATGATTTTGGTGCTAGAAATCTATGCATGATGTGGTCTAGTTCATACCTTGCCAAAAGTGGAAACTTTTGTTCATGATGATTGATGGATTATGATGATTAGGCATTGCTGATCATGTATAGATGTTGTTATGAGCTTGAATTGGTATATTAGTAATGAATTCATGAATACATTGAGTTTTTGATGGATTTGGGATGTACTTTCCCAAAAGGGAGACTTTATTTGCACAATTTCTTAAATGTGAGGAATTGAGCATGTTTGGGACATCAGGATCATGCTAGTATGTTCATGAATGATTTTTAATGTGGTTGAATGTGTTGTTTGGGTTGTATGAATGTTTATTTGGTTAGTTATCTATTTTGGCCTATTTATGGGAATTCATAGTTATGGGTTATATGGATATGTTGTGCATGGTTTGATCCTTGTATGATGCATTAGTTGTGTTATAGTTACACTGAACATGATAATTGTTAGGGACTTGTATGAGTTGTATGATGATCTAATATGGTGTAATGACCTAGGTAAAACTTGAGTTGACAATGTGATACACATGGATAATTGGTATGATACTCTTATATGTGAAGCTGTCACACATGATTAAACTATATATCAACTAATATGTCCCCAACGGGTCAAACGGGTCAACTTGGTCACATGTGTGTTATCTTTGTAAAACCATGAGTTCTTTGATTGTAGCGCACTTAGGGTTTCTTTGGGATTTCTCTATACATGTACTTATGTACTTGTGTGTTCTAGGTAACCTCTGAAGGTTGTCTTTCCACTTGTCCTTGTCAAGTTAAACTTTAAGTATCCTTTACGCGCATCAGGTGAGTTCATGCCCCACTCATTATGAGTTGTGTATGGTTTTAATATAGTGTTGATTACCATCGAAAATCCTCACACTTTTGGTTTGTTAATAATTATTTAGCGGGAAATCTTGGGTAGTACTACTAGGTCTGACGAGTCCCACCTACGTGACTCGAGGTCAGACGGGTGCAATATTGTCCTAATGAACATTATCACGACCTGGTAAGTCGTGGCGGGAGGCAAACAACGTAAAACAGTCAGCTTCAAATGCTAAATCACTATGATTATTACTTATTGTAAATAGGCTAGCTATCTATTACAATACACTGCTTATGTTTTATAACTATCACTGATTATTATATAACGCAAACTCGTGAATTCACCAACCATTGTGTTGACTTGTTTAGTATGCTATTCTCAGGTTAAGAGTTACTATTTCCTAGGAGCACCTTGCACGGGTCAACATTATGAACTTGTTTGCATGTCCTGAAACAATATTTTGTTTATGTTTGTTGAATACCTATGATTGTTTTTGCATAACTTTTGGGCGCGTATGTTTTCGCATTTTAAAAAATGTTACACTGTTTTGGATTTTAAACGCTTCCGCAGTATTTAAAGTTAAACTTTGATTTTGATTGTTAGTTCATATGGGGTCGTTCTGAGTAATTAATGACTGAGATCCTGGTTTGTCACGCGCCTAGAGGTAAAACACCGCATGCGGATTTTGAGGGTGTGACATATATATATATATATATATATATATACACATATATATATACATATATATATATATATATATATATATATATATATATATATATATATATATATATATATATATATATATATATATATATATATAGGGTGTAGTTCCTTTAAGAACGCATTGTATTTGGAAGAACCCATTAACTCAAATCCAATGGTTGATCCATTTTAGATTTTATGAGATCTTTCCAAGTGTCAAGTATATTTTTTTAAAAGAAAAGGGTAATTTTGTTA
Source organism: Flaveria linearis (assembly GCA_024085815.1). Lineage (NCBI taxonomy): Eukaryota > Viridiplantae > Streptophyta > Magnoliopsida > Asterales > Asteraceae > Flaveria > Flaveria linearis. The sequence continues at coordinate 41,454,807 of CM044001.1, forward strand.
TTACCCCAACTCACCAATATTCATGTTTAACAAGAAGGTGACATGTGTCACCTACGTGTACCACCTTATTTCTCATCTTTTCTTTAAAAACTTTTCACCCCTTTCTTATAAAACCTTTATAACTTTTTAATACTATTTTATTTTTTTTAAAATAATTGCACCATTAAACTCCTCATATTTTTCTCTTTAATTCTATTATAGTCTCGAAAAAAATTTTCAGAGTTCAGTTCTTACACCACTGTAAGTAGTAGTTACTTTGTTGTTGTGTGGCCTTACAGTGGTACAATCATCATGTTTACATCATTTTAATAACCCATCCCTAACATCACCATCAGCCCAAACCCACCTGCTTCCATATCAATAGTTGAACACCAACATTCAAGCCATCAAATAACCCATCCCTAATAGGTTATCATAGTCTTGTTTTTCTCTTTAATTCCAATATAGTCTCAAAAATTTTTATAAAGATTTTAACAATTAGTTATTATATTACTGTAACTTGTATACAAAACATAATACACAACATCTAAAATCATATGTTACAACATTATAATAATAATAATACACAACTATAATCACACTAAGATAACAAAAATACACCATCTAAAACCATATGTTACACCATTTTACCATATGTTACATTGTTAAACTGATGTAAACAGTAGTAAAACTATAATGAAAAATAATATGTAAACCAATGAAAACTAATGTAAACTAAATGTAAAATATACATCATTAAACGATGTAACTATACCAACGTGATTTCAATAAAATAACAACCAAACGACATTATATCAATGTAAACCAAATTTAAAAAATTAAAGAAATATAACATGTACATAGTTACATCAAGTTTTAATGATATACTAATGCAATATTTAGCAAAGTTGTAACGAAATATCAGGTCACACTATGAAAAACCTAATATTAAACAATATTACACCAACATAAACTGATGAAAACCAATATTAACCAATGTATATCAATCTGTAAAACAAATATAAACTGAAAATAACAAAAATGAAAAAAGTAGATATATGAAACAAATTAAAGTACCTAGATCTTGATGCAACTTTTCCATCATCTTACCAATGCAAACCAAATGTAAAAATTAAAGAAATATCACATGTATTTAGTTACATCAGGTTTTAATGATATATTAATGAAAGATTTAGCAAAGTTGTAACGAAACATCATATTACTCTATGAAAAACCTAATATTAACCAATATTACAGTAATGTAAACTGAAGTAAACTAATATTAACCAATGTAAAATAATCTGTAAAATAAATATAAACTGAAAATAACAAAAAATAAAAAAGTAGATATATGAAACAAATTAAAGTACCCAGATTTTGATGCAACTTTTGCACATTCTTCTCTAACTCATTCGCCTTCTCATACAGATCTGTACAGCCGATCGGCGTCCAACGGAGCTGTGTTGTGAATCAAAGTATGATTCATTGTTAAACATTAAAAAATAACACACACACCAAACATAAAAAAATGTAAAATTAAAAGCAATAAAAAGCTTATAGAAGTTGAGATTTGAGCCGTGATGATCGTGTAGACAAAGTCGGTGGTGACGACAAGGAGAACCTAGCAAAATGGAATGATTATAACAACAAAGCAGGAAAAATTTTCTTACAAATTTATAACTAGATTTTAAATAACTATACCCAAAACTTTGTAAGTACCTTATATATTACCAAAAATTTTCTAAATGAAACCTATCCCAATTCAATAAAACCAAAAATGGGTCCTAAAAATAACTTCTTTGAACAAAGTTAAGGCATGATATGCAAAATTAAAGAATTGGATCATTCAAACAGATTGTTTCTTCATAACATCAATATCTTCCCCAAAAATTTGTTTAAAAGTTAACGTGCAAATATTAAATAAAAAATTACATACCTTCTAGATTTCAAATGGTGCATTTTAGTAGAACAAATCTACCTTAGATCCAATGTCTTTGAAGCTTCCAGAAGGCATATTGAAGGGATCTGATGCCAGATCTAGATCCTTTGGTAACCGGTGACCTCGCAGTGTGCTCGCTGGTGGTGTGACGGTTTGAATAATGACACACCAGACACATCGGCTTGAACGAAAGAGGTGTGAAATTTGGTGGATTGTGTGCTTCTATTTTGGATCTGTGCATTTCAGGGATCTTTGAAGAAGAAGAAGAGATATATAGATTGTATGTGTACGTGTTGGGTTTAGATAGAGAGAGAAACTGACAAAAAGTAAAAAAGTACCAAAACAACAAATGACCTAAATACCCTTTATCAAATCTCAACCCTTCATATGGCATCTAGATTTTTAATATAAAATCAGTGGTTGTGGTTGGGTTAAAGAGTTCTCACAATTACTTATGGTTTTCCTATTAACCAAATCCTATATATATATATATATCTATATATATATGTATGTGTATATATATATATAAAACTCTGATTATTGTCGAACCTCCGTCGCTGCTGCCGAATTGGCTGTTGCTACTGGGGTTGAGTTTGACTACTGGACGATGTTGCTTGTTGTCGGGCACGCTTGCCGCGGCGCCCCGCTTGGGTAGACGTCCCTGCTCTACCGCTTGATCAGTTAGCTTATGAGCTAACCGGATGGCTTGCTGAAGAGTGGCGGGGTTGGAAACAGTCACCATGCTTTGGATCTCAGGCACCAATCCCGGATATAGTGCTCAACACTTTTGTGCATTTCATTCACCATCCCCGGACATAAAGTGGCTAGTTTGTGGGTCCGGGTGGTGTAGGCCTCGATTTCATAGCCCTGCATCTTGAGCTGCCAGAACTCTATTTCCAGCTCCTGTACCTCGTTGCGAGGAAAATATTCCTCGGTCATGATTTCCTTGAATTCAGCCCAAGGAAGATCATTGGCCATAGCCTGGCCCAGCATTTGGACCTGAGCATTCCACCAGGAAAGAGCTGCACCTTCTAGAGTCCCGGTGGCATACTTCACCTGACCAACAGGCGGGCATTTGCATTTAGCGAAGACAGACTCGGTCTTCTCGAACCACCGTACCAATCCTACATCTTCTTCTGTCCCGCTGTAGGTGTATGGTTTGCAGTCCATAAAGGACTTGTAGGTACCCAATGGTGGTCCTATTTTAACACAACAAACATTGGTCAGATATCCTATACGGTTAACTAGGATAATTGGTTTAACTTTTAGTTGTCATTTACCTGCGGCTGTCCTGGCTGGGCAGCAGCCACTGCTGCCGGAACATGCTCGTTTATCAAGGCAGCTAACTCCACAGGCGTCATATTTATGGCACCGCCTCCACGGCCTCCGACTCCACGTCCACGTCCACGCCCACATCCACGTCCACGTCCACCGGCGTCCATATTTCAGTTTACATTCATAAATACAATAATGAGTAACATCCAACATATTTATCTCATCGAAGTATAGTAAACTATAAGAAATAACGATTTCATCACAATCACAACATTTATAACAAAAATAATAACCAAAGGTAAATAAATTGTAAAGGAGTCATAAAATATTCATCAATGTCAAAATTTGAGTTTTTCAGTTGGGTAGGAAACAACCCTACACATAGGTTTCAAAAGAAAGAAACACTACATAGTCTAAGTCATACAAAAGAAAATCAATCCACAACATCCGATCCATCGTTGTCATCATCCATTTCTTCTGGTTCCTCCTCCTCATCAGGGGCTTCCTCAGGGCCCTCATCCCAGGGTTCTCTGCCGGAGCAGGAGCTATAGCAATCTGGAGTGCTGCCAGTTGGCCCTCTAGAGTAGCAAGCCTAACATTTGTCATCCCTTCCCGCTGCTCTAGTTCATTCACGCGTCCCGTAAGCGCTCCTACGCCATTAGCCATTGCATAGCACCCATTAAAGGTCTTTTCCTGTTGTCCTTCGAGCGCATCCATTCGCTGTCATAGTTCCCGTACCTCGCGTTTCAGGGTATAATTCTCAGCTATGAGTTTCTTGACTCGTTACTGCTCGGTATCCAGTGCAGCCACTAGTGCAGCAATAACTTGCTCGTTTTACTGTACTGTCCGTGGAAGAGAAGGTGTAGGCTGCTCAGTGTTGTTCCTAGTTCTTGGCCTCGGAACAGGCATGCATTCCCTATACATTAAGTGATCTACGAACTTAGGGTAGAAGCTCCAGTATCGTGAAGGATCACGCTCCATCAAGGCAAAAGGCTGATCCTAATCAACTTCTTCAGAAGGGTAATAGTGTTAGGGCCAGTTAGGTCCACTGTCTCGTACAGGTGAATAAAGAGGTGGAGAATCAGAACGTGTAGGAGATACCGGTCGCTTACCCGAAGCTCTCGATGATGATGCCATGCTGCAGAGAGTGTGATGTGTATGCCAATGAGTATACAACAGAGGAATAAGGAACAAGTAACTAAGTAATTATGTGCGATTATAATCTAGTGTGTATGCAACCGAGTGTCCTATTAGCAATGGCTCTGATACCAATCTGTCACACCCTCAAAATCCGCATACGGAGTTTTACTGCAAGGCGCGTGACAAACCAGGATCTCAGTCATTAGTTACTTAGAATGACTCTATATGAACTAATAAACACAATCAGAGTTTAACTTTAAATACTGCGTAAGCGTTTAAATAAGTAGTAGACCTAAAAGAATATAACGAGTAAAGAAAATGTGCAAAACATACGCGCCCAATCCTAATGCAAAACCCAAACATAACTGTTTAAATTGACATAATTCAAAATAGTATTTAAAACCATGCAGACAACTCAACAATGCTGACGTGTGAGTGCTCCTAGGCAACTGGCAACCTTGACCTAAGAATAGCATACTAAACAAGTCAACACAATGGTTGGTGAATTCATGAGTTTGCGTTAAATAATAATCAGTAAAAGTTGTGAAACATAAGCAGTGTATTGTAATAGATAGCTAGTCTATATACAATTAGTAATAATCATAGTGATTTCGCGTTTGAAGCTGACGGTGTTACGTTTGTTGCCTCCTGCCATGACTTACCAGGTCGTGACAATGTTCATTAGGACAATATTGCACCCGTCTGACCTCGAGTCACACAGGTGGGGCTCGTCAGACCCAGTACTACTACCCAAGATTTCCTGCTAAATAATTATTAAGAAACTAAAGGTGTGAGGACTTTCCATGGTAATCAACACTATATTAAAACTATACACAATTCATAATGATAAAGCGTTTGTAAATACAAGTATACTATCTCCCCCAAAAGAGATTATGTAAAAAGAGTAGGGCATGAACTCACCTGATGCGCGTAAAGGATACTTAAAGTTTAACTTGACAACAACAAGTGGAAAGACAACCTTTAGAGGTTACCTAGAACACACAAGTACATAAGTACGTGTATACAGAGAACATAATGAAACCCTAGGTACTCTACAAACCAAAGGACTCAAGGTTTTAGAAAAACAGACACATTTGACTCAGTTGACCCGTTTAACACGTTGCTGATATTATAGGTGATAATTCATTCAAACACGCATAACGATACTTCACACATGGTTAACATATAAATAGATCACACATGGCACTTCATTACTCATAAGTACTAATTAGATCATCATACCATCAAATATCATACAAGTCATGCGAATCTCAACTATTATTATGCTCAATAGCTATAACATAACTAACACATCCTACAAAGATCAAATCATGCACCACATGCCACGTGAAGCCACTCACGACTTCACACCTTAAACCCTGCCAATCCTACTAAGTAAAGGGCCTCAGATTCACAATGATCATAATTAGATTCATCAACAAAGTTCATTCCAACCAACATACACAATAATGACCAATTCCAGTCCTAAACATGATTCCCTAATCACTAATCACGGTTCATCATCTTATATGATCACCAAAAACCTAAATTCTCTTCATGATCAGTCAAGCATCCAAACAACTCAATTAACACATTCTACCATATTTGCAACATCAATAAACACTCTAACATGATCCTAACATTAAGAACATGTCCAAATCATCATATCCAAAGTTCTACAAAAATAAAGTTTCCCTTTTGGGGAAGTAATACCCAAAAGTGATCTAGCATCCAATTCAATCACAATTTCATCAATTTCATGCCTAACCAAGCTCATAGCATATCTAGACATGATCAATAACACCTAATTAATATGATTCATCAATTTCATACTCAAAAAGTTACTATCTTTAGTAATGTATGAACTATAACATATATTCTTGAATTCCCAATGTTCATAACAACAATCTAACATCTAATCATCATCATAAACACACCCATAACACCAATTCATCAACAATTCAACATTTAATGCAAATTAAAGTTACTATTCTTAGTAACCTATGAACAATCCATCAAAAAACGTAACTTTCTTGTATAATCAACATTACTTAGCTTACATACAACATAATTAACATGATAACATCATCAAACACCCAAAAATCAACATCATCAACACCCAATTCGTATCTCGGGTTTCGGCCAACTTCAAAATCCATGAAAAAGCACCAATTAACCTTTAATTCGCGAAAAGTAACAAACTTTGAGACTCCTAATGTGTTGTATACCTTGAAATCAATCCAATCCAAAGTCCAAGTGCTTGATCTTGGTTGAATTCGAATGGGAGAGGGGGTAGAGAGGTTGATCGCAGCCGAATGGGGCATGGCTAGGGTTTTTTTGTTTTAATTCACTTAATTTGCATATTTACCTTTTAAACCATTTTGTTTTGTATTTTATAAAAAAAAAGACTTTAAAATCCTTTTTAAAAGTGTTAATACCTAATTTATTAAACATATAAACTCATGTTAACAATTATATATTTTATCTTTAGAAACACAAAACATACGAATTAATACACACGTATCCACGTTACGTGATTAATTCCCAATTAATATTTAAAACACATAAACACATAAGGATAATACAATAATCATATAATCAGTTAAATTATCATTAGTTTAACATTATTAATTATTATTATTATTAGGTCACAAACGTTAAACGACAACTAGTGTGTGCTCACGACACGTGTATGCATGACTTAACAGAACTAACAGAGTTTGGTAACGGAAAATTACCGGATCTCACATTATCCCCATGTTGAAAGAATTTTCGTCTTGAATATTGCGTTACATGGTGAGTGTTCCATCACTGGTCTACTGCATTGGCACATAAAAATCAAAATCGAGTGAGTTTTGGATGAGTTATCACATCATCCCCATGTTGGAAGAAATTTCGTCCCCAAATTTAAATCAATACCTTCGTCTGCTGGCGTCGTCTTTTCAAACAGTTCAGGATACATAAGCTTCATTTGATCTTCACATTCCCACGTGAATTCTGGTCCATGTCACGAGTTCCAACGAACTTTGACTATGGTATCTTGCTTTGCTTAAGTGTTTTCACCACACGGTCCATCACCTCGACCGGTTCTTCAATAAAGCGTAATTGTTCATGTTAGTGCTTCTTTAAAGATTAACATTTTGTCTTTATGTGTCTTTTGATGTTTTTTGTCATAGTATAGGGACTGGTTTTGTAATTAGTTAATTCCTTTGTTTATTGATACTATATATAGCTTAGACTTGTGTAGGTTAGATAGAATTGAACGAATCTGCTACTTACACATTCTAATTGTCTTTGCTATTATCAATAAACTCTATGAATTTTTGTTGATATTATGCTTTGATTTGATTACTGTGGTTGTATTTCATTGAATTGTTCACTAATATCATCGCAGGTCTACACATTTGATCCTATCAAATGGTACAGAGCTGTTGGTTGAGTGAATTGAGTTTTTGTTGAACATTGAAAACTCAAATTTCACTTAATTTTGTGATTTATAAGCAACACAATTGAAATATTATGGATTTCAGTTGTGTTTAATCATCAAAAACATGAATTGAACCACAATTAGCAGTCAAATTCATCAAATTTCAGAGAATCAGTCGAATTTGGGTTCGAAAAGTGTTCGTATTTGTCGAACTGAGATTTGAGAGATTCACTGGTTTGTTGTAGATAATCAAAGAAATTGAATTTAGAAGATTGTTTATCGGCATTATATCTACTTAATTGGAAGATTTCAATCCAATTCATCAAGTTTTGATTGATTTCAGAAAAATTTAGTTCGTTACATTCATAAGAACATGATGAATGTGGCGTATGAGGGTTGAAAATTACTGAAAATTGCCTGAGTATTTAGGCGCTTGACGATGTGCAGGCGCTTGACGATGTGCAGGCGCTTTATAACTGTGTAGGAAGTTTCAAGCTAGACGTTTTACAACTGTTGAGGAGTATTTCTACTGTTTAAGCTCAAGTAATTTCAGACGCATCAAAACTGTTGGGACGCATCAGAACTGTTCGGGCGCTTCAACTTTGGGCATTTTTGGAAATTTTTCTAAGGCAATCCCTTAGACGGTTCTTGTTCAAATTTAGAAGTTCCACAACTGTTGGGACGTTTCTGACTGTTCAGGCGCATATCACTTAATACTTAGAAATTTTAAAAAAATTTTGAAAAATCCAAAAATAATTTTAATTCATTTGTTTAACTCAAAAACTTAAAAATCAACAAAAATATAAGAATGGTGAAATCAGAAGACTCAGAAAATAGAGTTCCTAAACTTAAAAAACAAAGCTAATTTCAAAAATTAGTCACATAGATTAAAACATCATTTGAATTCCATTGACACTGATCATTGAAAATCTATTGAAAAAGGACCGCACATTCCAATAACCACTGATGGGTCTGATAGGGGTTTTGTATATACTAAAGATTCACAACAACCCTACCCTGAAGATGGTTTGCAAGGAGATGATTTCAAAAACATCAAGAATGATATCAAAGCATACTCCTTGATGTGTAAAGGACTACCTTTGGAAGTTCTAGCAAGGCTTGATGTATATCAGACTAGATATACCATGTACAAAGCCTTATAAACCATCTGTGAAGGAGGAAAATAGATTCAAAACCTAAAGAAACAAAAGTTGAAAAGGCTGTTAGAACTATTTCAACAATTGTCTGTGAAACGGTAAACTAGATGATGAACAGATTTGTTCAGCTCACAACTGAGATGTCAACAGCTGGCATCAAGCCTGATCTTGAAGATCTAAATCTCAGACTACTTAATGCTTTACCTCATCATGGAAACAAGCAGTGACATTGCTAAACCATACTGAGAAGTTCCCCATGGATTTATATCTGCTTATTGCCAAAATAGAGTCTGTTGAAATTGATGATAGCTCAAGGAAAAATGATAGAGCAGCATCAATGTCATAATGTCAATTTGTTGCATCTCCTGCAAGCTCTGTTGAAAATGCATTCATGGCAAAGATTGAGAATGTTACAGAAGAAGAGGGACTTATTTATTGGAGTAGGATTCTTCACTGATACATCATTCACAAGTGTTCCTGCTTATACAACACAGTCTCATCCTCAATCTCCTCCTAAATCTCAAAGTTCTAATGTTCAAACAGAGACTTCATCAACTAACTCTGCTAAATCTAGCAAAGTTAAAGATGTTATAAACATCCTATTAGAGGATGAAGAGTCTAAAACTGCTTTCACTGCATTCATGGCTAGTTTTTAAGCATATCAAGGTAGCCATTTAACTTAGTTAGACCTTATTTTGCAGGATTTGTTTAAGATGGATCCTGACGATGTTGAAGAGACGGATCTAAATTGGCAGATGGTGATGATTGCCTATATAACACAAAAAAACTCATATGTCAACAGGAAGTACAAGCCTTGTGCTAACAAAACTGTTGGTTTTGACAAGTCAAAGTCAAGGTGTTTTAACTGCAACAGTTATGGACATTTCTCCAGAGAATACAAAGCTCCCAGGAATAATGGAGGAAATGCTCAATCAAGTTCTGGCAATCAGAGGTTTCAATTAGCACAGAAGACTTTCCAAAAGACTTATCAAAGTCTTCCTATGCTTGAGCTTAAAGATGAAACAAAATCATCTGAAGAGCCCAAGAAAGCTCTGGTAGTCAGCATTAAAGATGGTTATGATTGGAGTGCATATACCGAACAATTTACTAATGATCTAACCTCAAGTTTATCTCTTGTTGCAGAAATTTTGGGGGAGAATTGGTCAGAGAATAGTGATCCAAAATTGGAAGGTGAAAATGAAGAAGATGACTATGATTGGAGTTACAAATCTGATCCTAAGGAGGATACAGATGAAGTAGCTCTAATGGTACAATCTGATCAACCTAAGGTTGACACTTCATCCTCAAACTCTGAAACCTCATCTCCAAAATTTCCTTAAATACCATCTGAAGTTAGAGAGAAACTGTGCACTAAACCATGCTTCGAACATGTTGAATACTATCGAAGCTATTCATATAAAATCTATGAGAAATTGAAACAAGAAGAGTCAATGCATAACAAATTAAAATTTGATCATAAAATAGCAGATCAAAAGATCATTTCTCTTCAAACATCATAGAACAAAACTATAAAAGAATTAGAAATTATGTCTAAACAATTGGAAGAGATAACCAAAAATCTTGAACAGGAGAAGATAGCACATGCTGCGACTCAAATGGATCTTGCTAAAGTTAAAAGTTCAAAAATGATAGTTGAAAAACTGGTGAGTGAGAGAAAAGATAAACATAAAGCGGATTAGGATTCACTCATGAACCTATGCCTGAATCAATAACAAACACCTTACCTGAGAACTTTAATACGCATGATCACTCTCCTGAGAATAAGGCTAAACTAAAAGAATTTCAGAACAAAATCAAGAATTCTGAATGAGAAGAGGAAAAAGATAATGTAAAAGTTTTGGTTGAAAATGATCAAGAAAAGATTAAAAATGGTTATCCAATCAAGATAAAATCTTATGAACCTAAACAGACAAATCAGAACGCTTCTGATCAAATTCTTTCTGCATTGGAAGAAGTGAAAGTTAAAAGCAAAGGTAAAGTTAAACATTAGGAAGGAACATCAGAAGATTCAAACTCTGTTGATCTAAAATAGAAAGATAATGAAAACGAATCTTCACCTAAAGATGTTCAATCTGAAAGTAAACCAAGTTCTTCTAAAGCCAAGAATCAAATAAGAAGAAGGAAATCATCTAAAACCAAAACTGAACAAAACAAAAGTTCAGAAAATCTGATCAAACCAACAAATCAAGTGACTAAACTCAAACCTATAAAATTTGTGTCAGCTGGTTTTTTGAATATGAACTCTATTCAACAAAAAAAGATAAGTCCTAAGGACAAATCTCACTCTGATCTGAAAATGGGTTCAAATTCTAAGACTTCCGCTGCTACAAAAAGATTTGTTCCTAAGGAATTAAAGAAGGAAGTTCATGAACAAAAGATGAAAAGTAATTTGTCAAAAAACAAAATGTCACCTCAAAAGCAAAAATTGACAACTCAAAAACAACAATTTAACCTTTTGATGCCAAAATATAAAAATGAATCAAATATAGCATCAACATCAAAAGTTAACAACCAGTTGTTTAAATCTCCACAAAGGTACTGTGAAATATCTGATATGAAAAATCACAATAGTGTTGAGTGCTATTTCAATAAGTACTGTCACATATGTGACATGAGAAATCATTCTACAATAGATTGTTATTTTAACAAATATTGTACTTAGTGTGATGAGAAAACTCACAATACTGAGAATTGTTATTATAGAAAGAGTTCACCTAATAGAGAATTTGCCAATTCAAACATGAGCAAATGTTATGTTAATCCTAAGTATGTGAGAAATCAAACTGATGGATTTCAACGATTAACTAACCAACCATCTTTAGGTCTGAGATCTTTCCAAAAGAACCATTGTGTGAGGCCAAAACAAGTTCTGAAAGAACAATTCATACCAAGATCTGTAAGAATGACTAGTAAAAATGTTGGTAATAAATACTTTTCAAAAATTGATCACTTAAATGGTATGAATGCTCACAAAAATAATCCACAACAATTTCATAACAAGATTGTTAAATTCATTAAGAAAAAACCTGATTTGAATAATCTTCATTTCAAACAATTTACCATTGTTGAAAAATCTGGAAAACCCAAGACCATCTCGGATTGGTTAGATATCTCAACTTAATTTTCTTGTTGTGCAGGTACGCCTGAGAAGACCACTCAATACATGGTATATGGATAGTGGGTTTAGCCGGCACATGACAGGCAATCCTTCCTTGTTACAAGACTTTAAGTTAAAGGATGGAACGCATGTCTCCTTTGGTGGTGATGTGGGTGGAAAAATAACAGGAGAAGGAACAGTATCAATGGGATAATAAGCTTCGACAAAGTCAACTTCTATTCACAGTTGAACTTTAATTTTTTAAGCATATCCCAAATATGTGATAAGTTATATTCTGTTCTATTTGATGATTCTTTCTGTTATGTGTTAAAGTCAGGATTTCCAGATAAGCAAGGATTGGGTAATTGTTAAAGCTGAAAGCGATAGAGATGTATACAAGTTGGATGTGTCTCACGTTGATCCTTCAACAGAAACAACTTGCCTAATTGCTAAAGCATCAAATGATGAAAGCCAGCTTTGGCATAGACGTCTTGGACATTCAAACTTCAAGAACATGAACAAGCTTGTAGCAGGAAATCATGTCATTGGACTTCCATCCAAGAAGTTTGCAACAACTGATCACTGCTCAGCATGTTTGAAGGGAAAACAACACAGAGCGTCTTATAAGACCAAGCTGATAAACTCAAATTCCAAACCTCTATAGATGTTACACATGGACCACTTTGGACCAACAAATGTCAAGAGTATTGGAAGAAAATCATATTGTGTAGTTATCATTGATGACTATACAATATTTTAATGGGTTTTCTTTTTACATTCTAAATCTAAAATGGCTGAATTACTAAAAGAATTTATCATTAAAGTTGAAAATCAACTAGAACACAAAGTGAAAATAATAAGAAGTGATAATGGTACGGAATTCAAAAATGCTAACATTGGGATGTTTTGTGCAGAGAAAGGAATAACTCATCAGTTCAGTGCTCCCAGAATTCTTTAACAAAATGGAGTTGCTGAAAGGAAGAATAGAACACTGATTGAAGCTGCTCGTTCTATGTTAGCCAATGCAAAGATTCCTATCACTTTCTGGGATGAAGCTAATTGTAGAAGATAAATTCAAAACTCCTTATGAGATAATGTTTGGTAGGAAACCAAATATAAATTTTCTAAAATCATTTGGTTGTCCGGTCATGATTCTTAATTTAATTGATCATTTAGGAAAATTTGAAGAAAAATCTAATAATGGATTTTTTGTTGGATACTCATCTATTTCAAAAGCCTATCGAGTTTGTAACTCTAGGACAAATATTATTCTTGAAACATTCAACGTTAAATTTCTATAAAATTCTTTTCCATCAGTTTCAAATAGACATGCTTGGTTATTTGATTTAGATTCACTGTCAAACTCTCATCAATCTAACTTGTTTAATCAATTGAACTTTCTTGATTCTACAGGTATGAAGAGCTCTAGAGGAGATCTTGGATCTTTTAGTGAGGATTCGGATTCTGACGACCCAGATGATTCAAGCCTAGATTACCCATTCTTGTTGTTTGTCAAGGACTCAACGATTAGATTCAATGACAATGATCAAGCTAATCAAGCTTCAGAGCATTTAGTTTCATATAATCAAGAAGGATCACAACCAATTCCTAATGATGGTAATGAGTTTGTGCAACCTGAGTCAGGAACATCATCTATCTCTGGTGATGCAGTTGATACTGGTAACTTTGATTACTTTATCAACTTACTGACTCAAGTTCCAAACTTTAATCCATATTCTTCTAACCTACTACATCAGCTCTCTAACTTGAATCAAACAAATCTGGATGTTAATGTTCAAGGTGATAAGATTCCAACATCTTGTATTCACAAGAACCATCCAACATCACAGATTATTGGTCCATTGAATGAGAGAACAACAAGGAGTAAATCAGAGCAAACAAACCTGTGCTTATACTCTTGTTTTCTTTCTCAAATTGTTCCTAAAACGTTACTAAAGTGTTAAAGGACAATGGTTGGATTGAAGCCATGCAAGAAGAATTGCTTCAATTCTGCAAACAAGAAGTGTGGAATTTGGTGGAATTACCTGAAGGAGAAAATGCTATAGGAACAAAATGGTTGTTTAGAAATAAAACTGATGATCGAGGGAGAGTAATAAGAACCAAGGCGACACTAGTTGCACAAGGATACACATAAGAAGAAGGTATTGACTATAATGAAGTATTTGCTCTAGTTGCAAGACTCAAATCCATTCGTGTCTTCCTGGCTTAGGCATCATTCATGCAATTCAAGGTGTATCAAATGGATGTTAAAGGTGCATTCTTGTACGGTCCAATCACTGATGATGTATACATGAAGCAACCTCTGGGCTTTGAGGATGCAGAATTTCCACATCATGTGTACAAGCTTAGCAAAGCTCTATATGGACTTCATCAAGCACCTAGAATCTGGTATGAGATATTATCATAACACTTGATCCAACATGGATACACAAGTGGGAAAATCGATCCAACTTTATTCATAAAGAAGGATAATGATGATCTATTATGTGTGCAAGTGTACGTTGATGATATCATATTTGGTTCTACTAGTCCAAAACTGTGCAATGAATTGAAGAAATCATGAAGTCTCGTTTTCAGATGAGTTCTATGGGAGAAATCAATTTCTTCCTTGGACTTCAAGTTCAACAATCTACAGATGGTATATTCGTCAATCAAGAGAAGTTTGTTGACAAACTCTTGAAGAAATTCAAACTGCAAGATTATCAGGCCATAAGAACTACAGCTGACATAAACACCAAGATTGAGCCTGATCCTAAAGTAAAATCAGTTGACCAAACTTTATACAGATCTATGATTGGTTCTTTGATGTATCTTACTGCATCTAGACCAGACATAATGTGTGCTGTTTGTGTCTATGCTAGGTATCAATTAGAACCGAAAGAATCCCACTTAATTGTTGTCAAGAGGATATTCAAGTATCTCAAAGGTAAACCAGCTCTAGGGCTTTGGTATCCTTACGAGGGAAACTTTGAGATACATGGATATACAGATAGTGATTATGGAGGATGCTACCAGATAGAAAATCTACAACGGGTGGTTGTCAGTTTCTAGGTCTCTGATTAGTCTCATGGCAATGCAAGAAACAAACGAATGTCTTTGTTTCAACCGTAAAAGCTGAGTACATAGCTGCATCAGCAGGATGTTCTCAAATACTTTGGTTGCAAAACCAACTGCTGGATTATGGGTTCAATTTTCTTAAAACACCCATTTACATTGATAACACTACTGCTATGTTCATTACTGCTAATCCAGTTCAACATTCAAAAACAAAAAATATCAAGTTTCGATATCATTTTCTCAGGGATAACTCTGAAAAAGGTTTAATCATATTGATTCAAATTGCAACTGAAAAACAGTTGGCTGGTCTATTTATAAAAGCCTTCTTACCAGGACGGTTTGAGTACTTAGTGGAGTCAATTGGTCTTATTAACCATGTGTAAACTTGGTTTCTAAGTTATTCTTTCAGTTCTTTGAATCTTATCATGATCAGAACCCTCCCTAAACCAAAAGGTCATCATAAGTGAACCTGTCTATGTTATTTGTCTGCTTGTAGTTTGAGTGTGTGTGTTTTCTTTTATAGAAAAACCAAATACAAAAGTAGAAAACTCAAAACTTAAAGATAAAAATATAAAACCAAAACTCCAAAAAATGGAGTCTTTCTTTATTTGTTAATTCATTTTTAGGAATGAATCTGATTTTGCAACATATGAGAAATGATGGTACATTAGTGAGATCAGTTGCATACTTCACTCGCTAATAAAGTCTGACATGATCAGATATGATGTGTAGACAATATCATGCTATTATACTAAAAGGTAAATTCTTGTGATTAACTAAATCATTTATGCTTGTATGTGTGTTCATATGATTACTTTTAAGTTGTATTAGCTTATCAGATTGATTGCTTATTAAGTTACAACACTCATACCTGATGGTGATGTGACAAATCATGAGATCGATTACAAGCATCATCTAACTTCTTTGTTATGAGTCATCATAGACCTGAAGTGCTGAGATATCCTTTGTTGTAAGTGATTACAGACCTGGATATTCTCCTTTGATGCAAAAGATGCCAATGTGCACAACCCATTCAAATGGATGGTTAGAGTTGATCAAATGGTTATCCATGATCATTCTCTGTTAAATAAGTAACATGAACTCAGGTTATGGATATTTGTCAGGTAATAAGTTGCTTACTTGCATGTCTTGATGATAGTTGATCTCAATAAGTCTTTGTATGAGTCACATCATGTTATATCTAACTCTACCCTAATCAATCCAAGAATTGAAAAAGTAAGTGAGCTGATCTTTTTGTCAAAAACACTCATTTTCTGTCCTTAGATCTTGTGTCTCCTTTGCTGTTAAATCACTAACCAGGAACACGCTTGATCAAGATTTATTCATTGTCTATGACTATTCATACTTTATTTTATTTTAATGTGCTGATCTTAACTGATATGATCTCACTGCTGTGACAACCGGTCCCAATGTCACTATTCTAAACCCTAATTTAATTGCATCATTTCCCATCTTATGAGTACTAATAATAAAAACAATTTAATTATATCAATAATATTAGAATCACCATTTGTTATTTGATCCATTTTTATGATTCTATGTGATTTTTTGTGAATTTTAGTTATTTCGAGTCTTAACTTTTAGAAACCTAGTGCCCAGAAATATTAATTACTCACCCTAAGTAGGATTTACAATATTTATTGAAACAATTAAAAGTGTGTGTGCATACACACTTGAAATTTTTGGCCTAATGCATGCATGTCCATGCATAACACTTAATCAGCTAACTAAAACTTATCACCTAAAATACTACATTATACTACACACTACACTACATAATAATATTTGCAATTAAAATTTGAAAAGAAAACCCTCACTTGTTGCCAAATTTGGCCACCCCCTTGACCCCCAATGAATGCATTGGCTTGCCACTACACACAACCCACTCTATCCACCATACATTTCTCATGCATTCTCCCTTTTTGCAAGACATCCACTCCCATTTCACTCCTCTCCTCTCTCTCTCTCGAATCCTCAGCTGAAAACACACACAAACTCTCTCATTTCCCTCTCCATTTTCAGCTCCAAATCACGACCAACAAGCTTTCATCCATCGGCCAAGCTCCAACCGCGAGAAGGGTGTCTCTTTTGTGAAGTTTTGGTGCTTGAATCTTGCAAAACCGTGGGTTCCAGCCTTTGTTCGAGATTCTACAGCCAAGTCCAAGGAGATTCTAGCCATCCACGACCATCAACACTTTCCAAACTGCGAGTTACATCAAGTGTAAGCTCCATGTTGTAGGTTTTGGTCATTTCTCATGTTTTCTTCATTTTTCACCTAAAAACCTTACCTTTCCTTGTTGTAGCAGAAAATTCCCACCATCATCTCATTCTTGGGGAGATATTAACTTCACTAAAGGTATCTTACATATTAGATTGGTCATTCTTAAGATGGAACTTGATTTCCACCTTGAAAACCCTATTTTTGGGTGTTTTTGCACCATCTAACTTGTGTACCTTTTAACCCTTCAAAACAAAACATGTAACCTGCATATTAATGGGTTCTAAGACTACTAATAACCTGTTTTTAAAGTCTCAAAGTGTATACACCAACTACATGTGGTTACAACATGCATTACACCTAAGAAAACCCTCCATTTTACATGTAACAACACATTAAACACTTGCTTAAAAACACCCTCTCAAACAAGGATTAGAACCTGCATAAAAATAACTTTTAAACACCCCAACAATCTGATTTCTAAGTTAGATGAAGTTTTGGTAATGGTTAAACTCAAGTTACAATGATTTACACATATGTAATGGTCGATTATGACACTTTCTATATATTTGAAGTCTATGGATGTGTAGAACAACTAGGCCATGATTTGGTACTGAAATTTTAGTAGGTTTTGATGAATATTAAGAGTGTTAATAATGTTTAATCTCTGTAATAAAGGACATGTTGTGTTTAGACCCATTTTAGTCACTTTCGGGACCCGAAAACATGGTAAAACCACTTAAAAACAAGAATGCTTGGGCTATAAAATTTTTAAAGAGAATTACAGGTTCATTAAGGATTAATAAAGTGTTCTGGAGTCAATGGGAAATTTTAGTGATCAAAAGGTAATTTAAATGGATTTGTAAGTGAAAACGGGTACAAACCGAGAGACTTTTTTGGGGAAAATCTAAGAAAAATGAGTATAAAGTTAGAAATTATAAAAACCATGTTATTTCAGTAGGTTAAATGATAAAATAACTTATAAAGTAGAAAGGTTGGTCAAACAAACTTCTAAAATGGTCAAACTCGGTTAAAAACACGTTTTAACGGTTTAAATGTAAAAACGAGTCTTTCCACTACTAGAGGCAAATTTTGGTGATTTAAAAGGTTGGAAACTTATAAAAATGACTTTAAAAAGTTAGCTACTGGTCTAAGGCTCAAAAACATGAAAACTCATAGGTAACCATGTAAAACCCTTCGGTTTTACCGTAACCGGGAACATTAAACGCGTAATTAATAAACCGAACCCATAATCTGAAAATTTGGGTATATGTTCTTAAAAGAAGTTAGTTTAAGGTCATGAACCTGATTTTTGGTTATAAATGTCATCTAATACAAGAAACCAAACTTTAGGGTAGAAACTTTCAATTTTGAAACTTTAGGGGCTAAACTGTAAAATTTTGCGAAACTTCATAACCGACTCAAATGACCCCTTTAGTCACTTGAATAGCATATTTACCATATATTATTGACTTAATAATGTAAAAACCCTTAATTGTATGAGAAACCTTGAGTTTCCATAAAAGGAAACTTATGCAAACCCTAATCGAATCAAAGCCGAATCCGACAAACTAAGACTTAGACACTCTTGTTGCACCTTAAATACGTTTAGAGCAGTAGCTAATCACTTAATATATTCATGTTAGGGTGCTAGACTTGAGATATTCCTGGCACACGAAGAGTCTCTTTTGCTTAACACCTAAGGTGAGTTCTAGTGATCCCCTTTACTTACTGTTTTTGGGATGAAACACGCTCTGTTGTTTTATGAACTATGATTGTGCTTTATTTGATGCTAGTATGTGGGACTTATGGATACCTGCTGATACTTATATCATGATCATTAATTCTTTTGTGAACCGCTTGTTTTATGTGGATAGATCTATTTGGGGAATCCCTCACACACAGTGGCTCCCGCTACAGGGAGGTACCCCATTGAGATCCTGAGGGATCGTATGTGGCATGTAATAGCTTTTGATTAAGAAACTATGGTGAACCATCCTGGCAGGTATGGTTCACTGTTTTGAGGCTTGGTTCCTTCCTTCGGGAATATCCGGTTAAACACAAGTCTAGAAGAGGCCAACCGGGGACCGAGTGCAGGGTTGATTGTGATACCCCACAAAGATTGATACTAAAAATGATGCTTTTAAAATCAAATGACATTTTTCATAAGCTTTTACACTTGATGCTAAACTTTTAAATGTGGACTTCAAGAGTCCCTTTTGCTATTTTTAAATTTTAAGCACTTGAATTCACCAACTTTTTAGTTGACACTATTTTCTTTTGAGCATGTTTCAGGTAACCCGTGAAGACTCTTAGCAATTATGGAAGACTTAGACTCAACCCCCGAGACCATGGCATTTGCTTGTGTGACCAAAATTATGATTTGAACAATTTGAACAATGATGGAAAATGTTGACACAATGACTATTTAATTTTTGTTGAACTATGAAACATTTGGGGCTGGATCTATTTCCAGCCCGGTGTCTTTTAAAACTTTAAAATGCCATGTGATGTTCTCTCCCTTTGAGCTCCTATATTGGTTTGTTTCCGCTGCCATGTACGTTGTTGCTAGTCTGTGACGTCCCACCCTACCTGGGCCCGGGGTGTGACAGATTGGTATCAGAGGCAAAGGTTGTAGAGAAATCGGGAATACCATAGTAGACCTTAGGCTACAACCCTGATACCCTAGGACTGTCCTTGTGGGAAAGTGTTGGGATGATCGGGTTGGGTAAATTGATGATTACACTTGATCAACATAATCATGAATTTACCGGACGCGTAATTTCCATCACGAACCTCTAAGTTATGTTTGGGCTTTTCTTTTTAATACTGATGAACTTTGAAACTTATTTTTTCTGGGGATTTGAAATGGATTTTTAAAGATGAACCGTTTTACCTGACATTATTTTGAGAAGCAATTGATTCTAATATCATTGATAAGGAATACATAGAGATACCTGATACTAATGCCATCACTGGTACTATGAGTATAATATTATTAGTAAGACTATCATGAGCTATGAGAAACCAAATTACTCATGATGTCTTTTTACAGGAAACAAACTATGGCAGACAAAGGCAAGGGGTCCGCACACCCAGACAATGGGACTACCCCTACTGGAACCCTTAGAAGAGCGAAACCGCAGACTGAATACGAGGCATACCTCCAGAGATGGGGACAACCAGGATGGATATCCGTCACATTGGACTACACCAAAGCTTTCGAGGACTCTTCCTCAATGACACCTTCCAGGAGCCGGACACGCTCCCACTCTCCACACGTTGCTGCTTCTTCTCACTCGCCTATCCCACCTATCGGGAATAGGGGAGCACGTGTTGTCACTCGTCCACGCAAGACTGCTAGGCATGGACCTTTAGTTTCATTTAGGATGCCACCTCCTTCTCCACCACCTGTTAGGACTCCTATACCCGCACCACCGCCGTTCGAGCCACTCCGACGCCACCCACAGGAGGAGCCCTGGATGCCTCCGAGGCATAGCATGTACGACGGCCCTAGCGTACTGGCAGGGGAGAGGTACTCCCAATCCAGCCGCCGGGCAAGTGACGTAGGACCCACTGATGCAGCACTGGAGAAGCTCTTGAAGACCGTCCGTCGCCACGAGCTGACTCTTCAGCACGCTACCCGGATCTCCCAGTCTGCTAAATTCCAGGCTATGATGGCTTCACATGGGGTGCAGAGGTTGGAGTAGGAATAGAAGAAGAAGAGCTCTGGATAGATGGGATGGCTGAAGAAGAAGTGGATGTGATGGTGACATGTAGAAGGAGGAAGAATATCTGTCTTTGAACAGTTTAAGGAAACAATCTTATCATTATCTGACACTATTATTATTATTATTCATGGGGGTGATGACACCTTCCACATTGTAAGAGCTATACTCTGATACTATTGACTTTGTCTTATTTGAATGGATTTCTATGATGCAATGCTGATGAAACATTTATGATTATTTGCCATGTGTTATGTATTTCATGGTGTTGGGCCATGCCATTCTTGATGACTGTTTAAATTGTTTAAATTTGTAATCTGTGAGAAATTGGAAGGTTGTGAATAATTATACACCGTATTCTCTCCTCATATAGAAGGAGCCTTGTACGGAATTGATGCATAGATTGTTTGAAATAAATTATGAGACGCTAAAACGACTTTATCTGTGATACTATCAGAATGCCTACCAGAAGAGGAACACGTATTGGGAAGCCAGGGGCCTACCGAGGTCGTCATGAAGGAGCAAGGCGAACCAGAAATCAACCTCCTACTCCTCCAGAGACTCCCATCGAGGGGAAAAATAACCCAGCGAATAATGAAAGGATAGCAAATCTCGTAGCACAGAAAATTGCTCACGCAATACCGGCCATCATCGCTCAGATCAATGCTGACCGGAACGTTGGTGGAGGTAGTAATGGAACTGAAAACAACGAGGACCACAACGAGGAATCTGAGGCTTTAAGGAATGGATGCTCCTATAAGACCTTTATGGCATGCAAACCTAAGGACTTCTATGGCACTGAGGGTGCTATAGAGACTTACAGATGGATTGACGAGATGGAGGCTGTACTGGACATCAGCGAGTGCAAAATGGACCATATGGTGAGATTCGCTTCCCAATCACTGAAAGGATCGGTATTGGAGTGGTGGAAGTCGATCACTCAAGATCGGGGAAGGAATGCTGCAAATCGAATGAGCTGGACTGAATTCAGAGAGCTGATAACCAAAAAGTATTGCCTCATCAATCTACTTGAGAAGCTAGAATCGGAGTTCCTGAGCCTAGAGATGAAAGGTCCCAATTACACGGAGTACATCAATCGTTTCTTAGCCCTATCCCGACTGGTGCCACATCTGGTGACACCCAAATCTAAAGGCGTAGCACGATTCATCTGGGGGCTACATCCCAGAGTTAGTGGAATGGTCCGATCCTCTAAGCCCTTGACTCTACAATCCGCAGTTGACCTCACCAGCAGTTTGACCAATGACCCAGTTAGGGTTGGATGGACTGAGCAAGCTAGGAGTGATGAGAAGAATAAGTTTGTTAGAGAGAAAAGAAGGTTGTTTAAAGCAAAGAAAGCAGTTGGAAGTAGTAGCGGGTCAGGAAGAAAGAGTTTCAAAGATGTGAGACGTGATGTTCAGGGAAGCAAGACCCGGAGACTGTACTCGGGAACAAGCCCATTTTGGAACTAGTGCAAGCTGCACCATCAAGGGGAATGCAACCCAATGCCCTGCTTTAGGTGCAAAAGGACTGGGCACCTGATCAGGGATTGTACTTACACACCAGGGAAGCAATGCTATAAATATGGGGATTCAGGACACATGAGGAGCAAGTGTCCTAAGCTGGGTAGAGATAAGGATGCCAAAGCCAACAAGCCTAAGGGGAGAGCATTTGTGATGGTCCCAGCTAGAGCTCGTAAGGAACCTGACGTGGTTAACGGTACGTTCCTTGTAAACAATCATCCTGCTACCGTTTTGTTTGATACTGGAGCGACTGATAGTTTTATCTCTAGTGCTTTTAGATCCTTGATTGACCTAGCTACGTGTACCTTAGCCGATACGTTAACCATTGAATTAGCTGATGGCAACATTTTAGAAACAAATGAAATCATCAAGGATTGTTCAATGAATCTAAATGGAAATACATTTAACATAGATCTGATGCCCATTAAGTTAGGAGGATTCGATGTGGTTGTTGGCATGGACTGGCTAGCTAAGAATAGAGTCGAAATTGTATGTGAAGAATGCCTACTCAAAATATCGTTGAACGACAAGGAAGTGTTAGTGGTGCTGGAGAAAGGAGTAACACTTTATGCCCCATGATATCCCATTTAAAAGCTACCAAGAGCTTAAAGAAGGGATGCTCAGCTTTCATAGTCTACGTAATGAAGACCAAAGAGGAGAAGAAGATTGCAGATATTCCAGTGGTTTTTGAATACCCTGAAGTGTTTCCGGAAGACCTACCGCGATTTCCCCCGAATCGACAAGTTGAGTTCCAAATAGATTTGTTGCCTGGCGCTGCACCGGTAGCCAAAGCGCCGTATCGACTCGCCCCTCCAGAAATGAAGGAACTGATGATGCAAATTCAAGAACTATTGGACAAAGGATTCATACGTCCGATTGTCTCTCCATGGGGTGCCCCGGTGCTATTTGTGAAAAAGAAGGATGGAACCCTACGCATGTGCATTGACTACCGGGAGTTAAATAAGTTGACCATAAAGAACTGTTACCCTCTTCCGAGGATAGACGACCTATTCGATCAACTTCAAGGAGCAAGCTATTTCTCCAAGATAGACTTGAGATCCGGTTACCACCAACTGAAGATAAGAGAAGAAGACATACCCAAGACGACTTTCCGAACTAGGTATGGGCACTATGAGTACTTAGTCATGCCCTTTGGACTGACTAATGCACCAGCAGGATTCATGGATCTCATGAACCATGCATGCCGCCCATATCTTGACAAGTTTGTGATTGTGTTTATCGACGACATTCTGATCTACTCCAGTAATAAGGAAGAGCACGAGAAGCATCTTAGACTAATTCTTGAGTTACTCAAGAATGAGCAACTATATGCCAAATTTTCAACATGTGAATTTTGGATGCTAGAGATCCAATTTCTAGGGCATTTAGTGAATAGGAATGGGATTCAAGTTGACCCTTCCAAGATTGAAGCCATAAAGAATTGGAAGATTCCTGAAACTCCCAATGAGATTAGGCAATTCCTAGGATTGGCCGGATACTACCGACGATTCATAAAGGACTTCTCACGCATTGTGCAACCCTTGACCGCGCTGACTAAGAAGAACAAAACCTTTGTGTGGGAACAAGAGCAAGATGAAGCATTTGAGACGCTTAAGGAAAAGTTATGCAGTGCACCTATTCTGGCCCTCCCAAAAGGAGTCGAAGACTTCGTAGTCTATTGTGATGCCTCGCGTCAAGGGTTAGGATGCGTGCTAATGCAACGCAACAAGGTCATTGCCTATGCATCTAGACTGCTAAACGATCACAAGAAGAACTATACTACTCACGATCTGGAATTAGGTGCCGTGGTGTTTGCTCTCAAAATGTGGAGGCACTACCTCTATGGCATGAAGTGTGTCATTTACACTGACCATCGAAGTTTGCAACACATTCTTGACCAGAAGATGCTAAACATGCATCAGAGAATATGGGTTGAGTTGTTAAACGACTACGAGTGTGAAATCCGGTATCATCCTGGTAAGGCCAATGTGGTGGCAGATGCCTTGAGCAGAAAGGAGAGAGAAAAACCTCTTCGTGTACAAGCCTTAAGGATAAGTGTGTACACTGACCTAATTGCAAGGCTGAAAGAAGCTCAAAGTGAAGCGTTAAAGGAGGAAAATTTAGCAGAAGAAGGGTTAACTGGAATGGAAAAGCGATTTGAAACAGGAAACGATGGTACATATAAGTGTGAAGGGAGAACTTGGGTGCCAAAGCATGGGGGAATTCGAGAGCTAATTCTCGACGAAGCTGAAAAATCTAAGTATTCGGTTCACCCTGGAAGTGATAAAATGTACCAAGATTTAAAGGCACTTTTCTGGTGGCCTGGTATCAAGAAATCAATCGCTGTTTATGTTGGAAAATGTCTAACTTGTGCCATGGTAAAAGCTGAGAACCAAAAACCGTCGGGGACGTTCAGCAGCCTGAAATCCCAGAATGGAAATGGGATAACGTCACGATGGATTTTGTTACTAAGTTACCCAGAACAGCTAGAGGTCATGATGCTATTTGGGTAATAGTGGATAGGCTAACTAAATCATCTCACTTCTTGCCAATTCGGGAAGATTATGACATGTCAAGACTGGTTCAACTGTATATCCATGAAATAGTGGCTAGGCATGGTGTGCCACTATCAATAATCTCTGACCGTGATAGCCGTTTCACTTCGCGATTCTGGAAATCACTCCAACAAGCCTTAGGAACCCGTCTGGATTTAAGCACTGCTTACCACCCACAAACTGACGGTCAAAGCGAAAGGACTATTCAAACTTTAGAAGATATGCTGAGAGCGTGCGTGATTGACTTTGGTGGGAACTGGGATAACCATCTCCCATTGGTGGAGTTCTCCCATAATAACAGTTACCATGCAAGTATCAATGCAGCTCCGTATGAGGTTCTCTATGGTAGGAAATGTCGATCACCATTGAGTTGGAATGAAATTGGTGATAGCCAAGTATTGGGACCCGACATCGTATTGGAAACCACCGATAAGATTTTCAAAATCAAGGGGCGTCTACGGGCAGCAAGGGACCGTCAGAAGAAATACGCCGACAGGAGACGAAAACCATTAAAATTTCAGGTAGGTGATAGGGTAATGCTGAAGGTAGCACCACGGAAAGGAACCATGAGGTTCGGAAAAAGAGGAAAGTTAAGCCCGAGATACATTGGACCATTCGAAATACTTGCAAGAATTGGTCCAGTGGCTTACAAATTGAAACTACCTCAGAAGTTGAGTTACATATACAACACCTTCCACGTGTCAAACTTGGAGAAGTGCCTGGTAGACAAAACCTTGGAGCTACCGTTGAAGGAAACAAGAATCAATGATAAGCTGAACTTCGTGGAAGAACCCATAGAGATCACGGACCGCTTGATTAAGCAAATCAGGCGAAGCCGCATACCCAAGGTCAAGGTTAGATGGAACTCGAGACGAGGGCCGGAATTCACTTGGGAACGTGAAGACGAGATGAGGAACAGTTACCCGCATCTCTTCAAACCCACCCGTTCAGATTCTAACCGAAGATAAAATTTCGGGACGAAATTTCCTAAACGGTGGGAGAATGTGACAACCGGTCCCAAGGTCACTATTCTAAACCCTAATTTAATTGCATCATTTCCCATCTTATGAGTACTAATAATTGAAACAATTTAATTATATCAATAATATTAGAATCACCATTTGTTATTTGATCCATTTTTATGATTCTATGTGATTTTTTATGAATTTTAGTTATTTCGAGTCTTATCTTTTAGAAACCTAGTGCCCGGGAATATTAATTAGTCACCCTAAGTAGGATTTACAATATTAATTGAATCAATTAAAAGTGTGTGTGCATACACACTTGAAATTTTCGGCCTAATGCATGCATGTCCATGCATAACACTTAATCAGCTAACTAAAATTTATCGCCTAAAATACTACATTATACTACACACACTACACTACATAATAATATTTACAATTAAAATTTGAAACGAAAACCCTCACTAGTTGCCAAATTCGGCTGCCCCCTTGACCCCCAATGAATGCATTGGCTTGCCACTACACACAACCCACTCTACCCACCATACATTTCTCATGCATTCTCCCTTTTTGCTAGACATCCACTCCCATTTCACTCCACTCTTCTCTCTATCGAATCCTCAGCTGAAAACACACACAAACTCTCTCATTTCCCTCTCCATTTTCAGCTCCAAATCGCGAACAACAAGCTTTCATCCATCGGCCAAGCTCCAACCGCAAGAAGGGTGTCTCTTTTGTGAAGTTTTGGTGCTTGAATCTTCCAAAACCGTGGGTTCCAACCTTTGTTCGAGATTCTAAAGCCAAGTACAAGGAGATTCTAACCATCCATGACCATCAACACCTTCCAAACCGTGAGTTACATCAAGTGTAAGCTGCATGTTGTCGGTTTTGGTCATTTCTCATGTTTTCTTCATTTTTCACCTAAAAACCTTACCTTTCCTTGTTGTAGCAGAAACTTCTCGCCATCATCTTGTTCTGGGAGAGATATTAACTTCACTAAAGGTATCTTACATGTTAGATTGGTCATTCTTAAGATGGAACTTGATTTCCACCTTGAAAACCCTATTTTTAGGTGTTTTTTCACCATCTAACTTGTGTATCTTGTAACCCTTCAAAACAAAAACGTGTAACCTGCATATTCAAGGGTTTTAAGACTACTAATAACCTGTTTTTAAAGTCTCAAAGAGTATACACCACCTACATGTGTTTACAACATGCATTACACCTAAGAAAACCCTCCATTTTACATGTAACAACACACTTAAAACACTTGCTTAAAAACCCCCTCTCAAACAAGGGTTATAACCTGCTCAAAAATAACTTTTAAACACCCCAACAATCTGATTTCTAAGTTAGATGAAGTTTTGGTAATGGTTAAACTCAAGTTACAATGATTTACACATGTGTAATGGTCGATTATGACACTTTCTATATATTTGAAGTCTATGGATGTGTACAACAACTAGGCCACGATTTGGGACTGAAATTTTAGTAGGTTTTGATGAATATTAAGAGTGTTAATAATGTTTAATCTCTGGAATAAAGGACATGTTGTGTTTAGGTTTTGATGAATATTAAGAGTGTTAATAATGTTTAATCTCTGGAATAAAGGACATGTTGTGTTTAGACCCATTTTAGTCACTTTCGGGACCCGAAAACATGGTAAAACTACTTAAAAACAAGAAAGCTTGGGCTATAAACTTTTTAAATAGAATTCCAAGTTCATTAAGGATTAATAAAGTGTTCTGGAGTCAATGGTAAATTTTAGTGGTCAAAAGGTAATTTAAATGGATTTTTTAGTGAAAACGGGTACAAACCGAGAGACGTTTTTGGGAAAAATCTAAGAAAAATGAGTATAAAGTTAGAAATTATAAAAACCATGTTATTTCAGTAGGTTAAATGATAAAATAACTTATAAAGTAGAAAGGTTGGTCAAACAAGCTTTTAAAATGGTCAAACTCGGTTAAAAACACGTTTTAACGGTTTAAATGTAAAAACGAGTCATTCCACTACTAGAGGAAAATTTTGGTGATTTAAAAGGTTGGAAACTTATAAAAATGACTTTAAAAATTTAGCTACCGGTCTAAGGCTCAAAAACATGAAAACTCATAGGTAACCATTTAAAACCCTTCGGTTTTACCGTAACCGGGAACGTTAAACGCGTAATTAATAAACCGAACCCATAATCTGAAAACCTGGGTATATGTTCTTAAAAATAAGTTAGTTTAAGGTCATGAACCTGATTTTTGGTTATAAATGTCATCTAATACAAGAAACCAAACTTAAGGGTAGAAACTGTCAATTTTGAAACTTCAGGGGCCAAACTGTAAAATTTTGCCAAACTTAATAACCGACTCAAATGACCCCTTTAGTCACTTGAATAGAATATTTACCATAATTCTTGACTTAATAATGTAAAAACCCTTAATTGTATGTGAAACCTTGACTTTCCATAAAAGGAAACTTCTTATGCAAACCCTAATCGAATCAAAGCCAAATCTGACAAACTAAGACTTAGACACTCTTGTTGCACCTTAAATAGGTTTATAGCAGTAGCTAATCACTTAATATATTCATGTTAGGGTGCTAGACTTGAGATATTCCCGGCACACGAAGAGTCTCTTTTGCTTAACGCCTAAGGTGAGTTCTAGTGATCCCCTTTTACTTACTGTTTTTGGGATGAAACATGCTCTGTTGTTTTATGAACTTTGGTTGTGCTTTACTTGATGCTTGTATGTGGGACTTATGGATACCTGATGATCCTTATATCATGATCATTAATTCTTTTGTGAACCGCTTGTTTTATGTGGATAGATCTATTTGGGGATCCCCCACACAGTGGCTCCCGCTACAGGGAGGTACCCCACTGAGATCCTGAGTGATCGAATGTGGCATGTAACAGGTTTTGATTAAGAAACTATGGGGAACCATCCTAGTCCCCCTAACACCCCAAAACCGCGGCCGACCCCCTCATTCCCCACCTTCATTCGGTTTTGATCAACCAACCACAATCAAGAATTGATTTTGATTAGTTCAAGCACTACAACACGTTAGCGAACCTTGAGTTCTTGGATTGTACAGCACTAAGGGTTTCTTTAGGTTTTCTGTGTACATGTACTTATGTACTTGTGTGTTCTAGGTAACCTCTGATGGTTGTCTTTCCACTTGTCCTTGTGAAGTTAAACTTTAAGTATCCTTTACGCGCATCAGGTGAGTTCATGCCTCACTCTTTTGACATAATCTCTTTTGGGGGAGATTGCATACTAATATTTCCAAACGCTTTATTATTACAAGTTGTGTATGGTTTTAATATAGTGTTGATTACCATGGAAAGTCCTCACACTTTCGGTTTGTTAATAATTATTTAATGGGAAATCTTGGGTAGTACTACTGGGTCTAACGAGCCCTACTTGTGTGACTCGATATCAGATGGTTGCAATATTGTCCTAATGAACATTGTGACGACCTGGTAAGTCGTGGCGGGAGACAAACAACGTAACACAGTCAGCTTCAAACACAAAATCACTATGATTATTACTAATTGTGAATAGACTAGCTATCTATTACAATACACTGCTGATGTTTTATAACTATCACTGATTATTATATAACACAAACTCATGAATTCACCAACCATTGTGCTGACTTGTTTAGTATGCTATTCTCAGGTTAGGAGTTGCTATTGCCTAGGAGCATGTTGCACAGGTCAATATTATGAAGTTGTTTGCATGTCATGAACAATATTTTGTTTATGTTTGTTGAATACCTATGATTGTTTTTGCATAACTTTTGGTTGCGTATGTTTTCGCATTTTAAAACATGTTACACTATTTTGGATTTTAAACGCTTCCGCAGTATTTAAAGTTAAACTCTGATTTTGTTTGTTAGTTCATATGGAGTCGTTCTGAGTAACTAATAACTGAGATCTTGGTTTGTCACACGCCTCACGGTAAAACCCCGCATGCGGATTTTGAGGGTGTGACAGATTGGTATCAAAGCCATTGGTTATTGGGAACTAGGTTGCATATACACTAGACTATAACTGCATACAATTAGTTAGTTACTTTTTCCTTATTTCTCTACTGTATACTCATTGGCATACACATCACCCTCTCTGCAGCATGGCATCATCATCGAGAGATCCAGGTAAGTGACCAGTATCTCATACACGTTTTGAGTCCCCACCTCCCTATTCACCAGTACCTTGCAATTAACCTGACTGGCCTCGACATTATTACCCTTCTGAAGAAGTTAACTGGGTCAACCTTTTGCCTTGATGGAGCGTGATCCTCCACGAGACTTGAGCTACTACCCTAAGTTCGATGATCACTTAATGTAGAGAGAATGCGTGCCTGTTCTGAGGCCAAGAACTAGGAACAACACCGAACATCCTACACCTTCTCTTCCATAGACGGTACAGTCAAACGAGCAAGTTATTGCTGCACTAGTGGCTGCACTGGATACTGAGCAGCAACAAGTCAAGAAACTCACTAATGAGAATTATACCCTAAAGCACGAGGTACAAGAACTGTGATAGCAGGTGGATACGCTTGATGAGCGGCATGGGAAGTCCCTAAGTGGGTGTTATACTATGGAAGACGTCATAATAGCACCTACGGGACGCGTGAATGGACTAGAGCAACGGGAGGGAATGGCAAATGATAGATTTGCAGCTCTAGAAGCCCAACTGGCAGCACTCCATGTTGCTATAGCTCCTGCTCTAGCAGAGGACCATGAGGATGAGGACCATGAGGAAGCCCCTAAGGAAGCCCCTGAGGAGGAAGAGGAACCAGAAGAAATGGAGGACCATAGTGATGGGTCAGACGTCGTGGATTGATATTTTTTTTGTATGACTTAGACTATGTAGTGTTTCTTTCTTTTGGAAACCTATGTGGGAAGGGTTGTTTCCTACCCAACTGACAAACTCAAATTTTGACATTGATGAATATTTTGTGACTCATTTGCAATTTATTTACTTTTGGTTATTATTTTAGTTATAAATGTTGTGGTTGTGATGAAATCATTATTTTTTATTGTTTACTATACTTTGATGAGATAAATATGTTAGATGTTACTCATTATTGTATTTGTGAATGTAAAGTGAAAAATGGACGCCGGTGGACGTGGACGTGGACGTGGGCGTGGACGTGGACGTGGACATGGGCGTGGACGTGGGCGTGGACGTGGACGTGGCGCTGGAGGTTGTGGAGGTGGTGCCATAAATATGACGCCTGCGGAGTTAGCTTCCTTAATAAACAAGCACGTTCAGGCAGCAGTGTCTGCTGCCCAGCCGCGACAGCTAGCAGGTAAATGACAATGGGAAGTTAAACCAATTATCCTAGTTAACCATATAGGATACCAGACCAATGTTTATTGTGTTAAAACACGACCACCAGAGTGTACCTACAAGTCCTTTATGGACTGCAAACCACACATCTATAGCGGGACAGAAGGAGCTGTAGGATTAGTGCGGTGGTTTGAGATGACAGAGTCTGTCTTTGCTAAATGCAACTGTCCACCTGTTGATCAAGTGAAGTATGCCACCAGGACCCTGTAAGGTGCGGCTCTTTCCTGGTGGAACGCTCAGGTCCAAATGCTGGGCCAGGCTATGGCCAATGATCTCCTTTGGGCTGAATTCAAGGAGATCATGACTGAAGAGTATAGTCCTCGTAACGAGGTACAAAAGATGGAAATGGAGTTCTGGTAATTAAAGATCTAGGGCTCTGAAATCGAGGCCTCTAGCTACTTTATGCCTGGGAATGGTGAACGAAATGCATAAAAGGGTCGAGCACTACATTCGTGGATTGGTGCCTGAGATCAAAAGCATGGTGACTGCTTCCAACCCTGCCAGTATTCAGCAAGCCATCCGATTAGCTCATAAGCTAACTGATCAAGCAGTAGAGCAGGGACGACTACCCAAGCGGGGTGCTGTGGCGAGCGTCTCCCACAACAAGAGAAAGTGGGATAGTCCCACCAACAAAGCATCATCTTCTAGTAGTCACACATTCACCATCCATCTTATGCCTGTTACGCTTGGAAGTTTTGATGTAGTAATAGGCATGGATTGGCTCTCCAACAAACAAGCGGATGTCATATGTCACGAGAAGATCATAAGAATTCCTGTTGGTGAAGAAGTCCTTACGGTCAGAGGTGATAGGAGTGGTGCAGTGATAGGCATCATCTCGTATAGGAAGGCATAAAAGTTATTGAGGAAAGGTCGTTAAGCCATATTGGCACTCGTCACTGATAAGCAACCGGAAGAAAGGAAGATAGGATATTCCCGTAGTACGTGATTTTCCAGAGATGTTTCCAGAGGATCTTCCTGGATTACCACCTCACCGCCAAGTGGAATTTCAGATCGATTTGACTCCTGGCGCAGTCCTGATTGCTAGGGCACCTTATCGATTAGCACCGAACGAATTACAGGAGTTGTCGTCACAACTTTAGGAGCTTTTAGATAAGGGCTTTATCCGACCTAGCACATCACCTTGGGGAGCCCCTGTTCTGTTTGTCAAGAAGAAAGATAGCACATTTCGGATGTGCATCGACTATAGGGAACTGAACAAAGTCATAATCAATAATAGATATCCCTTACCTCGAATAGACGATTTGTTTGATCAACTGGAAGGGTCAAGTTTTTATTCTATGATTGATTTGAGGTCTGGGTTTCATCAGCTGAGAGTTCGAGAGTAGGACATCTCGAAGACTGCTTTTCATACATGACATGGCCATTACGAATTCTTGGTCATGCCGTTTGGGTTGACAAATGCACCAGCAGTATTCATGGATCTCATGAATCGTGTGTGCAAACCATATCTTGATCAATTTGTCATTGTATTATTGATGATGTATTGATTAATTCAAAGACTGAGGAGGAGCATGAAGAGCACTTACGTTTAATTTTTAACTGCTTAGAAAAGATCAATTGTACGCGAAATTTTCTAAGTGTGATTTCTGGATACGTGAGGTGCAATTCCTGGGTCACATTGTTAACGAGAAGGGGATACATGTGGATCCAACCAAGATTCAGGCAATAAAGAATCGGGCTGTACCCAAAACGCCAAGCGAGATACGACAATTCCTTGGGTTAGCAGGATATTATCGATGGTTTATCAAAGGATTCTCTAAGATTGCACAACCTCTCACAGCTTTGACTCACAAAGGAACGACATACAAATGGGGTGAAAGTCAGGAATCTGCTTTCCCGGTTGCTAAAGCAGAAACTATGTAGCGCGTCGATATTGGCATTACCGGAAGGTAATGATGATTTTGTAGTCTACTGTGACGCTTCAATTCAAGGATTGGTATGTGTCTTGATGCAGCGTGATAAACTGATAGCTTACGCCTCAAGACAACTGAAGGTTCACGAGAAGAACTATACCACCCATGACTTGGAATTAGGTGCGGTGGTTTTTGCCTTAAAGATTTGGAGACAATACTTGTACGGTACCAAGTGCACTATCTACACCAATCACAAGAATCTTCAACGCATCTTTGAGCAAAAGGAATTGAATATGAGGCAACGGCATCGGGTGGAGCTACTGAATGATTATGAATGCGCTATCAAGTATCATCCGGGAAACGCGAACGTGGTTACTGATGCCCTATGCCAGAAAGAAACCTCTAAGCCTAGACAAGTCCGAGCTTTACAGCTTATGATCAGCACTCAACTACCTGAGCTAATTAAAGAATAACAGATAGAGGCGTTGAAAGTAGAAAACGTTGAGTCTGATACGTTACATGGAATGGAAAAACAATTAGAGGTGAAAGAGGATGGAATTTGTTATTTCATGGATAGACTTCGGATACCTCGACATGGCAATCTAAGAGACTTGGTGATGAGTGAGGCGCAGAAGTCGAAATACTCTATACATCCTGGATCTAACAAGATGTACCATGACTTGAAGGCACACTACTGGTGGCCTAACATGAAGGCGGATGTAGCTACATACGTGAGCAAGTGTTTGACATGCTTGAAGGTGAAAGTGGAGTAGCAAAAACCATCTTGTCTACTACAAGAACCCGAGATCCCTGTATGGAAGTGGGATCAGATATCTATGGATTTTATCACTAAGTTACCTCGCACTTCTACTAGTTGTGATACAATATGGGTTATCGTGGATCGATTAACAAAGTCTGCTCATTTCCTAGCAATTAAGGAAACAGACAAGATGGAGAAATTAACCCGACACTATCTGAAGGAGATCATTTCAAGACATGGTGTACCGATCTCAATTATTTCAGACCGCGATGCTCATTTCACATCGCACTTCTAGCAATCAATGCAGAAATCTTTGGGTACGCGACTGGATATGAGTACTGCATATCACCCACATACTAATGGTCAAAGTGAGCGTACTATACAGACGTTAAAGGACATGCTACGTGCTTATGTGATTGACTTTGGGAATAACTGGGAAGTTCACCTACCATTGGTGGAATTTTCTTATAACAACAGTTATCACACTAGCATAAAGGCAGCACCTTTTGAAGCTTTGTATGGGAGAAAATGTAGATCACTAGTTTGCTGGGCTGAAATTAGTGATAGTCAGTTAACGGGTCCCGAGTTAATACATCAGATAACTAAGAAGATTATGCAGATAAGGAACCGTATGTCTACAGCGCGCGATAGACAGAAGAGCTATGCGGACAAGCGACAGAATCCCTTAGAGCTCCAAGTTGGCGACGAAGTCATATTGAAAGTCTCACCATAGAATGGCGTAGTTCGGGTTGGCAAGCGTGGAAAGCTAAATCCAAGATACGTTGGACCATTTGAGATATTGGAAAGAATAGGTCCAGTGGCCTATCGACTAGCCCTACTTGATTCGCTAAGTGGAATCCATGACGTATTCCATGTTTCAAATCTAATGAAGTGTTTAACTGGCGAAACGATGGTCGTACCGCTAGAAGAAGTTCAAGTGGATGAAAAGTTACGCTTTAATGTCAGTCGAGGTGATGGACCGTGAGGTAAAAACACTTAAGCAAAGCTAGATACCCATAGTCAAAGTTTGTTGGAACACGTGACGTGGACCAGAATTGATCAAATGAAACTTAAGTATCCTCAATAATTTGCAAGACGATGCCTACAGACGAAGGTATTGATTTAAATTTCAGGACGAAATTTCTTTCAACATGGGGATGATGTGACAACTCATCCAAAACACACTCGATTTTGATTTTTGTGTGCTAATGTAGTAGACCAGTGATGGAACACTCACCATGTAACGTAATTTTTGAGGCGGAAATTCTTTCAACATGGGGATAATGTGACATCCGGTAATTTTCCGTTACCAAACTCAATTTGTTCCGTTAAGTCTTGCATACACGTGTCGTGAGCACACAATAATTGCCTTTGAACGTTTGTGACTTGAAAATAATTAACAATGATAAATAATAATAATCTAATCAATAATGTGATTATTGTATTATGTTTATGTGTTTACGCGATTTTAGTATTAATTGTTAATTTTATCACGTAACGTGGCAACGTGTTATATTTAATTCATATATTTTGTGACTAGTGAAAATAATATATATGATTTTTATTAGTGATTAATAATGTTGGTATTTTATAGTGAAAATCTTTTAAAAAGTGTTTAAAAAAGTTGTTTTTATAAAATATAAATAAAGGGGGTTAAGTGTAATTACCATAAACTAAACTTAGCAAATACAAAAATTAAACCCTAATCCCCCCAACACCCCAAAACAGCGGCCGACCCCCTCATTCCCCACCTTCATACCCCACCTTCATTCGGTTTTGATCAAGCAACAACAATCAAGAATCAATTTTGATTAGTTCAAGCACTACAACACATTGGCAAATTCACTTCTTGGCCAATTTCACGTTTAGAGGTTAGATTTTGATTGGTTTTCATGGACTTTTGATCTTACTAGAACCCTGGGCCGAAAATTGAGATGAAGGTTGAAATTGATGTTGTTTGATGATGTTATGATGATAGTTAGGTTATATTGATGCTAGTTAACGTTGATTATGCAAGAAAGTAACTTTATTTGAACATTATTTTCTTGGTATGAATGCTAGAAATAGTGATTTGATCATGAATTGATGTTGTTGATGTGTTTATGATGATGATTAGGTGCTAGATTGTTGGTATGAATACTAGAAACTTTGGAATAAATGTTGTAGTTCATAGCTTGCCAAAAGTATAAACTTTTTATGTTGAACATTTATGAATTGTAATGAGTTGGTGATGTAATGTGCTTAATAATGATTCATGAGTATTGGATAATGATTTTGGTGCAAGAAATCTATGCATGATGTGGTCTAGTTCATACCTTGCAAAAAGTGGAAACTTTTGTTCATGATGATTGATGGATTATGATGATTAGGCATTGTTGATCATGTATAGATGTCGTTATGAGCTTGAATTGGTATATTAGTAATGAATTCATGAATACATTGAGTTTTTGATGGATTTGGGATGTACTTTCCCAAAAGGGAGACTTTATTTGCACAATTTCTTAAATGTGAGGAATTGAGCATGTTTGGGACATCAGGATCATGGTAGTATGTTCATGAATGATTTCTAATGTGGTTGAATGTGTTGTTTGGGTTGTATGAATGTTTATTTGGTTAGTTATCTATTTTGGCCTATTTATGGGAATTCATAGTTATGGGTTATATGGATATGTTGTGCATGGTTTGATCCTTGTATGATGCATTAGTTGTGTTATAGTTACACTGAGCATGATAATTCTTATGGACTTGTATGAGTTGTATGATGATCTAATGTGGTGTAATGACCTAGGTAAAACTTGAGTTGACAATGTGATACACATGGATAATTGGTATGATACTCTTATATGTGAAGCTGTCACACATGATTAAACTATATATCAACTAATATGTCCCCAACGGGTCAAACGGGTCAACTTGGTCACATGTGTGTTATCTTTGTAAAACCTTGAGTTCATTGATTGTAGCGCACTTAAGGTTTCTTTGGGATTTCTCTGTACATGTACTTATGTACTTGTGTGTTCTAGGTAACCTCTGAAGGTTTTCTTTCCACTTGTCCTTGTCAAATTAAACTTTAAGTATCCTTTACGCGCATCAGGTGAGTTCATGCCCCACTCATTTTACATAATCTCTTTTGGGGGAGATAGCATACTGATATTTACAAACGCTTTATTATTATGAGTTGTCTATGGTTTTAATATAGTGTTGATTACCATGGAAAATCCTCACACTTTCGGTTTGTTAATAATTATTTAGCAGGAAATCTTGGGTAGTATTACTAGGTCTGACGAGTCCCACCTATGTGACTCGAGGTCAGACGGGTGCAATATTGTCCTAATGAACATTATCACGACCTGGTAAGTCGTGGCGGGAGGCAAACAACGTAAAACAGTCAGCTTCAAACGCTAAATCACTATGATAATTACTAATTGTAAATAGACTAGCTATCTATTACAATACACTGCTTATGTTTTATAACTATCACTGATTATTATATAACGCAAACTCATGAATTCACCAACCATTGTGTTGACTTGTTTAGTATGCTATTCTCAGGTTAGGAGTTGCTATTGCCTAGGAGCATGTTGCTTTGTTGTTGTGTGGCCTTACAGTGGTACAATCATCATGTTTACATCAGTTTAATAACCCATCCCTAACATCACCATCAGCCCAAACCCACCTGCTTCCATATCAATAGTTGAACACCAACATTCAAGCCATCAAATAACCCATCCCTAATAGGTTATTATAGTCTTGTTTTTCTCTTTAATTCTAATATAGTCTTAAAATTTTTTATAAAGATTTTAACAATTAGTTATTATATTACTGTAACTTGTATACAAAACATAATACACAACATCTAAAATCATATGTTACAACATTATAATAATAATAATACACAACTATAATCACACTAAGATAACAAAAATACACCATCTAAAACCATATGTTACACCATTTTACCATATGTTACATTGTTACACTGCTGTAAACAGTAGTAAAACTATAATGAAAAATAATATGTAAACCAATGAAAACTAATGTAAACTAAATGTAAAATATACATCATTAAACGATGTAACTATACCAACGTGATTTCAATTAACATAACAACCAAACGACATTATATCAATGTAAACCAAATTTAAAAAATTAAAGAAATATAACATGTACATAGTTACATCAAGTTTTAATGATATACTAATGCAATATTTAGCAAAGTTGTAACGAAACATCAGGTCACACTATGAAAAACCTAATATTAAACAATATTACACCAACGTAAACTGATGAAAACCAATATTAACCAATGTATATCAATCTGTAAAACAAATATAAACTGAAAATAACAAAAATGAAAAAAGTAGATATATGAAACAAATTAAAGTACCCAGATCTTGATGCAACTTTTGCATCATCTTACCAATGTAAACCAAATGTAAAAAATTAAAGAAATATCACATGTATTTAGTTACATCAGGTTTTAATGATATATTAATGAAACATTTAGCAAAGTTGTAACGAAACATCATATTACTCTATGAAAAACCTAATATTAACCAATATTACAGTAATGTAAACTGATGTAAACTAATATTAACCAATGTAAAATAATCTGTAAAATAAATATAAACTGAAAATAACAAAAAATAAAAAAGTAGATATATGAAACAAATTAAAATACCCAGATTTTGATGCAACTTTTGCACATTCTTCTCTAACTCATTCGCCTTCTCATACGGATCTGTAAAGCCGATCGGCGTCCAACGGAGCTGTGTTGTGAATCAAAGTATGATTCATTGTTAAACATTAAAAAATAACACACACACCAAAAATAAAAAAATGGAAAATTAAAAGCAATAAGCTTATAGAAGTTGAGATTTGAGCCGTGATGATCGTGTAGACAAAGTCGGTGGTGACGACAAGGAGAACCTAGAAAAATGGAATGATTATAACAACAAAACAGGAAAAATTTTTTTACAAATTTATAACTAGATTTTACATAACTATACCCAAAATTTTGTAAGTACCTTATATATTACCAAAAATTTTCTAAATGAAACCTATCCCAATTCAATAAAACCAAAAATGGGTCCTAAAAGTAACTTCTTTGAACAAAGTTAAGGCATGTTATGCAAAATTCAAGAATTTGATCATTCAAACAGATTGTTTCTTCATAACATCAATATCTTCCCAAAAATTTGATTAAAATTTGACCTGCAAATATTAAATAAAAAATTACATACCTTCCAGATTTCAAATGGTGCATTTTAGTAGAACAAATCTACCTTAGATCCAATGTCTTTGAAGCTTCCAGAAGGCATATTGAAGGGATCTGATGCCAGATCTAGATGCTTTAGTAACCGGTGACCTTGGAGTGTGCTTGCTGGTGGTGTGACGGTGTGAACAATGACACACCAGACACATCGGCTTGAACGAAAGAGGTGTAAAATTTGGTGGATCGTGTGCTTCTATTTTGGATCTGTGCATTTCAGGGATCTTTAAAGAAGAAGAAGAAGAGATATATAGATTGTAAGTGTACGTGTTGGGTTTAGATAGAGAGAGAAACTGACAAAAAGTAAAAAAGTACCAAAACAACAAATTACCTAAATACCCTTTATCAAATCTCAACCCTTCATATGGCATCTAGATTTTTAATATAAAATCAGTGGTTGTGGTTGGGTTAAAGGGTTCTCACAATTACTTATAGTTTTCATATTAACCAAATCCTATATATATATATATATATATTATATATATATTATATATATATATATATATGTATATATATAACTCCGATTATTGTCGAACCTCCGTCGCTGCAGCTGAATTGGCTGTTGCTACTGGGGTTAAGGTTGACTACTGGACGATGTTGCTTGTTGTCGGGCACGCTTGCCGCGGCGCCCCGCTTGGGTAGACATCCCTGCTCTACCGCCTGATCAGTTAGCTTATGAGCTTACCGGATGGCTTGCTGAAGAGTGGCGGGGTTGGAAACAGTCACCATGCTTTGGATCTCAGGCACCAATCCCTGGATATAGTGCTCAACACTTTTGTGCATTTCATTCACCATCCCCGGACATAAAGTGGCTAGTTTGTGGGTCCGGGTGGTGTAGGCCTCGATTTCATAGCCCTGCATCTTGAGCTGCCAGAACTCTATTTCCAGCTTCTGTACCTCGTTGCGAGGAAAATATTCCTCGATCATGATTTCCTTGAATTCAGCCCAAGGAAGATCATTGGCCATAGCCTGGCCCAACATTTGGACCTGAGCGTTCCACCAGGAAAGAGCTGCACCTTCTAGAGTCCCGGTGGCATACTTCACCTGATCAACAGGCGGGAAGTTGCATTTAGCGAAGACAGACTCGGTCTTCTCGAACCACCGTACCAATCCTACATCTTCTTCTGTCCCGCTGTAGGTGTATGGTTTGCAGTCCATAAAGGACTTGTAGGTACCCAATGGTGGTCTTATTTTAACACAACAAACATTGGTCAGATATCCTATACGCTTAACTAGGATAATTGGTTAAACTTCCCGTTGTCATTTACCTTCGGCTGTCCCGGCTGGGCAGCAGCCACTGTTGCCTGAACATGCTCGTTTATCAAGGCAGCTAACTCCACAGGCGTCATATTTATGGCACTGCCTCCACGGCCTCCGACTTCACGTCCACGTCCACGCCCACGTCCACGTCCACGCCCACGTCCACGTCCACCGGCGTCCATATTTCAGTTTACATTCACAAATACAATAATGAGTAACATCTAACATATTTATCTCATCGAAGTATAGTAAACAATAAGAAATAATGATTTTATCACAATCACAACATTTATAACAAAAATAATAACCAAAGGTAAATAAATTGTAAATGAGTCATAAAATATTCATCAATGTCAAAATTTGAGTTTGTCTGTTGGGAAGGAAACAACCCTTCCCACATAGGTTTCAAAAGAAAGAAACACTACATAGTCTAAGTCATACAAAAGAAAATCAATCCACAACATACGATCCATCGTTGTCGTCATCCATTTCTTCTGGTTCCTCATCCTCATCAGGGGCTTCCTCAGGGTCCTCATCCCAGGGTCCTCTGCCAGAGCAGGAGCTGTAGCAATCTGGAGTGCTGCCAGTTCGCCCTCTAGAGTAGCAAGCCTAACATTTGTCATCCCTTCCCACTGCTCTAGTTCATTCACGCGTCCCGTAAGCGCTCCTACGCCAT
Source organism: Flaveria linearis (assembly GCA_024085815.1). Lineage (NCBI taxonomy): Eukaryota > Viridiplantae > Streptophyta > Magnoliopsida > Asterales > Asteraceae > Flaveria > Flaveria linearis. The sequence goes on from CM044001.1 coordinate 41,496,116, forward strand.
TAGCCATTGCATAGCACCCATTAAAGGTCTTTTCCTGTTGTCCTTCGAGCGCATCCATCCACTGTCATAGTTCCCGTACCTCGTGTTTCAGGGTATAATTCTTAGCTATGAGTTTCTTGACTCGTTACTGCTCGGTATCCAGTGCAGCCACTAGTGCAGCAATAACTTGCTCGTTTTACTGTACTGTCCGTGGAAGAGAAGGTGTAGGCTGCTCAGTGTTGTTCCTTGTTCTTGGCCTCGGAACAGGCATGCGTTCCCTATACATTAAGTGATCTATGAACTTAGGGTAGAAGCTCCAGTCTCGTGAAGGATCATGCTCCATCAAGGCAAAAGGCTGATCCCAATCAACTTCTTCAGAAGGGTAATAGTGTTGGGGCCAGTTAGGTCCATTGTCTCGTACAGGTGAATAAGGAGGTGGGGACTCAGAACGTGTAGGAGATACCGGTCACTTACCCGGAGCTCTCGATGATGATGCCATGCTACAGAGAGTGTGATGTGTATGTCAATGAGTATACAACAGAGGAATAAGGAACAAGTAACTAACTAATTATGTGCGATTATAATCTTATGTGTATGCAACCTAGTGTCCTATTAGCAATGGCTCTGATACCAATCTGTCACACCCTCAAAATCCGCATACGGAGTTTTACTGCAAGGCGCGTGACAAACCAGGATCTCAGTCATTAGTTACTCAGAATGACTCTATATGAACTAATAAACACAATCAGAGTTTAACTTTAAATACTGCGTAAGCGTTTAAATAAGTAGTAGACCTAAAAGAATATAACGAGTAAAGAAAATGCGCAAAACATACGCGCCCAATCCTAATGCAAAACTCAAACATAACTGTTTAAATTGACATAATTCAAAATAGTATTTAAAACCATGCAGACAACTCAACAATGCTGACGTGTGAGTGCTCCTACGCAACTGGAAACCTTGACCTAAGAATAGCATACTAAACAAGCCAACACAATGGTTGGTGAATTCATGAGTTTGCGTTAAATAATAATCAGTAAAAGTTGTAAAACATAAGCAGTGTATTGTAATAGATAGCTAGTCTATACACAATTAGTAATAATCATAGTGATTTCGCGTTTGAAGCTGACTGTGTTATGTTTGTTGCCTCCTGCCATGACTTACCAGGTCGTGACAATGTTCATTAGGACAATATTGCACCCGTCTGACCTCGAGTCACACAGGTGGGGCTCGTCAGACCCAGTACTACTACCCAAGATTTCCTGCTAAATAATTATTAACAAACTAAACGTGTGAGGACTTTCCATGGTAGTCAACACTATATTAAAACTATACACAACTCATAATGATAAAGCGTTTGTAAATACAAGTATACTATCTCCCCCAAAAGAGATTATGTAAAAAGAGTGGGGCATGAACTCACCTGATGCGCGTAAAGGATACTTAAAGTTTAACTTGACAACAACAAGTGGAAAGACAACCTTTAGAGGTTACCTAGAACACACAAGTACATAAGTACGTGTATACAGAGAACATAATGAAACCCTAGGTACTCTACAAACCAAAGGACTCAAGGTTTTAGAATAACAGACAGATTTGACTCAGTTGACCCGTTTAACACGTTGCTGATATTATAGGTGATAATTCATTCAAACATGCATAACGATACTTCACACATGGTTAACATATAAATAGATCACACATGGCACTTCATTACTCATAAGTACTAATTAGATCATCATACCATCAAATATCTTACAAGTCATGCGAATCTCAACTATTATCATGCTCAATAGCTATAACATAACTAACACATCCTACAAAGATCAAATCACGCACCACATGCCACGTGAAGCCACTCATGACTTCACACCTTAAACCCTGCCAATCCTACTAAGATAAGGGCCTCAGATTCACAATGATCATAATCAGATTCATCAACAAAGTTCATTCCAGCCAACATACACAATAATGACCAATTCCAGTCCCAAACATGATTCCCTAATCACTAATCACGGTTCATCATCATATATGATCACCAAAAACCTAAATTCTCTTCATGATCAGTCAAGCATCCAAACAACTCAATTAACACATTCTACCATATTTGCAACATCAATAAACACTCTAACATGATCCTAACATTAAGAACATGTCCAAATCATCATATCCAAAGTTCTACAAAAATAAAGTTTCCCTTTTGGGGAAGTAACACCCAAAAGTGATCTAGCATCCAATTCAATCATAATTTCATCAATTTCATGCCTAACCAAGCTCATAACATATCTAGACATGATCAATAACACCTAATTAACATGATTCATCAATTTCATACTCAAAAAGTTACTATCTTTAGTAATGTATGAACTATAACATATATTCTTGAATTCCCAATGTTCATAACAACAATCTAACATCTAATCATCATCATAAACACACCCATAACACCAATTCATCAACAATTCAACATTTAATGCAAATTAAAGTTACTATTCTTAGTAACCTATGAACAATCCATCAAAAACGTAACTTTCTTGTATAATCATTGTTAACTAGCATACATACAACCTAATTAACATGATAACATCATCAAACACACAAAAATCAACATCATCAACACCCAATTCGTATCTTGGGTTTCGGCCAACTTCAAAATCCATGAAAAAGCACCAATTAACCTTTAATTCGCGAAAAGTAACAAACTTTGAGACTCCTAATGTGTTGTATACCTTGAAATCAATCCAATCCAAAGTCCAAGTGCTTGATCTTGGTTGAATTTGAATGGGAGAGGGGGTAGAGAGGTTGATCGCAGCCAAATGGGGCATGGCTAGGGTTTTTTTTGTTTTAATTCACTTAATTTGCATATTTACCTTTTAAACTGTTTTGTTTTGTATTTTATAAAAAAATAGACTTTAAAATCCTTTTTAAAAGTGTTAATACCTAAGTTATTAAACATATAAACTCATGGTAACAATTATATATTTTATCTTTACAAACACAAAACATACGAATTAATACACACGTATCCACGTTACGTGATTAATTCCCAATTAATATTTAAAACACATAAACACATAAGGATAATAAAATAATCATATAATCAGTTAAATTATCATTACTTTAACATTATTAATTATTATTATTATTAGGTCACAAACATTAAACGACAACTGGTGTGTGCTCACGACACATGTACGCATGACTTAACGGAACTAACAGAGTTTGGTAGCGGAAAATTACCGGATCTCACATTATCCCTATGTTGAAAGAATTTTCGTCTTGAATATTGCGTTACATGGTGAGTGTTCCATCACTGGTCTACTGCATTGGCACATAAAAATCAAAATCGAGTGAGTTTTGGATGAGTTATCACATCATCCCCATGTTGGAAGAAATTTCATCCCCAAATTTAAATCAGTACCTTTGTCTGCTGGCGTCATCTTTTCAAACAGTTCAGGATACATAAGCTTCATTTGATCTTTACATTCCCACGTGAATTCTGGTCCGTGTCACGAGTTCCAACGAACTTTGACTATGGTATCTTGCTTTGCTTAAGTGTTTTCACCACACGGTCCATCACCTCAACCGGTTCTTCAATAAAGCGTAATTGTTCATGTTAGTGCTTCTTTAAAGATTAGAAAAACCTTTAAGTCCCACAGACATCACAACAACTGCTGAAGACTTTATCAGCTGATGGTGACAACAAGTGAAGACTTAATCAGCTGAAATACAAAGAATGAAGATATCAGCTGATGTACAATGTCTGAAGACATCAGCTGAAGTACAACAACCGAAGACATCAGCTGATGTACAACAACCAAAGACATCAGCTGATATACAAAGTCTAAAGACATAAACTAAAGTACAAAGACTGAACACAACAACTGAAGACATCAACTGAAGACATCAGCTGATGACAACAGCTGAAGTTCAAAGTTCAAGTCTGAAGTTCAAGTACTGAAGACTTTAGAGGTTGTCATAACAGCTGAAGAAGTACTCTTCAGTTGTTGTGATGGTTTTCCTTTTCAGTAGTTTCCTTTCAGTTGTTTCCTTTCAGTAGTTTCATTTTATATTTCAGTACTTTGTAAAACGTCTGAAGAGCATCACAACCGAAGACAACTGAAGTATATATAGCTTAGACTTGTGTAGGTTAGATAGAATTGAAAGAATCTGCTATTTACACATTCTAATTGTCTTTGCTATTATCAATAAACTCTATGAATTTTTGTTGATATTGTGCTTTGATTTGATTACTGTGGTTGTATTTCAATGAATTGTTCACTAATATCATCGCAGGTCTACACATTTGATCCTATCAAATGGTATCAGAGCTGTTGGTTGAGTGAATTGAGTTTTTTTTGAACTTTGAAAACTCAAATTTCACTTAATTCTGCGATTTATAAGCAATACAATTGAAATATTATGGATTTCAGTTTTGTTTAATCATCAGAAACATGAATTGAACCACAATTAGCAGTCAAATTCATCAAATTTCAGAGAATTAGTTGAATTTGAGTTCGAAAAGTGTTCGTATTTGTCGAACTGAGATTTGAGACATTCACTGGTTTGTTATAGATAATCAAAGAAATTGAAATTAGAAGATTGTTTATCGACATTACATCTACTTAATTGGAAGATTTCAATCCAATTCATCAAGTTTTGATTGATTTCAGAAAAATTGAGTTCGTTACATTCATAAGAACATGATGAATGTGGCACATGAGGGTTGAAAATTACTAAAAATTGCCTGAGTATTTAGGCGCTTGACAAGGTGCAGGCGCTTTATAACTGTGTAGGCATTTTCAAGCTAGACGTTTTACAACTGTTGAGGAGTATTTCTACTGTTTAAGCTCAAGTAATTTCAGACGCATCAAAACTGTTGGGACGCATCAGAACTGTTTGGGCATTTGTAACTCCCAGACGTCGGACAACAGTTTTGACGTATTGCAACTGTTCAGGCGCTTCAACTTTAGGCATTTTTGGAAATTTTTCTAAGGCAATCCCTTAGACGGTTCTTGTTCAAATTTAGAAGTTCTACAACTGTTGGGACGTTTCTGACTGTTCAGGCGCATATCACTAAATACTTAGAAATTTTAAAAAAATTTTGAAAAATCCAAAAATAATTTTAATTCATTTGTTTAACTCAAAAACTTAAAAATCAACAAAAATATAAGAATGGTGAAATCAGAAGACTCAGAAAATAGAGTTCCTAAACTTAAAAAACAGAGCTGATTTCAAAAATTAGTCACTTAGGTTAAAACATCATTTGAATTCCATTGACACTGATCTTTGGAAATCTATTAAAAAAGGATCGTACATTCCAATAACCACTGATGGGTCTTATAGGGGTTTTATATATACTAAAGATTCACAAGAACCCTACCCTGAAGATGGTTTGCAAGGAGATGATTTCAAAAACATCAAGAATGATATCAAAGCATACTCCTTGATGTGTAAAGGACTACCTTTGGAAGTTCTAGCAAGGCTTGATGGATATCAAACTAGATATACCATGTACAAAGCCTTAAAAACCATATGTGAAGGAGGAAAATAGATTCAAAACCTAAAGAAACAAAAGTTGAAAAGGCAATTAGAACTATTTCAACAATTGTCTTGTGAAACGGTAAACTAGATGATGAACAGATTTGTTCAGCTCACAACTGAGATGTCAACAGCTGGCATCAAGCCTGATCTTGAAGATCTAAATCTCAGACTACTTAATGCTTTACCCTCATCATGGAAACAAGCAGTGACATTGCTAAACCATACTGAGAAGTTCCCCATGGATTTATATCTGCTTATTGCTAAAATAGAGTCTGTTGAAATTGATGAAAGCTTAAGGAAAAATGATAGAGCAGCATCAATGTCATAATGTCAATTTGTTGCATCTCCTGCAAACTCTGTTGAAAATGCATTCATGGCAAAGATTGAGAATGTTACAGAAGAAGAGGGACTTATTTGTTGGAGTAGGATTCTTCACTGATTCATCATTCACAAGTGTTCCTACTTATACAACACAGTCTCATCCTCAATCTCCTCCTAAATCTCAAAGTTTTAATGTTAAAACACAGACTCCATCAACTAACTCTGCTAAATCTAGCAAAGTTAAAGATGTTATAAACATCCTATTAGAGGATGACGAGTCTAAAACTGCTTTCACTGCATTCATGGCTAGTTTTTAAGCATATCAAGGTAGCTATTTAACTTAGTTAGACCTTGTTTTGCAGGATTTGTTTGAGATGGATCCTGAAGATGTTGAAGAGATGGATCTAAATTGGCAGATGGTGATGATTGCCTATAGAACACAAAAACACTCATATGTCAACAGGAAGTACAAGCCTAGTGCTAACAAAACTGTTGGTTTTGACAAGTCAAAGTCAAGGTGTTTTAACTGCAATAGTTATGGACATTTCTCCAGAGAATGCAAAGCTCCCAGGAATAATGGAGGAAATGCTCAATCAAGTTCTGGTAATCAGAGGTTTCAATTAGCACAGAAGACTTTCCAAAAGACTTATCAAAGTCTTCCTATGCCTGAGCTTAAAGATGAATCAAAATCATCTGAAGAGCCCAAGAAAGCTCTTGTAGTGAGCATTAAAGACGGTTATGATTGGAGTGCATATACTGAACAATTTACTAATGATCTAACCTCAAGTTTATCTCTTGTTGCAGAAATTTTGGGGGAGGATTGGTCCGAGAACAGTGATCCAAAATTGGAAGGTGAAAATGAAGAAGATGACTATGATTGTTGTGACAAATCTGATCCTAAGGAGGATACAGATGAAGTAGCTCTAATGGCACAATCTGATCAACCCAAGGTTGACACTTCATCCTCAAACTCTAAAACCTCATCTCCAAAATTTCCTGAAATACCATCTGAAGTTAGAGAGAAACTGTGCACTAAATCATGCTTCGAACATGTTGAATACTATAGAAGCTATTCATATAAAATATGTGAGAAATTGAAACAAGAAGAGTCAATGCATAACAAATTAAAATCTGATCATAAAATAGCAGATCAAAAGATCATTTCTCTTCAAACATCATAGAACAAAACTATAAAAGAATTAGAAATTGTGTCTAAACAATTGGAAGAGATAACCAAAAATCTTGAACAGGAGAAGATAGCACATGCTGCGACTCAAATGGATCTTGCTAAAGTTAAAAGTTCAAAAATGATAGTTGAAAAACTAGTGAGTAAGAGAAAAGATAAACATAAAGCGGATTAGGATTCACTCATGAACCTATGCCTGAATCAATAACAAACACCTTACCTGAGAACTTTCATACGCATGATCATTCTCCTGAGAATAAGGCTAAACTAAAAGCATTTCAGAACAAAATCAAGAATTCTGAATGAGAAGAGGAAAAAGATAATGTAAAAGTTTTTGTTGAAAATGATTAAGAAAAGATTAAAAATGGTCATCCAATCAAGATAAAATCTTATGAACCTAAACAAACAAATCAGAACGCTTCTGATCAAATTCTTTCTGCATTGGAAGAAGTGAAAGTTAAAAGCAAAGATAAAGTTAAACATTAGGAAGGAACATCAGAAGATTCAAACTCTGTTGATCTAAAATAGAAAGATAATGAAAACGAATCTTCACCTGAAGATGTTCAATTTGAAAGTAAACCAAGTTCTTCTAAAGCCAAGAATCAAAGAAGAAGAAGGAAATCATCTAAAACCAAAACTGAACAAAACAAAAGTTCAGAAAATTTGATCAAACCAACAAATCAAGCAACTAAACTCAAACCTATAAAATCTGGGTCAGCTGGTTTTTTGAATATGAACTCTATTCAACAAAAAAAGATAAGTCCTAAGAACAAATCTCACCCTAATCTGAAAATGGGTTCAGATTCTAAGACTTCCGGTGTTACAAAAAGATTTGTTCCTAAGGAATTAAAGAAGGAAGTTCATGAAAAAAAGATGAAAAGTAATTTGTCAAAAAACAAAATGTCACCTCAAAAGCAAAAATTGACAACTCAAAAACAACAATTTAACCTTTTGATGCCAAAATATAAAAATGAATCAAATATAGCGTCAACATCAAAAGTTAACAAGCGGTTGTTTAAATCTCCATAAATGTACTGTGAAATATCTGATATGAAAAATCACAATACTGTTGAGTGCTATTTCAATAAGTACTGTCACATATGTGACATGAGAAATCATTCTACAACAGATTGTTATTTTAAAAAATATTGTACTTACTGTGATGAGAAAACTCACAATACCGAGAATTGTTATTATAGAAAGAGTTCACCTAATAGAGGATTTGCCAATTCAAACATGAGCAAATGTTATGTTAATCCTAAGTATATGAGAAATCAAACTGATGGATTTCAACGATTAACTAACCAACCATCTTTAGGTCTGAGATCTTTCCAAAAGAACAATTGTGTGAGGCCAAAACAAGTTCTAAAAGAACAATTCATACCAAGATCTGTAAGAATGACTAATAAAAATGTTGGTAATAAATATTTTCAAAAATTGATCACCTTAAATGGTATGAATGTTCACAAAAATAATCCACAACAATTTCATAACAAGATTGGTAAATTCATTAAGAATAAACCTGATTTGAATAATCTTCATTTCAAACAATTTACCATTGTTGAAAAATCTGGAAAACCCAAGACCATCTCGGATTTGGTAGATATCTCAACTTAATTTTCTTGTTATGCAGGTACGCCTGAGAAGACCACTCAATACATGGTATATGGATAGCGGGTGTAGCCGGCACATGACAGGTAATCCTTCCTTGTTACAAGACTTTAAGTTAAAGGATGGAACGCATGTCTCCTTTGGTGGTGATGTGGGTGGAAAAATAACAGGAGAAGGAATAGTATCAATGGGATAATAAGCTTCGACAAAGTCAACTTCTATTCACAGTTGAACTTTAATCTTTTAAGCATATCCCAAATATGTGATAAGTTATATTCTGTTCTATTTGATGATTCTTTCTGTTATGTGTTAAAGTCAGGATTTCAGATAAGCAAGGATTGGGTAATTGTTAAAGCTGAAAGCGATAGAGATGTATACAAGCTAGATGTGTCTCAGGTTGATCCTTCAACAGAAACAACTTGCCTAATTGCTAAAGCATCAAATGATGAAATCCAGCTTTGGCATAGACGTCTCGGACATTCAAACTTCAAGAACATGAACAAGCTTGTAGCAGGAAATCATGTCATTGGACTTCCATCTAAGAAGTTTGCAACAACTGATCACTGCTCCGCATGTTTGAAGGGAAAACAACACAGAGCGTCTTATAAGACCAAGCTGATAAACTCAAATTCCAAACCTCTATAGATATTACACATGGACCTCTTTGGACCAACAAATGTCAAGAGTATTAGAAGAAAATCATATTGTGTAGTTATCATTGATGACAATACAAGATTTTCATGGGTTTTCTTTTTTACATTCTAAATCTAAAATGGCTGAATTACTAAAAGAATTTATCATTAAAGTTGAAAATCAACTAGAACACAAAGTGAAAATAATAAGAAGTGATAATGGTACAGAATTCAAAAATGCTAACATTGAGATGTTTTGTGCAGAGAAAGGAATAACTCATCAGTTTAGTGCTCCCAGAATTCCTCAACAAAATGGAGTTGCTGAAAGGAAGAATAGAACATTGATTGAAGCTGCTCGTTCTATGTTAGCCAATGCAAAGATTCCTATCACTTTCTGGGATGAAGCTAATTGTGAAAGATAAATTCAAAACTCCTTATGAGTTAATGTTTGGTAGGAAATCAAATATAAATTTTCTAAAATCATTTGGTTGTCCGGTCATGATTCTTAATTTAAGTGACCATTTAGGAAAATTTGAAGAAAAATCTAATAATGGATTTTTTGTTGGATACTCATCTGTTTCAAAAGCCTATCGAGTTTATAACTCTAGGACAAATATTATTCTTGAAACATTCAACGTTAAATTTCTATAAAATTCTTTTCCATCAATTTCAAATGGACCTGCTTGGTTATTTGATTTAGATTCACTGTCAAACTCTCATCAATCTAACTTGTTTAATCAACCGAACTTTCTTGATTCTACAGGTAAGAAGAGCTCTAGAGGAGATCTTGGATCTTTTAGTGAGGATTCGGATTCTGACGACCCAGATGATGAAGGATCCTATATGCCCAAGACACATACAAGATTGATGTGGTTAGTACGTTATGATCCAAGTCAGGTCATACCTAATAACAAGTTATACAAACACCAACAAACATTTGTTTATTGATAGGATCATACAACAAATATAGACACCTAATTTAGAAAATTGGTTTTCTAAATATTGCTTTTGTGTTAGAACAAAATTATATGGATAAATTGTTCTAGAGAAATTTATATGTTTCATTATTTAAATGGTTAGATAATGACATATAAAAGAGTGTTGTTTTATAAAATTACAACTAAGTTTTAAATTTTATAAAATGAATGAATAAAAGAGTGTTAATAAGACAAAAGATTAAAATGGGTGGGAAACCCATTTTAACCAATGACTTCGGCCGCCCTTAGGGCCTTGGAGAACTCATTTTTTTGTATTGTTTGACTACAACACTTAACTCTTGCAACACTCTTCCAATTCATTCATTCATTGCAACACTCTTTCTCTCTCATACATGCATTAGCTTTCTCTCTTCTCCTTCTCTCCCAAAAATTCGAAATTCTTGGCTGAATTTCTAAGAAGTTTTGGCTGAACTTCTTGCTACTTGCTGGCTGAAATCTCGGGTTAAAGAAGAGGGTGAAAGTTTGGTGTAACACTACCTAGCAAGTACGTGTTTGGAAGACTTGTGGGTATCGAGATTTGAGGTCCTCCACCTTGAAGGATTGCTGCTCAAAACATCATCTATCTTCTCCTTTCTGTCGACTTTTGGAAGCGGCAGTAAGGTAGTTTGGCAGCTCTTTGAGGCTGTCATACAATGTTGTTTGTTGTGTTACATAGCTTGTTCATTCACATAATAAGATCCTTTGATTTTGGGTTTGCTTTCTTACATAAATATGTCACTTAAGAACACGAATTTTCAGCTTATAAACAAGTTTATAAAGCTTTATATCCGCTGCGTTTTCTGATAGTTTAAATGGTTAAACATGGATTTTGTGTTCTAGCAACCCGTCAATGGCATCAAGAGCCGGTTATGTGGATGACTTGCTTGTTTTGTCCTTAAAAATTGGTTTTAAAGGATGATAATAAACTTAGTTTAGGCTGATTTTGGGCTGCTAAGTTCATATGATATAAAATCCCAATCTTTCAAAGTCATATCACACATGCTTGTGATTAAACTTTGAAAGATATACATGTTTATTGTTTGTTTTGTTTGGACAAAATAAAACCCGAAATTTCAGTTTATGTTGGCTGAAATTTCGTGGTTTTAAGTGGGGTTTTCATTATACTTTTGGATGATATGATCATTGTTTATTTTAGTGCATAACCTAGCCATTGACCTTGTGTTGTTTGGATGTTTGTAATGGTCGTATTCATTCATTCAATTGGGTTGTATAATCTATTATTTGTATTGTGTTTCAAGTGTAATTTATTTATTATTGGGTTGTAATAAATAGATTAGGTGTATTTTCATTTTACTAGATATCTTGTATTAGGACTCTATCTCTTGTAATATGAAGACATACACATTGGAAGCACAAAGGAAGGTCATAAAAGAAACATGGAGCATTTTGGATGCGGTTTCAAGTGGGAAGCTTTTGGAAGCTTTTTATGTAATTTGTTTATGACCCTTCGGAATGCCCTATGGACCACACTTGTGATGGCAAACAAGTGTGGACCACCTTAGATGCTATGGTTATGCACATATACAAATTGTGGTTGTTTATATTATGCTTGTTTGATTGTGGTTTTATGAATGATTGTATGATATTTGGATATAATAAACAATCCTAATAAAAATGATCTTAACAAGCTAATATAATATGGTTCTTAATCATTAAGTATTAATAAATGGTTATTAAAAGGATTAATGGTTTTATAAATAAAATGGGTTTTATTAAAAGTACATAGAGTTTTCTAAACTAGAATTATGAAAACTTTGAATACCTAACAAACAAGTTTAACACCATCCTTTTGCACAACACTTAAGTCATATGGGAACTCTTAATGGAATAAAGGTCACCTAACCATTTTGAGGGAACTTGTGACTTAAGGTGAGAATACCACATTGGTGGGATAAAGGTCACCTAACCACTTATGTTGTTAAACTCACATGTGTGTGCAAGTAGGATAACTTGATTTGCAAACCATGTTAAATGGATCACCTACAATATGGTTTCCAAATGGTGTTGATGGGATTAACATGCCGACTTTACATATGATGTTTAAAGTCGATCCCATACCTCTAGAAGTTGCAAATGGTTGCAACCGTCAATTGTTGACCACCTTATTAATTTAAATCGTGGGATAAAGGTCACCTAACCACAATTTAAATGTCATGTTTGATTCTAGATTTAATATAAAAATAACCTTAAAAGGCGTTAATTATTAAAAATAGCAATATCGAAAATACTAAAATAGATCTTTGTTAAATTTTGTAGATGGCCACCAATAATGAAAATCACGATAACTCATCCGCGTCCAACCAATCACTACGAGCGATCCTCCAAAAGGAACATCTAAATCATAACAACTTTATTGACTGGTATCGAAACTTGAGAATCGTTCTCAAGCAAGAGAGAAGGTCATATGTTTTAGACGACCCTATCCCTGATCAACCTACTAAGGATGATGAGGAGGCCTACAACGATTGGCTTAAATACACTAAGGACTCTGTCCAAGTGTCTTGTCTCATGCTAGCAAGCATGACTCCGTATCTCCAAAAGGAGTATGAACATCACGGAGCTTACGACATGATAACCCAGCTGAGGAAACATTCCAACAGCAAGCAAGGGTTGAGCGCTTCGAAACGGTTCGAGCACTCCATGCATGTCGTATAGACGACAACCAATCTGTTTCATCTTATGTACTTAAGATGAAAAGTCATATTGACCGCCTCGAGAGGCTAAATTGTCCCGTTTCGAAGGAATTGGCCACGGATTTGATCCTAAATGGCCTTACCAAAAAGTTCGAGACATTCGTGTTGAACTACAACATGAATGCTTGGGACAAGAGCATTGGTGAGCTTCACTCAATGCTCAAAACGGCCGAGGCGGACATGGGTAAAAGGGTTTTACCCGTTCTCACCATCAATGAAAGTGGGAACAACAAAAGGCCTCATCCCACACCCAAGGCAAAGGTTGCCAAGGGTAAGGGACATGTTTGGGGAAAGGGGAAAGGGGTGGTAAGGGTACCACCCAAACCACAAGAGAAGAAGCAAAAGGTTGCTACAAATGACCCATGCTTCAAGTGTGGGGAGATAGGACATTGGGCAAGGAATTGTCCTGTCCATCTCCAAGAGTTGAAATCCAAGAGGGATGCCGGGCAGACCTCAGGTACAATATACATGATTCATATTGATCTTAATGTTACATCTTCTAACACATGGGTATTGGATACCGGATATGGAACTCATATTTGCAATTTGTTGTAGGGGTTCACAAGAAGTAGGGACTTCAAACAAGGGGATGTTAGCCTCTTCATGGGCAATGGAACTAAAGTCTTAGTTGAAGCTCGTGGGGACTACATCCTAAGACTTCCAAGTGGTTTGGAAGTTATTTTGAAGAATGTTTTGTATGCTCCTACTTTGACTAGGAACATAATTTCTGTATCACAACTAAGACATTATGATTATGTATTATCCTTTATTGAAAATGATATTCATGTTTCTTGTTGGATCATGATGAGGCTGGTACAACCAAAATCACTTCATAGTCATCTTTTGGTACTACATTCAAAGGCTTCCGAAGCTGAGAAGAAATCTTCCGAAGGTCTGAAGGACAGCTTTCGAAGACAAAGTCTGAAAGAACTTCCGAAGACAAAGTTTGATGAAAGAGCTTCCGAAGACAAAGTCTGAAAGAACTTCCGAAGACAAAGTCTGATGAAAGAGCTTCCGAAGACAAAGTCTGAAAGAACTTCCGATGACAAAGTCTGATGAAAGAGCTTCCGAAGACAAAGTCTGAAAGAGCTTCCGAAGACAAAGTCTGAAGAAAGAGCTGAAGACAAAGTCTGCTTCCGAAGACAAAGAAGACTCCAAGCCTCGGAAGAAGCAGTCTTCCGAAGTATAAGTGGCTTCGGAAGAAGTTATTCTTCCGAAGTACTTTATCCTTCGGAAGACATTGCTATGTCCAGCAGATAAAAGTATGGTCCCTGACAGTCCGCTGCAGACCTCTGATACAACATGGCATCTTCCTAAAGAACCATGTTGTTGACCATACTTTATTCTACTGTTCACCTTTTTATGATAGTACATGTTACCAACTTTAGTTGGTGACAAAAGGTAAGTCAGGGACATGTCTTGACTACCAACTTTCAGACAAAATGTCTGAAAGACCTCACCTAGAGTCTTGTAGTATAGATGTAAGGTTAGAGGTGTCCAGCTGGTATCAAAGTATATCCGGCTGTAGGTAGTATTATATATATCTTCTCCCTGTAACTCTTTAGATAAGCGATTTGAGTCCAAGTGTCTTGTAATCATTTGAGTTGAGAAGCAATATATAAAAGTACCTTGAAAATTTACTTGCTGTGTTAAATTTTCTTGCTGCTTGTTACTTGATATATTGTGATCAACTCTTCATAAGAATGCTTGCTGAGTATTGATTCACAGTGAGTTGAGAGAAAACCACCCAAATCCGATCCTGCAATTGGTATCAGAGCACCAGGCTCTTGATTGTGAGATCTTACCATCCTAATCAACCTGCTTTTCACTCCTCACCACAATCCACTCACTCAAATGGCTGCTCTCTCCAAGGCTGATATGGAAACTGGTACCTTGACCAAGTCCCCTATGATCACCCCTGAAGACTTTGACACATGGTGTATCAGGATGGAAGGCTTCATCAAGTGTCAAGACTCAAGGATGTGGGACTCCATTGTCAATGGTCCTTTCATACCAAGCACTACATCTGCCACTGGTAATCGCATCATTCCAAAAGATGTTGATGATTACTCAGAGGAATACAGGAAGAGAATAGAGCTAGATCAAAGGGCTATGACTTGTCTCCAAACTGCTCTCCCCAACTCCGTCTACAGATGCTTCAAGAAGTGCAAGACTGCTAAAGATTTATGGGAAGCATTGAAGCTGATGTATGAGGGATCCAAGGAAACCCAAGAGAACAAGAAAGATCTCTTGAAGCAGTAGTGTGAGAACTTTACTTTCAAGGCTGGTGAGACCTTGACTCAACAATACCTCAGGTGTGTTGAGCTAGTAGACACTCTGGCGGATATTGGAGTAGCTCTTGAGAACAGAGACATAGTTAGGAAGTTTATGTCTTCTCTTCCTAAACTATGGACTCACTACTGTGTTGTCATCAAGAGAACTTCGGACCTTAAGATTCTTTCTCTCACAGAGTTGTATGGTATCCTAAGTGCATTTCAGATGGAGATAAACATGCAGAACTCCTCTGACCACTCCAATAACCAACTGAGTTCAGCCCTTCATGTGGTTGAAAGGGAAAGCATGGAACCACAACATCAGTTTCTATGCTACCCTGACAACTCACATACTGGACCCTTCATCACTCTACCTAAGACTCCAAAGTCTCAAAAGGTTCAACACAACTCCTTTCAGGATAGTTGTGCCTTTGTCTCTGGAAGTGGACACTCTGGTGATTTTCAATACTGCTTTGATGATCTTGAGTGCTTCAGTCCAGATGATGTGGAGTATATGGACATTGTCCAGCAGATGGCTCTTTTAACTTACAGAGCGAAGAAGTTCTTCAAGAGAACTGGAAGGCAATTCCCTCAAAACCCAGTCAACAGCAAGTTTGGGTTTGATAATAGCAAATCAAGGTGTTACAACTGCAACCAACTTGGTCACTTTGCTAGGGAATGCAAGGCTCCCAAGAACAACCCGGGAACCCCACAGGCCTCCACACATCCCACTGCTCCCAAGCATGAAGAAAAGTCAACTGAAACAGCTGTTGTTGCTCAGGAAGTTGACTGGAGCTTCATGGTACAGGATGTGACTCCCGCTCAAGCACTCATGGCCGGAACAGATGATGATCAGGTATATGAACATCTTTTTACTGCTGCCTGTATTGCTTAAGTTAAATTGTATAAGGATTACATTTCGGAAATCAGATCTGAGGTTGAGTCTTTAAACGTGCTAAAATCTGACTTTAAGAGAGCTGAATCTGACTATCAAAGGAAAATTGATGAGTTAGAGAAAACTGTGTCTCTTTTGAAACATGAAAAGACTAACTATAAGACTCAAATCAAAGATCTGATCTCCAAACTTTCTGAAGTTCAAGCCCAGTTAGTCACAGCTGAGGCTCAGGCCAGGAACCAAGCTATTGCTGAGCAAAGCTTCCAAACTATTCTTGCATCAACCTCTCATTCCAAAATGTTTTATCAAAACAAAGAAGGGTTGGGAACCAGTGAAATAGCTCCACCACACTCTTATGAGTCTATTAGACTACCTAGATTTGGTACTGAAGAGCAAGAGGTTCCAACTGCTGACCCTTCACCATTGGAACTAGCGGATGAAGCAAAAATAGTGGCCTCCACAGGGGAGAAACAGGAGGATACACCCATATCCACCTGTGATGATCAAATCCTGACCACCAAGGCAAGAAGAAGCAGAGCTAAAGCTGCTAGAAGGACTGCCAAGAAGGTTGCAGAGTCCAAGCTTAAGTTTGACCCTAAGCAAAAGGGTGTCTTCATTTCTGCCGGATTTCAAGTGGTAGGTACTCCTGATTCAGGAAAGGAGTGTAGTACCAGCACTCCTGTCCTACTGAAGGATCAGAAGTTGAAAGGGAAAGTTGCTGATGAAGAGAAGAAACCCAAGAAACAGCAACCTGCAAGTTCCCAGAAGACTAACATTGCATGCATAATGTGTGGTCTGCACAACCACATGGCTAAAGATTGTTACTACAATCCAGCAAGCACACATTATGCAAATAATGTTAGAAAAGAAGGAGTCAGAGAAGGTTTCTCAGTTGGACCACTTCAAAAGGTCCAAATGATGAAAAAGGGAAAGTTGGTCTCGGAATCCAAGTTGCTTTCAGAAGAAACTGCTTCTTCCGAAGGGAAAATGGCTTCGGAAGCCAAACCTTCTAAGGTTCGGAAGAACAAGAAGGCTCCCTTGAAACCATCTCAAAAGAAGACTACTTCGGAAGAAAAGGTGGTGAAGGCTTCTTCCGAAAAGAGAGAAGCTTCGGAAGAAGACCATGCTGCAAAAGCTTCAACAAGCTCATCCTCAAAGATCAACCAAAGGATGGATTGGAAGATCAAGGAAGATGCTGCAGCCCAAACCTCTTCTTCTACAATGACCTCTATTAAACCCCATTGCATATCTTTTGGTTCAATTATGTCACTACCTTTGGAAGAGCCCAAGACCTGCAAGGCTTGGGCTTCCAAACAAAACTAACCATCTCATCTTATGTGCAGGGACATCCATTTGACAAGAACAACAATATCTAGATTGTAGATAGTGGATGCTCCAGGCACATGACAGGGAACAGATCTCTCCTTCAATAATTCCAGAACTTTGATGGAGGGCCTGTCCAATTTGGAGGTGAGGCCGGAGGATATATTTCGGGCAGAGGAAGTATATCCAATGACAGAATAAACATTGACAAAGTTCACTTTGTCAAACAGCTTGAACACAATCTGTTAAGTGTTTCTCAATTCTGTGACCAGAAGTATCAGATGCTTTTCACAGAACATGAGTGCATTATCCTCAGACCAGGGATGACAATTCCTCCGGAATTGGTGCTTCTCAGATCTCCCAGGAAAGGGGATATGTACAAGCTAGATATGAACAATGCTTCTCCTATGGGTGAAGTATCATGCTTTCTTTCCAAAGCTGATAGTGATGAGTCAACACTATGGCATAAACGCATGTGTCATGTGAATTTTAAAACAACGAATAAACTGGCTAAAAATAACTTGGTACATGGTCTGCCTAAAAAGGAATTTTTCTGCAAAGATAACTGTGTTGCATGCCTGAAAGGGAAATAACACAGATCATCTCATAAATCCAAATGTGTTAACTCTATCACTACTCCATTACACTTATTGCACATGGATCTCTTTGGTCCCACAAGTATAATGAGCATTGGAAGGAAATCATACTGCCTTGTGATCGTTGATGATTTTACAAGATTTACATGGGTATTCTTTTTAAGAAGTAAAGATGAAACTGCTGAAACTTTAAAATCTTTTATTCTTAAAATAGAAAATCAAATTGATCACAAGGTTAAGATTATTAGAAGTGATCCAGGGACTGAGTTTAAGAACTTCGATCTTGACTCATTCTGTGACTCAAAAGGGATTGCCAGACAATACAGTGCTCCCAGAACTCCTCAACAAAACGGTGTTGCTGAGAGGAGGAATAGGACACTTATTGAGGCTGCTCGGACCATGTTAGTTGATTCAAAGCTGCCTCTAACATTCTGGGCAGAGGCAGTCAGCACTGCATGCTATGTGCAGAACAGGTTTCTTGTAGTGAAGCCCCATGGAAAAACCCCTTATGAGTTATGGAACAAGAGGCCACCGTTCATTTGCTTTCTAAGGTCCTTCGGCTGCAGGTGTACCATACTTAACACAAAGGACAACTTGGCAAAGTTTGCTGAGAAGTCGGATGATGCTATCTTTATTGGATACTCTTCTAGCTCCAAAGCTTATAGAGTATACAATATTAAGAATCAACAATTTGAGGAGTCATCCAACATAGTTGTTAATGAGCACACTCCTTGTGTTAGGGGGAATGGACCTGAGTATATCTTTGATTTAGAATTGTTTCCAAACTATTCTAAACCATCTTGTGACAATGTTTCAGCTAGAACAGGTGCTCAAAGTGATGCTGATGCTGATACAGGTCAACTATATGAGCTTCCCAGACCTATTCCAAATTCTCCAAGAGCTGAAGGGCAACAAGCTTCAACTATTCACAGATCTGACAGTGTAACTATCTCCAGAAATAGTGAAGCTTCAACAAGTGAATCACTTGATCAACCTCAAAGTTCCTCAAGTGATCCACTACAACACCAGGTTGAGGGAAGTGGTATTCTGAAGGAACATGCAACTGTTAATACTACTTCACAACCAACCATTGATGATGTTTCTCAATCATTCAATCAGTCCTCATTGAATGACTCTGAAACAGCAGTTGGACAGAGTGATCCGTTCCTGATCAGAATATGTCTAACCTAGACTTATCTTTACAACTGGAAGTGATTCCTCGTCTTAGGATTCACAACACTCATCCAACTGAGAACATCATAGGGAATGTCTCTGAGGGTGTGAGAACAAGAGGACAAACTCATCATGGGAATGTCTGCTTGTACTCATGCTTCCTGTCTCAGATGGAACCAAAGAAGGTAGAAGATGCCTTAAAGGATAGTAGTTGGGTTGAATCGATGCAGGAGGAGCTGCTTCAATTCAGAAGACAAAAGGTCTGGAATCTATGCCCACTACCATCTGGTCAAGTACCCATAGGCACTAAATGGGTGTTCAGGAACAAGAAAGATGATAGAGGCTTGATTATCAAGAACAAGGCAAGGCTAGTAGTTCAAGGATACACCCAGGAGGAAGGAATTGATTATACTGATGTCTTTGCACCTGTTGCAAGACTTGAGGCAGTTAGAATCTTCCTTGCTTATGCTGCATCCAAGAACTTCACAGTCTACCAACTTGATGACAAGTGTGCTTTTCTATATGGGGATATAGATAGGGAAATCTATGTGTGTCAACCTCCAGGTTTTGAAGACCCACAGCACCCCAACTATGTGTGCAAACTGGATAAAGCTCTATATGGCCTGCACCAAGCACCTAGGCTGTGGTATGACACCTTGTCTCAGTTTCTCCTGAAGAATGGATACACTAGAGGTACCATTGACAAGACTCTTTTCATCAAAAAGAGTGGAAAAGACATTTTGCTAGTACAAGTCTATGTTGATGACATCATATTTGGTTCTTCAAACGACCAAATGTGCAAGGACTTTGAAAGCATTATGAAGCAGAAGTTTGAGATGAGTTCCATGGGAAAAATGGACTTTTTCCTTGGAATCCAGGTGAAACAGATGAAGGAAGTGTTCTTCATAAGTCAATCTAAGTATGTCTCAGACATCTTAGAACGATTTGAAATGAAGGACTGTAAACCAGCCAAGACACCCATACCCAGAAACCATAATCTTTGCCCTGATCTTGAGGGGTAGGATACTGATCAACATCAGTATAGAGCAATTATTGGTTCTCTGATGTATCTCACTGCAAGTAGACCAGATATCATGTTTGCCACATGCATTTGTGCAAGATATCAGGCTGCTCCAAAGGTGTCTCACCTAGCTGCTGCAAAGAGAATCCTCCGATACCTCAAAGGAGCACCTAAACTAGGTCTCTGGTATCAAAGAAATAGTGATTTCAATCTCTATGGATACTCTGATAGTGACTATGGTGGCTGCAACATTGACAAGAAATCAACATCAGGAGGATGTCAATTTCTTGGTGGAAGGAATATCTCATGGCAATGCAAGAAACAATCCTGTGTCTCTACATCAACTGTTGAAACTGAATACATTGCTGCTGCTAGCTACTGTGCTCAACTGCTATGGATTCAAAATCAGATGTTAGACTATGGGTTCAACTTCATGACTACTCCTATCCATATTGACAACAACAGTGCTATCTCCATTACTGAGAATCCGGTGAAGCACTCCAAGACAAAACACATTGATATCAGGTATCATTTCATTACAGATATTCATGAGAAACAGCTGATAAAGTTAATCAAAGTTGACTCAAATGAACAATATGCTGATTTGTTCACAAAGGCATTTGATGAACAAAGATTTAAGTATCTCATATCAGCAATTGGAATGATAAACATTGAATAACTACCTCTTTTGAAGACCTTTTTAAATGAGTAATGTCTTGTGTCAATACAATTTAAGCCCTGTTACAAAAGATCTTTAAATTATTCCAAGTGTAAATTCCTTCCGAATAGGAATTAACTCTTGGAAGATATTCCTGAATATCTTCCGAAGTCAAATTTCTCAATGGAAATTTTCTTCTCGGAAGAGTTTTTGGTCTCGGAAGAAGTGATTGATTTTATATCAGATCTACTTCCGAAACTTATACAACTCTCCATTCGGAAAGACAACTTTACCTTCGGAAGCAATGCCTTTCTTCGGAAGATAAAGTGACTTCAAAGGAAATTTTACCTTCGGAAGCAATATCAAGCTTCGGAAGATAAATTGCCTTCGGAAGAAAATTACCTTCGGAAATGTTTTACCCTCGGAAGTAAAGGTTTTTATATGTAATGGATATCTTTTGGGCCCCACTCTGTAAAAAGTAAAGATTTTGTTGATAATGTCAGATTATTTAAAATTATCCTTGCCGCCAACATCATTTCTCCGCCGTAAACCACCATACCACCCACAGTAACCCCAAAACAGTTACCCTATTACCACCACCACCACTATTCACCCTTTTAAATAATCTTAACTCATCAATTTCATCTTCTTTTACCACTTTACAGCCCTAACTGTTCCCTTCACTGTCAAACCCTCAAATTCACCCAAAATTTCAAGCTTACCTTTTCTCCAATGGCGCTAAACCCTCAGCACAAGCAAGTCGCATTACTTCACTCGTCAAGGGATGCCGACTTCACCCAAATCATCACCTTTCTCACCGAATCCACCTATCTCACTGCATTAACAGTTAACCCCACCGTATACTCCAACCATATGTCAGAATTTTGGAGCAACGGAGAAACTGCAGTACTGAATGGGGTTCGAGTCCTGAGAACCCGAGTTTGTGGCCAAGAGTTGGTCATCAATGAGGTCATCAGGGAGCATCTCGAGCTTCACGATGATGGGGCTCCTACTGAGTTCCCCAAGGAAGACGTGGAAGGCACCTATATCCTCATGGGATATGGAGGCGACGTCAGCAGGTCTACAGTATACAAGTTCAACTTCTCTTACCATTGGAAGTTCCTGCTGCACATTGTCCTACACTGCCTCTCCAACAAATCAGGGGGTTGGATCAAATCCCATATGAACTAGGATGCCTAGTTCATGGGTTGGTGAGAGACCTCAGATTCAACTACTTAGATTTGTGTTGAACAACCTAATCGCCAATCTGAGCAGGGATACATTCTTCATGTATCCCCGATTTCTTCAGCACATAATCAACTGTGAGATGGAACCAAGCAAGCTTGTCTGCGCAGCTGCTCTTCCTGTTCCACACATGAGGCCTACCATCTTCAAGACACTGAAGAAGATGTCCACCAACTTCACTGGACGGTACACTCCATTACCTCCAGAGATGACTGAGCGCATAGCTCCTGGTGACATCCCTGTTCTCCCCACAGGTGATGAACCCACACCAGCAACATCCACCACAATACCAAAAGCCTCTTTACCCATCAAAGTTACATATCAGAGACGCCCCAAACGAACCCTTGTTCAATCTACTCTGATTGAACAAGCTCCTTCTATTCACACCCAAAGGACTAGAGTGGAATCATGGGCTCCCACTCAGTCCGAGGTCACACCATCCTTCACAATTGACCTCAATGTGGGTTTTGAGCCTCCTCAGTCTCAAACCCTTGAGCCCGAACCCCAAGCCTTAAGCCCACAGGGTGAGTCTCTACACTCCCCTGTGCAGCCTTCTAGGGACAGCCCCACCATAGGCTCAATGCCTATAGACATTGATCAAGGTCCCGGGTCAGTAGGACTAACCACCCTCTCTTTCACTGACCTTTTACTCCGAACTGATGAAGAGATTACATCTCTCCATGGCTATGAAGTTGATCTACAACACCCACTAAAAGATCAACAGAGCCAAGAGGGATCCCTTGTCTCTAGCCCCCATCAGAAGCCAGCTACTGAGGTGAGTCCCACTAATGTGGAGGGGACTCATGTAGACTCAGCTGCCACTACTCAGAGTCTCTCATTGAGCTCTCAGGACAGTGGTAACATAATTAGGACTGAGTCTACGGCAACTTTGCCCATTGACATCTCTGAAAGAGATGACTCTAAGCAACGGAAACCAGGGTGCCAAGAAGCCACATCTGGTGGTGAGAGTGAGCATACTAGGTATGTTATCTCATCTCCCCGTGATTCTTCTCATGAAGATGAGGGAAGTATGCAACTGACACTTCAGTACTTGCTTTCTAAGGTCTCCAACCTGGAATCACAGGTGAGGATCTTAGAATCAAGGACTGCCACTCAGCAACTTGAGATTAACTCTCTCAAGGCTAAACTAGCTGAGAAACAGACGGAGAGGTCTGTTAGGCATGTACCAATCCAGGTCTCAATAACTTCTTCCTCTAGCTCATCTAGCTCTCGAGATGATGCTACCAAAAAGGGGGAGAAAGTTCAGAGACAAACATCACAGGAACCACAGACCCAACTCATTTCTTCCCAAATCATTACACTACCTGAGTCATCTCAATCCTTTCTGGAGATTGACTCAAGGATGCTTCAAGATCTCTACAGACTTTTCACAAAGTTTGTATTGAGATCATCCCTAGAACAGCCCAGCCCCGACACCACACTTGCATACTTTGGGGCTGAGGAGCTTAAAAGACTGACTGCACCTTCTACCACTATGGAGGAAGTTGGTCAACCTAAGGTCTTCATGGAACCTGAGATTAACTTCGAAGGGGAAATGGGGACTGATGGCCCAGCAACTGAAACAGTTGGGATAGAATCTGCAGCAGTCTCATCTTCCGAAGCTCTAGCTGAAGCTTCCGAAGCTTACATGGAAGCCTCGGAAGAACAAGACAAGTCTTCTGAGGCCGAAATAGAAGCTGCGGAAGGCTTATTTCAGATGTCCGAGGAACTGACCATCACAGATGTCATTGCTGAAATTGCATCTGAGGTGAGCAGGGAGGACATTTCTGACATTCCTCCAACCCAAGCACCAGCTGAACTTCTGTCTCAATCACAACCCTCCATCCAAGAACCACCACAGTCAAGCACAATCAAAGACAAAGGCAAAAGAAAATTGACTGTGGAAGAGCTTCAGGAAGAGGAGAAGATTGAGAAGGCCAAAAAGAAAGGTAGGTTTCCTACTGAGAAGCTGCTAGCTGCTAGTTCTAAGGCAGCTATAGCCAATCAGGAAGAAATCAACCAGAAGAGAAGAACAGCACTCATTGACCAGCTCATCAATCTAGGAGCTGCCAATGAGGAGATACTCCTGCTACCATTAGAGGAGTTGGTGACTTTGGAGAGGTCAACCAGGCTACAACAAGAAAGGGAAGCCAGGTTGGCCTTGGAGAAGGAACTTCCAAAGACAAAGTCTGATGAAAGAGCTTCCGAAGACAAAGTCTGAAAGAACTTCCGAAGACAAAGTCTGATGAAAGAGCTTCCGAAGACAAAGTCTGAAAGAACTTCCGAAGACAAAGTCTGATGAAAGAGCTTCCGAAGACAAAGTCTGAAAGAACTTCCGAAGACAAAGTCTGATGAAAGAGCTTCCGAAGACAAAGTCTGAAAGAGCTTCCGAAGACAAAGTCTGAAGAAAGAGCTGAAGACAAAGTCTGCTTCTGAAGACAAAGAAGACTCCAAGCCTCGGAAGAAGCAGTCTTCCGAAGTATAAGTGGCTTCGGAAGAAGTTATTCTTCCGAAGTACTTTATCCTTCGGAAGACATTGCTATGTCCAGCAGATAAAAGTATGGTCCCTGACAGTCCGCTGCAGACCTCTGATACAGCATGGCATCTTCCTAAAGAACCATGTTGTTGACCATACTTTATTCTACTGTTCACCTTTTTGTGATAGTACATGTTACCAACTTTAGTTGGTGACAAAAGGTAAGTCAGGGACATGTCCTGACTACCAACTTTCAGACAAAATGTCTGAAAGACCTCACCTAGAGTCTTGTAGTATAGATGTAAGGTTAGAGGTGTCCAGCTGGTATCAAAGTATATCCGGCTGTAGGTAGTATTATATATATCTTCTCCCTGTAACTCTTTATATAAGCGATCTGAGTCCAAGTGTCTTGTAATCTTTTGAGTTGAGAAGCAATATATAAAAGTACCTTGAAAATTTACTTGCTGTGTTAAATTTTCTTACTGCTTGTTACTTGATATATTATGATCAACTCTTCATAAGACTACTTGCTGAGTATTGATTCACAGTGAGTTGAGAGAAAACCACCCAAATCCGATCCTGCATTTCTTTAAATGGCATGTTCTATTTTAAAGCTATTCCCATTAATGGTATTTATGAATTGGTTCATGAAAATGCTTTAAATAGTTCATTGTACCAAACTAACACCAAGAAACTCAAGTTGGACTTGAGTGATACCTATCTTTGGCATTGTCGTCATGGTCATATAAACAAGAAACGTTTACAAACACTTCAAAAGAATGGTCTTTTTAAAACAAATGAATGTGATTCATTTGATGCTTGTGAATCTTGTTTACAAGGAAAGATGACTAAGGCACCCTTTAGTGGAACTACCGAAAGGGCAAAAGATTTATTGGGAATCATACTTTCTGATGTATGTGGTCCTTTTAAGCCAATGACTAGGAATGGTGAAAGATACTTCATTACCTTTACTGACGGCTATAGTCGCTATGGGTATGTGTACTTATTAAGGCACAAAGATGAAGCTTTTGAAATGTTCAAAATCTTCAAGAATGAAGTATAAAATCAACTCAATAAGTCAATTAAAATTCTCCGTACCGATAGAGGAGGTGAATACCTAAGTGATGTTTTTTGAAGATCATCTTAGGAGTTATAGGATTGTCTCACAACTCACTCCACCTGGAACACCACAACATAATGGTGTGTCTGGGAGGAGGAATCGAACCTCATTGGATATGGTCCGATCTATGATGGCTAGAAGCACATTACCTCTATCATTTTAGGGTTTCACTTTGCTCTCCGAGGCCCGTATTCTAAATATGGGCCCAACCAAAAAGGTGGAAAGGACACCTTTTGAGATATGGCATGGAAGAGTTCCATCCCTATCATACTTAAGGGTTTGGGGATGTGAGGCTTATGTTAAGACTCCCACCCCAAACAAATTAGAAGTCTGATCCACTAAGTGTATCTTTGTAGGATATCCTAGAGATTCTATGGGATATTATTTCTATGATCCACTGGAACAAAAGGTGTTTGTTGCCAGAAAGGGTGAGTTCTTAGAAGCAAAGTTCCTTATGGAAGGAGCTAGCAGTAGAACAGTGGATCTTGAGGAAGATCAAGAACCACAACCCGATGCACGTTTGGTTGAAACTAGCACTCAACATGAGGATGTTGAGGATGATCAAGGGGTTGATCAATACACACAAAACGTTCGTAGAAGTGGTAGAACTAGTAATCCAGCTGAAAGATACAGATTTTTCATGGATGGATGCTATGTGGTAGATTCAGATAAACCAACCACATACCATAATGCAGTGTCCAATTCGGATTGTGACAAATGGCTAGAAGCCATGAACGTTGACATGCAATCCATGTATGACAATCAAGTTTGGGAACATGTTGTACCACCTCTTAATTCCAAGGTAGTTGGAAGTAAGTGGGTTTTCAAGAAGAAAACCGATATGCATGGAAACATGGATACCTATAAAGCTAGACTTGTAGCAAAGGGTTTCACTCAAACTCAAGGGGTTGATTATGATGAAACCTTCTCACCCGTTACGATGCTAAAGTCTATAAGGATATTGTTTGCCATAGCTGCTCATTATGATTATGAGATTTAGCAAATGGATGTCAAAACCGCTTTCCTAAATGGATATCTTGAGGAAGATGTCTATATGGTTCAGCCTGAAGGTTTTGTCGATCCAAAACATCCTAATAAAGTATGCAAGTTGAAGAAATCAATCTATGGATTGAAACAAGCATCGAGAAGCTGGAATCACCGTTTTGATGAGGAAGTAAAGAAATTTGGTTTCATCAAAAACGCTCTTGAGGCTTGTGTGTATAAGAAGGCTAGTGGGAGCATAATAACCTTCCTAGTATTGTATGTTGATGACATACTACTATTTGGAAATGACATTCCAACCTTGGAAGGTGTAAAAACCTGGCTTGGAAGTTGTTTTTCCATTAAGGATCTTGGTGAAGCCGCCTATATTCTGGGAATAAAGATCTATAGGGATAGATCAAGGCGGTTTTATTGGTTTGAATCAAAGTGCATACATTGATAAGATCTTGAAAAGGTTCAAGATGGAAAACTCTAAGAAAGGTACCGTACCTATTCAAAGAGGAACGATGTTGAGTACGACTCAATGTCCAAGCTCAAAGGATGAGCAAGATAAAATGAAGGCAATCCCATACGCATCTGCTATTGGATCCATCATGTATGCAATGATATGCACTCGACCGGACGTGTCATGCGCCTTAAGCATGACAAGCCGTTACCAGCAAAATCCTGGAAACAGTCATTGGATGGCTGTTAAGAACATACTTAAGTACCTAAGGAGGACAAGAGATATGTTCCTAATCTATGGATCCGGTGACGAAGAACTCGTTGTAAAAGGTTACACGGATGCGAGTTTCCAAACCGATCGTGACGATTCACGGTCACAATCGGGATACATTTTCATTCTGAATGGACGAGCGGTCTCTTGGAAGAGCTCCAAGAAGGATGTCGTGGCTCTATCAACTACAGAATCAAAATACGTCGCCGCCTTATTGGCAGCTCAAGAAGCTGTATGGTTGAAGAAATTCATTGCCGATCTAGGGGTTGTCCCTTCCATTCAGGACCCCCTAGAAATCTTTTGTGATAACGAGGGTGCGATTGCTCAAATCAAGGAACCCCGTGCTCATCAAAAGACTAGGAACATTGAGCGGAGATTCAACTACATATGAGATGAAGTTGAAAAGGGAAAGATATGTATTCGCAAAGTTCACACGGATCAAAACATTGCGGATCCTCTCACGAAGCTCCTTGAAAACGCAAAGCATGAAGGTCATGCTTGTGCCATGGGACTCCGACATTCTAGTGATTGGATTTGATCTGTAAATTTTGTATTTGGATATGTGGAACTCTTTATTATTTGAATAAAATTATTTGGCTATAATGTTTCAATTAATGTTCCAGTTTAGCATGTTTAATCCATGAGTAAAATGTTTACTCTAAATGTCTGTAGTCGTTCATACTTGTGGGAACAAGTATGAGGGTAAGATTATTATGAACTTGGATTCGTTGATATTCATAAGGATGATTATAGAGCAATGGGTTGCTACCAAGGTTCATAGATATTTGTGGGATGCAAATATTGGACTGACCTGCATCTCAAATATTACTACATGGAATCTTCCTGATTGATCATAAGTAATTTTTAGTAAAGGCGAACATCATTTGATGTCCTCTGACCTGAGATGCATATTGGGTCTTGATATTTACCAAATATTATACTTTGGCTCAGTTCTTCGCTGTTCTGAAATATGGCAGTACAAAAGTCTGAATTCAGGTATAATATAAGGTAATTGTGAGAGACGTATGTAGTCAAGATGGGATTTGTCCCTCTTATTCGTTGAGAGTAAGATGTCTAAGGCCTGATAAAGTTAAATCAATGAGAATGATCACTCCATGTCTCTAGGATTTAACATGACATCTGTGACAAAAGGATAGATGACTGTTTCACCTAAAACATTTCAAGTATGGTACTTGAAGAGGATGATGTTATTGAATGGCACTTAAGTCATACGTATTAAGGGTAGTAAACCATTGCTAGGCGGTATTTACTGCTTGCATCAATCTTCAATGAATCTTGTGCAAGTGGGAGATTGAAGGATCCTATATGCCCAAGACACATACAAGATTGATGTGGTTAGTACGTTAAGATCCAAGTCAGGTCATACCCAATAACAAGCTATACAAACACCAACAAACATTTGTTTATTGATAGGATCATACAACAAATATAGACACCTAATTTAGAAAATTGGTTTTCTAAATATTGCTTTTGTGTTAGAACAAAATTATATGGATAATTTGTTCTTGAGAAATTTATATGTTTCATTATTTAAATGGTTAGATAATGACATATAAAAGAGTGTTGTTTTATAAAATTACAACAAAGCTTTAAATTTTATAAAATGAATGAATAAAAGAGTGTTAATAAGACAAAAGATTAAAATGGGTGGGAAACCCATTTTAACCAATGACTTCAGCCGCCCTTATGGCCTTGGAGAACTCATTTTTTTGTATTGTTTGACTACAACACTTAACTCTTGCAACACTCTTCCAATTCATTCATTCATTGCAACACTCTTTCTCTCTCATACATGCATTAGATTTCTCTCTTCTCCTTCTCTCCCAAAAATTCGAAATTCTTGGCTGAATTTCTAAGAAGTTTTGGCTGAACTTCTTGCTACTTGCTGGCTGAAATCTCGGGTTAAAGAAGAGGGTGAAAGTTTGGTGTAACACTAACTAGCAAGTACGTGTTTGGAAGACTTGTGGGTATCGAGATTTGAGGTCCTCCACCTTGAAGGATTGCTGCTCAAAACATCATCTATCTTCTCCTTTCTGTCGACTTTTGGAAGCTGCAGTAAGGTAGTTTGGCAGCTCTTTGAGGCTGTCATACAATGTTGTTTGTTGTGTTACATAGCTTGTTCATTCACATAATAAGATCCTTTGATTTTGTGTTTGCTTTCTTACATAAATATGTCACTTAAGAACACGAATTTTCAGCTTATAAACAAGTTTATAAAGCTTTATATCCGCTGCGTTTTCTGATAGTTTAAATGGTTAAACATGGATTTTGTGTTCTAGTAAACCCGTCAGATGATTCAAGCCCAGATTACCCATTCTTGTCGTTTGTCAAGGACTCAACGATTAGATTCAATGACAATGATCAAGCTAATCAAGCTTCAAAGCATTCAGTTTCATATAATCAAGAAGGATCACAACCAATTCCTAATGATGGTAATGAGTTTGTGCAACCTGAGTCAGGAACATCATCTATCTCTGGTGATGCAGTTGATACTGGTAACTTTGATTACTTTATCAACTTACTGACTCAAGTTCCAAACTTCAATCCATATTCTTCTAACCTACTACATCTGCTCTCTAACTTGAATCAAACAAATCTGGATGTTAATGTTCAAGGTGATAAGATTCCAACATCTCGTATTCACAAGAACCATCCAACATCACAGATTATTGGTCCATTGAATGAGAGAACAACAAGGAGTAAATCAGAGCAAACAAACCTGTGCTTATACTCTTGTTTTCTTTCTCAAATTGTTCCTAAAACGTTACTAAAGTGTTAATGGACAATGGTTGGATTGAAGCCATGCAAGAAGAATTGCTTCAATTCTGCAAACAAGAAGTGTGGAATTTGGTGGAATTACCTGAAGGAGAAAATGCTATAGGAACAAAATGGTTGTTTAGAAATAAAATTGATGATCGAGGGATAGTAATAAGAACCAAGGCGAGACTAGTTGTACAAGGATACACATAAGAAGAAGGAATTGACTATAATGAAGTATTTGCTCCAGTTGCAAGACTTGAATCCATTCGTGTCTTCCTGGCTTAGGCATCATTCATGCAATTCAAGGTGTATCAAATGGATGTTAAAGGTGCATTCTTGTACGGTCCAATCACTGATCTTGTGTACATGAAGCAACCTCCGGGCTTTAAGGATGCAGAATTTCCACATCATGTGTACAAGCTTAGCAAAGTTCTATATGGACTTCATCAAGCACCTAGAATCTGGTATGAGACATTGTCATAACACTTGATCCAACATGGATACACAAGTGGGAAAATCGATCCAACTTTATTCATAAAGAAGGATAATGATGATCTATTATGTGTGCAAGTGTACGTTGATGATATCATATTTGGTTCTACTAGTCCAAAACTATGCAATGAATTGAAGAAATCATGATGTCTCGTTTTCAGATGAGTTCTATGGGAGAAATCAATTTCTTCCTTGGACTGCAAGTTCAACAATCTGCAGATGGTATATTTATCAATCAAGAGAAGTTTGTTGACAAACTCTTGAAGAAATTCAAACTGCAAGATTATCAGGCCATAAGAACTACAGTTGACGTAAACACCAAGATTGAGCCCGATCCTAAAGTAAAATCCATTGACCAAACTTTATACAGATCTATGATTGATTCTTTGATGTATCTTACTGCATCTAGACCAGACATAATGTATGCTGTTTGTGTCTGTGCCAGGTATCAATCAGAACCGAAAGAATCCCACTTAATTGTTGTCAAGAGGATATTCAAGTATCTCAAAGGTAAACTAGCTCTAGGGCTTTGGTATCCTTACGAGGGAAACTTTGAGATACATGGATATACAGATAATGATTATGGAGGATGCTGCCAGAGAGAAAATCTACAACGGGTGGTTGTCAGTTTCTAGGTCTCTGATTAGTCTCATGGCAATGCAAGAAACAAACAAATGTCTCTGTTTCAACCGCAAAAGCTGAGTACATAGCTGCATCAGCAGGATGTTCTCAAATACTTTGGTTGCAAAACCAACTGCTGGATTATGGGTACAATTTCTTAAAACACCCATTTACATTGATAACACTACTGCTATGTTCATTACTGCTAATCCAGTTCAACATTCAAAAACAAAAAATATCAAGTTTCGATATCATTTTCTCAGTGATAACTCTGAAAAAGGTTTAATCATATTGATTCAAATTGCAACTGAAAAACAGTTGGCTGATCTATTTACTAAAGCCTTCTTACCAGGACGGTTTGAGTACTTAGTAGAGTCAATTGGTCTTATTAACCATGTGTAAACTTGGTTTCTAAGTTCTTCTTTCAGTTCTTTGAATCTTATCATGATCAGAACCCTCCATAAACCAAAAGGTCATCATAAGTGAACCTGTCTATGTTATTTGCCTGCTTGTAGTTTGTGTGTGTGTGTTTTCTTTTATAGAAAAACCAAATACAAAAGTAGAAAACTCAAAAATTAAAGATAAAAATATAAAACCAAAACTCCAAAAAATGGAGTCTTTCTTTATTTGTTAATTCATTTTTAGGAATGAATCTACTTTTGTAACATATGAGAAATGATAGTACATTAGTGAGATCAGTTGCATACTTCACTCGCTAATAAAGTCTGACATGATCAGATATGATGTGTAGACAATATCATGCTATTATACTGAAAGGTAAATTCTTGTGATTAAACTAAATCATTTATGCTTGTATGTGTGTTCATATGATTACTTTTGAGTTGTATTAGCTTATCAGATTGATTGCTTGTTAAGTTACAACACTCACACCTGATGGTGATGTGACTAATCATGAGATCTATTACAAGCATCATCTAACTTCTTTGTTATGAGTCATCATAGACCTAAAGTGCTAAGATATCCTTTGTTGTAAGTGATTACAGACATGGATATTCTCCTTTGATGCAAAAGATGCCAATGTGCACAAGCCATTCAAATGGATGGTTAGAGTTGATCAAATGGTTATCCATGATCATTCTCTGTTAAATAAGTAACATGAACTCAGGTTATGGATATTTGTCAGGTAATAAGTTGCTTACTTGCATGTCTTGATGATAGTTGATCTCTCTAAGTCTTTGTATGAGTCACATCATGTTATATCTAACTCTACCCTAATCAATCCAAGAATTGAAAAAGTAAGTGAGCTAATCTTTTTGTCAAAAACACTCATTTTCTGTCCTTAGATCTTGTCTCCTTTGCTGTGAAATCACTAACCAGGAACACACTTGATCAAGATTTATTCATTGTCTATGACTATTCATACTTTATTTTATTTTAATATGCTGATCTTAACTGATATGATCTCACTACTGTGACAACCGGTCCCAAGGTCACTATTCTAAACCCTAATTTAATTGCATCATTTCCCATCTTATGAGTACTAATAATAGAAACAATTTAATTATATCAATAATATTAGAATCACCATTTGTTATTAGATCCATTTTTATGATTCTATGTGATTTTTTGTGAATTTTAGTTATTTTGAGTCTTAACTTTTAGAAACCTAGTGCCCGGGAATATTAATTAGTCACCCTAAGTAGGATTTACAATATTAATTGAAACAATTAAAAGTGTGTGTGCATACACACTTGAAATTTTTGGCCTAATGCATGCATGTCCATGCATAACACTTAATCAGCTAACTAAAACTTATCACCTAAAATACTACATTATACTACACACTACACTACATACTAATATTTGCAATTAAAATTTGAAAAGAAAACCCTCACTAGTTGCGAAATTCGGCCGCCCCCTTGACCCCCAATGAATGCATTGGCTTGCCACTACACACAATCCACTCTATCCACCATACATTTCTCATGCATTCTCCTTTTTGCAAGACATCCACTCCTATTTCACTCCTCTCCTCTCTCTCTCGAATCCTTAGCTGAAAACACACACAAACTCTTTCTTTTCCCTCTCCATTTTCATCTCCAAATCGCGACCAACAAGCTTTCATCCATCGGCCAAGCTCCAACCGCAAGAAGGGTGTCTCTTTTGTGAAGTTTTGGTGCTTGAATCTTGCAAAACCGTGGGTTCCATCCTTTGTTCGAGATTCTACAGCCAATTCCAAGGAGATACTAGCCATCCACAACCATCAACACTTTCCAAACCACGAGTTACATCAAGTGTAAGCTCCATGTTATCGGTTTTGGTCATTTCTCATGTTTTCTTCATTTTTCACCTAAAAACCTTACCTTTCCTTGTTGTAGCAGAAACTTCTCACCATCATCTTGTTCTTGGGGAGATATTAACTTAACCAAAGGTATCTTACATATTAGATTGGTCATTCTTAAGATGGAACTTGATTTCCACCTTGAAAACCCTATTTTTGGGTGTTTTTGCACCATCTAACTTGTGTACATTGTAACCCTTCAAAACAAAACATGTAACCTGCATATTCATGGGTTTTAAGACTACTAATAACCTGTTTTTAAAGTCTCAAAGAGTATACACCACCTACATGTGGTTACAACATGCATTACACCTAAGAAAACCCTCCATTTTACATGTAACAACACACTTTAAACACTTGCTTAAAAACCCTTCTCAAACAAGGATTAGAACCTGCTCAAAAATAACTTTTAAACACCCCAAAAATCTGATTTCTAAGTTAGATGAAGTTTTGGTAATGGTTAAACTCAAGTTACAATGATTTACACATGTGTAATGGTCGATTATGACACTTTCTATATATTTGAAGTCTATGGATGTGTAGAACAACTAGGCCACGATTTGGAACTGAAATATTAGTAGGTTTTGATGAATATTAAGAGTGTTAATAATGTTTAATCTCTGGAATAAAGGACATGTTGTGTTTAGACCCATTTTAGTCACTTTCGGGACCCGAAAACATGGTAAAACTACTTAAAAACAAGAATGCTTGGGCTATAAAATTTTTAAAAAGAATTACAGGTTCATTAAGGATTAATAAAGTGTTCTGGAGTCAATGGGAAATTTTAGTGATCAAAAGGTAATTTAAATGGATTTGTAAGTAAAAACGGGTACAAACCGAGAGATGTTTTTGGGGAAAATCTAAGAAAAATGAGTATAAAGTTAGAAATTATAAAAACCATGTTATTTTAGTAGGTTAAATGATAAAATAACTTATAAAGTAGAAAGGTTGGTCAAACAAGCTTTTAAAATGGTCAAACTCGGTTAAAAACGCGTTTTAACGGTTTAATTGTAAAAACAAGTCTTTCCACTACTAGAGGCAAATTTTGGTGATTTAAAAGGTTGTAAACTTATAAAAATGACTTTAAAAAGTTATCTACTGGTCTAAGGCTCAAAAACATGAAAACTCATAGGTAACCATTTAAAACCTTTCGGTTTTACCGTAACCGGGAACGTTAAACGCGTAATTAATAAACCGAACCCATAATCTGAAAATTTGGGTATATGTTCTTAAAAAGAAGTTAGTTTAAGGTCATGAACCTTATTTTTGGTTATAAATGTCATCTAATACAAGAAACCAAACTTAAGGGTAGAAACTGTCAATTTTGAAACTTCAGGGGCTAAACTGTAAAATTTTGCGAAACTTCATAACCGACTCAAATGACCCCCTTTAGTCACTTGAATAGCATATTTACCATATATTTACCTAATAATGTAAAAACCCTTAATTGTATGAGAAACCTTGACTTTCCATAAAAGGAAACTTCTTATGCAAACCCTAATCGAATCAAAGCCGAATCCGACAAACTAAGACTTAGACACTCTTGTTGCACCTTAAATAGGTTTAGAGCAGTAGCTAATCACTTAATATATTCATGTTAGGGTGCTAGAATTGAGATATTCCCAGCACACGAAGAGTCTCTTTTGCTTAACACCTAAGGTGAGTTCTAGTGATCCCCTTTACTTAATGTTTTTGGGATGAAACATGCTCTGTTGTTTTATGAACTATGATTGTGTTTTATTTGATGCTTGTATATGGGACTTATGCATACCTGCTGATCCTTATATCATGATCATTAATTCTTTTGTGAACCGCTTGTTTTATGTGGATAGATCTATTTGGGGAATCCTTCACACATAGTGGCTCCCGCTACAGGGAGGTACCCCATTGAGATCCTGAGGGATCGTATATGGCATGTAATAGGTTTTGATTAAGAAACTATGGTGAACCATCCTGGCAGGTATGGTTCACTGTTTTGAGGCTTGGTTCCTTCCTTCGGGAATATCTGGTTAAACACA
Source organism: Flaveria linearis (assembly GCA_024085815.1). NCBI lineage: Eukaryota > Viridiplantae > Streptophyta > Magnoliopsida > Asterales > Asteraceae > Flaveria > Flaveria linearis. The sequence continues at coordinate 41,531,791 of CM044001.1, forward strand.
AGTCTAGAAGAGGCCAACCGAGGACCGAGTGCAGGGTTTATTGTGATACCCCACAAAGATTGATACTAAAAATGATGCTTTTAAAATCAAATGAGATTTTTCATAAGCTTTTACACTTGATGCTAAACTTTTAAATGTGGACTTCAAGAGTCCCTTTTGTTGTTTTTAAATTTTAAGCACTTGAATTCACCAACTTTTTAGTTGACACTATTTTCTTTTGAGCACGTTTCAGGTAACCCGTGAGGACTCTTAGCTATTATGGAAGACTTAGACTCAACCCCCGAGACCATGGCATTTGCTTGTGTGACCAAAATTATGATTTGAACAATTTGAACAATGATGGAAAATGTTGAGACAATGACTATTTGATTTATGTTGAACTATGAAACATTTGGGGCTGGATCTATTTCCAGCCCGGTGTCTTTTAAAACTTTAAAATGCCATGTGATGTTCTCTCCCTTTGAGCTCCTATATTGGTTTGTTTCCGCTACCATGTACGTTGTTGCTAGTCTGTGACGTCCTACCCTACCTGGGCCTGGGGTGTGACAGATTGGTATCAGAGCCAAAGGTTGTAAAGAAATGGGGAATACCATAGTAGACCTTAGGCTACACCCCTGATACCCTAGGACTGTCCTTGTGGGAAAGTGTTGGGATGATCGGGTTGGGTAAATTGATGATTACACTTGATCAACGTAATCATGAATTTACCGGACGCGTAATTTCCATCACGAACCTCTAAGTTATGTTTGGGCTTTACTTTTTAACACTGATGAACTTTGAAACTTATTTTGTCTGGGGATTTGAAATGGATTTTTAAAGATGAACCGTTTTACCTGACATTATTTTGAGAAACAATTGATTCTAATATCATTGATAAGGAATACATGGAGATACCTGATACTAATGCCATCACTGGTACTATGAGTATAATATTATTAGTAAGACTATCATGAACTATGAGAAACCAAATTACTCATGATGTCTTTTTACAGGAAGCAAACTATGGCAGATAAAGGCAAGGGGCCCGCACACCCAGACAATGGGACTACCCCTACTGGAACCCTTAGAAGAGCGAAACCGCAGACTGAGTACGAGGCATACCTCCGGAGATGCGGACACCCAGGATGGATATCCGTCACATCGGACGACACCGAAGCTCCCGAGGACTCTTCCTCAATGAGACCTTCCAGGAGCCGGACACGCTCCCGCTCTCCACACGTTGCTGCTTCTACTCACTCGCCTATCCCACCTATCGGGAATAGGGGAGCACATGTTGTCACTCGTCCATGCAAGAGTGCTAGGCCTAGACCTTCAATTTCATGCCACCTGCTTCTCCACCACCTGTTAGGACTCCTATACCCGCACCACCGCCGTTCGAGCCACTCCGACGCCACCCACAGGAGGAGCCCTGGATGCCTTCGAGGCACAGCATGTACGATGGCCCTAGCGTACTAGCAGGGGATAGATACTCCCAATCCAGCCGCCGGGCAAGTGACGTAGGACCCACTAATGCAGCACTGGAGTAGCTCTTGAAGACCGTCCGTCGCCACGAGCTGACTCTTCAGCATGCTACTCGGATCTCCCAGTCTGCTCAATTCCAGGCTATGATGGCTTCACATGAGGTGCAGATGTTGGAGCAGGAACAGAAGAAGAAGAGCTCTGGATGGATGGCATGGCTGAAGAAGAAGTGGATATGATGGTGACATGTAGATGGAGGAAGAATATCTGTCTTAGAACAGTTGAAGGAAACAATCTTATCATTATCTGACACTATTATTATTATTATTCATGGGGGTGATGGCACCTTCAACATTGTAAGAGCTAGACTCTTATACTATTGTCTTTGTCTTATTCGAACCGATTTCTATGATGCGATGCTCATGAAACATTTATGATTATCTGCCATGTGTTATGTATTTCATGGTGCTGGGCCATGCCATTCTTGATGACTGTTTAAATTGTTTAAATTTGTAATCTGTGAGAAATCGGAAGGTTGTGAATAATTATACACCGTATTCTCTCCTTATATAGATGGAGCCTTGTAGGGAATTGATGCATAGATTGTTTGAAACAAATTATGAGACGCTAAAACGACTTTATCTGTGATACTATCAGAATGCCTACCAGAAGAGGAACATGTATTGGGAAGCCAGGGGCCTACCAAGGTCATCATGAAGGAGCAAGGCGAACCAGAAATCAACCTCCTACTCCTCCAGAGACTCCCATTGGGGGGAATGCTAACCCAGGGAATGACGAGAGGATAGCAAATCTCGTAACACAGCAAATTGCTCACGTAATACCGACCATCATCGCTCAGATCAATGCTGACCAGAACGTTGGTGGAAGTAGTAATGGAACTGAAAACAACGAGGACCACAACGAGGAATCTGAGGCGTTAAAGAATGGATGCTCCTATAAGACCTTTATGGCATGCAAACCTAAGGACTTCTATGGCACTGAGGGTGCTATAGAGACTTACAGATGGATTGACGAGATGGTGGCTATACTGGACATCAGCGAGTGCAAAATGGCCCAAATGGTGAGATTCGCTTCCCAATCACTGAAAGGATTGGCATTGGAGTGGTGGAAGTCGATCACTCAAGCTCAGGGAAGGAATGCTGCAAATCGAATGAGCTGGACTAAATTCAGAGAGCTGATAACCAACAAGTATTGCCCCATCAATCTACTTGAGAAGCTAGAATTGGAGTTCCTAAGCCTAGAGATAAAGGTCCCAATTACACGGAGTACATGAATCGTTTCTTAGCCCTATCCCGACTGGTGCCACATCTGGTGACACCCAAATCTAAAGGCGTAGCACGATTCATTTGGGGGCTACATCCCAGAGTTAGGGGAATGGTCCGATCCTCTAAGCCCTTGACTCTACAATCCGCAGTTGACCTCACCAGCAGTTTGACCGATGACCTAGTTAGGGCTGGATGGACTGAGCAAGCTAGGAGTGATGAGAAGAAGAAGTTTGTTGGAGAGAAAAGAAGGTGGTTTGAAGCAAAGAAAGTAGTTGGAAGTAGTAGCGGGTCAGGAAGAAAGAGTTTCAAAGGTGTGAGACGTGATGATCAAGGAAGCAAGACCCGGAGACTGTACTCGGGGACAAGGCCATTTTGCAACTAGTGCAAGCTACACCATCAAGGGGAATGCAACCCAATGCCCTGCTTTAGGTGCAAAAGGACTCGACACATGATCAGAGATTGTACTTACACACTAGGGAAGCAATGCTATGAATGTGGGGATCCAGGACACATGAGGAGCAAGTGTCCTAAGCTGGGTAGAGATAAGGATGCCAAGCCCAACAAGCCTAAGGGGGGAGCATTTGTGATGGACCCAGCTGGAGCTCGTAAGGAACCTGACGTGGTTAACGGTACGTTCCTTGTAAACAATCATCCTGCTACCGTTTTGTTTGATACTGGAGCGACTGCTAGTTTTATCTGTAATGCTTTTAGATCCTTGATTGACCTAGCTACGTGTACCTTAGCCGATACATTGACCGTTGAATTAGCTAATGGCAACATTTTAGAAACAAATGAAATCATCAAGGATTGTTCAATGAAACTAAATGGAAATACATTTAAAATTGATCTGATGCCCATTAAGTTAGGAGGATTCGACGTGGTTGTTGGCATGGACTGGCTAGCTAAGAATAGAATCGAAATTGTATGTGAAGAATGCCTACTCAAAATACCTATGAACGACAAGGAAGTGTTAGTGGTGCAAGGAGAAAGGAGTAACACTTTATGCCCCATGATATCCCATTTAAAAGCTACCAAGAGCTTAAAGAAGGGATGCTCAGCTTTCATAGTCTACGTAATGAAGACCAAAGAGGAGAAGAAGATTGCAGATATTCCAGTGGTTTCTGAATACCCTGAAGTGTTTCCGAAAGACCTACCGCGACTTCCCCGAATAGACAAGTTGAGTTCCAAATAGATTTGCTGCCTGGCGCTGCACAGGTAGCCAAAGCGCCGTATCGACTCGCCTCTCCTGAAATGAAGGAACTGATGATGCAAATTCAAGAATTATTGGACAAAGGATTCATACGTCCGATTGTCTCTCCATGGGGTGCCCCAGTGCTATTTGTGAAAAAGAAAGATGGAACCCTACGCATGTGCATTGACTACCGGGAGTTAAATAAGTTGACCATAAAGAACTGTTACCCTCTTCCGAGGATAGACGACCTATTCGATCAACTTCAAGGAGCAAGCTATTTCTCCAAGATAGACTTGAGATCCGGTTACCACCAACTGAAGATAAGAGAAGAAGACATACCCACGATGGCTTTCCGAACTAGGTATGGGCACTATGAGTACTTAATCATGCCCTTTGGGCTGACTAATGCACCAGCAGCATTCATGGATCTCATGAACCATGTATGCCGCCCATATCTCGACAAGTTTGTGATTGTATTAATCGACGACATTCTGATCTGCTCCAGTAATAAGGAAGAGCACGAGAAGCATCTTAGACTAATTCTTGAGTTACTCAAGAATGAGCAACTATATGCCAAATTTTCAACATGTGAATTTTGGATATGAGAGATCCAATTTCTGGGGCATGTAGTGAATAGGAATGGGATTCAAGTTGACCTATCCAAGATTGAAGCCATAAAGAATTGGAAGATTCCTGAAACTCCCACTGAGATTAGGCAATTCCTAGGATTGGCCGGATACTACCGATGATTCATAAAGGACTTCTCACGCATTGTGCAACCCTTGACCGCACTGACTAAGAAGAACAAAACCTTTGTGTGGGAACAAGAGCAAGATGAAGCATTTGAGACGCTTAAGGAAAAGTTATGCAGTGCACCTATTCTGGCCCTCCCAGAAGGAGTCGAAGACTTCGTAGTCTATTGTGATGCCTCGCGTCAAGGGTTAGGATGCGTGCTAATGCAACGCAACAAGGTCATTGCCTATGTATGTAGACTTGTAAACGATCACGAGAAGAACTATACTACTCACGATCTGGAATTAGGTGCCGTGGTGTTTGCTCTAAAAATGTGGAGGCACTACCTCTATGGCACGAAGTGCGTCATTTATACTGACCATCGAAGTTTGCAACACATTCTCGACTAGAAGATGCTAAACATGCATCAGAGCATATGGGTTGAGTTGTTAAACGACTACGAGTGTGAAATCCGGTATCATCCTAGTAAGGCCAATATGGTGACAGATGCCTTGAGCAGAAAGAAGAGAGAAAAACCTCTTCGTGTACGATCCTTAAGGATAAGTGTGTACACTAACCTAATTGCAAGGCTGAAAGAAGCTCAAAGTGAAGCGTTAAAGGAGGAAAATTTAGCAGAAGAAGGGTTAACTGGAATGGAAAAGCGATTTGAAACAGGAAACGATGGTACATATAAGTGCGAAGGGAGAACTTGGGTGCCAAAGCATGGGGGAATTCGGGAGCTAATTCTTGACGAAGCTGACAAATCTAGGTATTCGGTTCACCCTGGAAGTGATAAAATGTACCAAGATTTAAAGGCACTTTTCTGGTGGCCTGGTATCAAGAAATCAATCGTTGTTTATGTCGAAAAATGTCTAACTTGTGCCATGGTAAAAGCTGAGAACCAAAAACCGTCGGGGACATTACAGCAGCCTGAAATCCCTGAATGGAAATGGATAACGTCATGATGGATTTTGTTACTAAGTTACCCAGAACATCTAGAGGTCATGATGCTATTTGGGTAATAGTGGATAGGCTAACTAAATCAGCTCACTTCTTGCCAATTCAGGAAGATTATGACATGTCAAGACTGGCTCAACTGTATATCCATGAAATAGTGTCTAGGCATGGTGTGCCACTATCAATAATCTCTGACCGTGATAGCCGTTTCACTTCGCAATTCTGGAAATCACTCCAACAAGCCTTAGGAACCCGTCTGGATTTAAGCACTGCTTACCACCCGCAAACTGACGGTCAAAGCGAAAGGACTATTCAAACTTTAGAAGATATGCTGAGAGCGTGCGTGATTGACTTTGGTGGGAACTGGGATAACCATCTCCCATTGGTGGAGTTCTCCCATAATAACAGTTACCATGCAAGTATCAATGCAGCTCCGTATGAGGCTCTCTATGGTAGGAAATGTCGGTCACCATTGAGTTGGAATGAAATTGGTGATAGCCAAGTATTGGGACCCGACATCGTATTGGAAACCACCGATAAGATTTTCAAAATCAAGGAGCGTCTACGGGCAGCAAGGGACCGTCAGAAGAAATACGCCGACAGGAGACGAAAACCATTAGAATTTCAGGTAGGTGATAGGGTAATGCTGAAGGTAGCACCATGGAAAGGAACCATGAGGTTCAGAAAACGAGGAAAGTTAAGCCCGAGATACATTGGACCATTCGAAATACTTGCAAGAATTGGTCCAGTGGCTTACAAATTGAAACTACCTCAGAAGTTGAGTTACATATACGACACCTTCCACGTGTCAAACGTGAAGAAGTGCCTGGTAGACAAAACCTTGGAGCTACCATTAAAGGAAACAAGAATCAATGATAAGCTGAACTTCGTGGAAGAACCCATAGAGATCATGGACCGCTTGATTAAGCAAATCAGGTGAAGCCGCATACCCAAGGTCAAGGTTAGATGGAACTCGAGACGAGGGCCGGAATTCACTTGGGAACGTGAAGACGAGATGAGGAAGAGTTACCCGCATCTCTTCAAACCCACCTATTCAGATTCTAACCGAAGCTAAAATTTCGGGACGAAATTTCCTAAACGGTGGGAGAATGTGACAACTGGTCCCAAGGTCACGATTCTAAACCGTAATTTAATTGCATCATTCCCATCTTATGAGTACTAATAATAGAAACTATTTAATTATATCAATAATATTAGAATCACCATTTGTTATTTGATCCATTTTTATGATTCTATGTGATTTTTTGTGAATTTTAGTTATTTCGAGTCTTAACTTTTAGAAACCTAGTGCCCGGTAATATTAATTAGTCACCCTAAGTAGGATTTACAATATTAATTGAATCAATTAAAAGTGTGTGTGCATACACACTTGAAATTTTCGGCCTGATGCATGCATGTCCATGCATAACACTTAATCAACCAACTAAAACTTATCACCTAAAATACTACATTATACTACACACTACACTACATAATAATATTTGCAATTAAAATTTGGAAAGAAAACCCTCACTAGTTGCCAAATTCGGCCGCCCTCTTGACCCCCAATGAATGCATTGGCTTGCCACTACACACAACCCACTCTATCCACCATACATTTCTCATGCATTCTCCCTTTTTGCAAGACATCCACTCCCATTTCACTCCACTCCTCTCTCTCTTGAATCCTCAGCTGAAAACACACACAAACTCTCTCATTTCCCTCTCCATTTTCAGCTCCAAATCGCGACCAACAAGCTTTCATCCATCGGCCAAGCTCCAACCGCAAGAAGGGTGTCTCTTTTGTGAAGTTTTGGTGCTTGAATCTTGCAAAACCGTGGGTTCCAGCCTTTGTTCGAGATTCTACAGCCAAGTACAAGGAGATTCTAGCCACCCACGACCATCAACACCTTCCAAACCATGAGTTACATCAAGTGTAAGCTCCATGTTGTCGGTTTTGGTCATTTCTTATGTTTGTTCATTTTTCACCTAAAAACCTTACCTTTCCTTGTTGTAGCAGAAACTTCTCGCCATCATCTTGTTCTTGGGGAGATATTAACTTCACTAAAGGTATCTTACATGTTAGATTGGTCATTCTTAAGATGGAACTTGATTTCCACCTTGAAAACCCTATTTTTGGGTGTTTTTTCACCATCTAACTTGTGTATCTTGTAACCCTTCAAAAAAAACGTGTAACCTGCATATTCAAGGGTTTTAAGACTACTAATAACCTTTTTTTAAAGTCACAAAGAGTATACACCACCTACATGTGGTTACAACATGCATTACACCTAAGAAAACCCTCCATTATACATGTAACAACACACTTTAAGCACTTGCTTAAAATCCCCTCTCAAACAAGGGTTATAACCTGCTCAAAAATAACTTTTAAACACCCCAACAGTCTGATTTCTAAGTTAGATGAAGTTTAGGTAATGGTTAAACTCAAGTTACAATGATTTACACATGTGTAATGGTCGATTATGACACTTTCTATATATTTGAAGTCTATGGATGTGTAGAACAACTAGGACACGATTTGGGACTGAAATTTTAGTAGGTTTTGATGAATATTAAGAGTGTTAATAATGTTTAATCTCTGGAATAAAGGACATGTTGTGTTTAGGTTTTGATGAATATTAAGAGTGTTAATAATGTTTAATCTCTGGAATAAAGGACAAGTTGTGTTTAGACCCATTTTAGTCACTTTTGGGACCTGAAAACATGGTAAAACTACTTAAAAACAAGAAAGCTTGGGCTATAAACTTTTTAAAGAGAATTTCAGGTTCATTAAGGATTAATAAAGTGTTCTGGAGTCAATGGTAAATTTTAGTGGTCAAAAGGTAATTTAAATGGATTTTTAAGTGAAAACGGGTACAAGTCGAGAGACGTTTTTGGGAAAAATCTAAGAAAAATGAGTATAAAGTTAGAAATTATAAAAACCACATAATATCAGTAGGTTAAATGATAAAATAACTTATAAAGTAGAAAGGTTGGTCAAACAAGCTTTTAAAATGATCAAACTCGGTTAAAAACGCGTTTTAACGGTTTAAGTGTAAAAACGAGTCTTTCCACTACTAGAGGCAAATTTTGGTGATTTAAAAGGTTGGAAACTTATAAAAATGACTTTAAAAATTTAGCTACCGGTCTAAGGCTCCAAAAACATGAAAACTCATAGGTAACCCTTTAAAACCCTTCGGTTTTACCGTAACCGGGAACGTTAAACGCATAATTAATAAACCGAACCCATAATCTGAAAATTTGGGTATATGTTCTTAAAAATAAGTTAGTTTAAGGTCATGAACCTGATTTTTGGTTATAAATGTTATCTAATACCAGAAACCAAACTTAAGGGTAGAAACTGTCAATTTTGAAACTTCAGGGGCCAAACTGTAAAATTTTGCCAAACTTCATAACCGACTCAAATGACCCCTTTAGTCACTTGAATAGCATATTTACCATAATTCTTGACTTAATAATGTAAAAACCCTTAATTGTATGAGAAACCTTGACTTTCCATAAAAGGAAACTTCTTATGCAAACCCTAATCGAATCAAAGCCAAATCCGACAAACTAAGACTTGGACACTCTTGTTGCACCTTAAATAGGTTTAGAGCAGTAGCTAATCACTTAATATATTCATGTTAGGGTGCTAGACTTAAGATATTCCCGGCACACGAATAGTCTCTTTTGCTTAACGCCTAAGGTGGGTTCTAATGATCCCCTTTTACTTACTGTTTTTGGGATGAAACATGCTCTGTTGTTTTATGAACTATGATTGTGCTTTACTTGATGCTTGTATGTGGGACTTATGGATACCTGATGATACTTATATCATGATCATTAATTCTTTTGTGAACCGCTTGTTTTATGTGGATATATCTATTTGGGGAATCCCCCACACACAGTGGCTCCCGCTACAGGGAGGTACCCCACTGAGATCCTGAGTGATCAAATGTGGCATGTAACAGGTTTTGATTAAGAAACTATGGTGAACCATCCTGGCAGGTATGGTTCACTGTTTTGAGGCTTGGTTCCTTCCTTCGGGAATATCCGGTAAAACACAAGTCTAGAAGAGGCCAACCGGGGACCGAGTGCAGGGTTGATTGTGATACCCCACAAAGATTGATACTAAAAATGATGCTTTTAAAATCAAATGAGATTTTTCATAAGCTTTTACACTTGATGCTAAACTTTTAAATGTGGACTTCAAGAGTCCCTTTTGTTGTTTTTAAATTTTAAGCACTTGAATTCACCAACGTTTTAGTTGACACTATTTTCTTTTGAGCATGTTTCAGGTAACCCATGAAGACTCTTAGCTAATATGGAAGACTTAGACTCAACCCCCAAAACCATGGCACTTGCTTGTGTGACCAAAATTATGATTTGAACAATTTGAACAATGATGGAAAATGTTGACACAATGACTATTTGATTTATGTTGAACTATGAAACATTTAGGGCTGGATCTGTTTCCAGCCCGGTGTCTTTTAAAACTTTAAAATGCCATGTGATGTTCTCTCCCTTTGAGCTTCTATATTGGTTTGTTTCCGCTGCCATGTACGTTGTTGCTAGTCTGTGACGTCCCACCCTACCTGGGCCCGGGGTGTGACAACTGAAGACAATGATTCTATTGTAAATATTAGATTTTGATTCTGCTTTAATTTTGATTTTGTGCATGTTTTATGTGTGCAGACAATTTAACAATGATAAGTGTGATCTTATTGTGTTACCTTGGGAAAATTCTAAGTTTATAAAAGTTAAAAGTTTAGGGGGAATAATAAATGTAAGAGTTTTCTCAGAAAATCAAAATTAAAATGTTCAATGGAAAGGATGATGCTATATGTTCAAAGTATGTGTGTGTCTGATAAGGTAAAATTTTGATAATGATAAAATGAACCTATATAAATTTTTTAGTGGAAAAGCTTGCAAATGTTGTACATAAGACAATTTGTTTAATTTTGAGACTAAAATGAAGGGAAATTTAATTTCGAAAATTTAAATTAAAATAAAAGGGTTTAAAATGTCAAAAGTGAAAATTGAGGGTAAAAATGTAATTTTTGCGAAAAATTCACAATTCTAAAAATTGTTTGAATATTAGTACGTGAACAGTGCTAATAAGTCTAAATAGTGTTCTGGTGAAAGATGTGAAAAATATACAAGTGTATTGAATCTCATGCATCTAAACATTGACCATAAGTCCATTTAGGTGTATGATGAGATTTCAGAATTTTTACAAGTGTTTAGGTGGTTCTCATAGACCCATGCACCAGAACAGTTGTCAAACGTCTGAGAAATTTGGTAAATTTGGTGAAGCGTTAGACGGTTCAACATTCCCACGCATCTACACAGTACCAGACGGTTTAAGTGTAAAATTGACCAAGTGTTGGACGTTACATATAGATTCATGCGGCTGAAAAGTGCACAACCGGCTGACCCGTTCACAACCGTCTGAACAGTTCTCATCCGGCTGAACAGTTCTCATGCGTCTAACCTTAAACGCCCATACAGTGCTCATGCGTCTATAATTCTACACTTAGTATATATAGACAACACTTCTCATTTTTTTCACTCATTCACAACCTTAGACCCTTAAACCCAGTCCACTCCCTTTTCACCCATTTCACTTAAAATTGTCATTTGTTTCTAGAAATTCTTAATCAAAAGTGTGTATATGTGATTTACGAATGTAAGTTCACTGATTAAATCATTTCATTTCAAGTTTCATATTCAAAATCAGTCAGACGTTTCTAGTCTGTTTAGACGTTTGGAACCCTAAAACTTGAAAATCTTGAAATTGATACATCAAAATGAATCTAAAAAATTAAATTGATCAAATATTGTTGATATACACCGAATTTCGATCATTTTGATATATAGAACTGTTGTTTTTATGAACATTGAAATCATGGTGTTCTTCATCAGTCGAATGAAGAAGATGAACAGTCCAAAAAGTTGAAAATATTTTTTTAATAAAAATTAATTAAATAACTCCTAAGAACTTAATTGATAAATAACTTTGATCAATGATAAGTGACTTAGTGTGTTTTAAAACAATGATACAACAAAGTGTATTTAATATGATTTGGATAGAATTTTAAATAATTCTAGAAAAGGATTAAGTACAATTTGATGTAAAATAAAACTAAGTGTTTTAAAATGTAATAATTCCTTAACATTAATTCAAAGCATAATACAATCAAATCATTTCAAATAAATCAAGATATCTAAATTTTGTGTGTTTGTTTGTGCAGATGGCTGAACTAAAATTTGAACCAAAGCACAATGTAGCTGCTTATTTGGATGAAGAAAGCAGAGAGGCATCTGGCTATGACGAAATTATCAGATTTTTACTGAGAACTAAATATGTATATGCTATGTGTGCCAGACCTATGATCAATGCAAGACTTATCAAAAGATTTTGGAGAACAATAGAGGTTGAAAGAGATGATGAAGGAAATAAAGTTATGAGAGCATTCATTATTAATGATAGGATGCTTGAAGTCTCTGAGCAAGCTATAAGAATAGCTCTTAGACTGGGGGAAAATGATCCTCAAGATTTATCAGAGTAAACAATCAATGAATGTAGGGATGTGTTTATACAGATGGGTCACCCTAACCATTTCGTTAAGAAGTAATTTTTCAGGGCCAGGGTGTACAACCATTGGAAACTACTCTGTTATATCTTTCAGCAATGCATGTCCAAAAGAAGTGCAGGATGGGATTCCTTCCCAGTGGACATTGCATCTCCTATCATAGCCTTAGCCACCAATAGAAGATTTAATATGGCTAAGTGGATTATGAATGGATTTATCTTCAATTTAGAGAGAGGAAGGGGAAACAAATACTTGATGTATCCAAGGTTTCTTCAGCTGCTTTTTATTAAAGATCATCCTAATATGTATGTTGATGGAGTTAAAGGTGATAGACTACACCTGGAACATATGTCTGAAGTTATATACAAAAGACTGGCAGTTATCACTAGTGCTCCAAATATACCTCTTTTTGACAACATGAGAAATGTAGCAATGGATGAGGTGGATATTAATCAACAACACTTCCATTTGTATGTGGATGAGCCAATAGATCCAAATGATCTTATTAAGGATGTTGTTGATGAGATTATTGATGAAGTCGATAATGAAAATAATGAAGATAATGATGATGATGAAGCTACTGAAAGCTCATCAGATGATGATGATGATAGTGATGAAGATGATAGTGTTGATGGTGCAACTGAAGCACATCAATTAGTTAGTAGTGAAAGGACTGATTCTGATTATGCTGCTGAGACTCATGATATGGGTGAAGGAACATCTGGTGATGTTATTCATGAGGAAACTTTGAATGAAGCTCAAGATGATGAAGTTAATGTTAATTTGCAATATGAAGCTATTGTGCATAAAGAAGATGTTCAAAATCAAACCTTTGATTTTGATTTTATGGAAGCTATACTTTCTGAGCCTGTCTTTCAAGGCACATCACATGTAGAATCTAAAGACATGCCAGTCATTACAGCACAAAATGTGTCTGTACAGACTGATGATATTTTACATGTTGATGAGTTGGATAAATTGAAAGAAGAAAATAGTGCTCAAGAGAGAATTATCATTGAATTGAAAGATGAAAATGAGAAACTGAAAGATGAATGTGTTGAAAGAAGAGAATGTAAAGCTTAAAGAAGATAGTAAAAGTAAATATGAAAAAATTGTTGTTTTTGCAAAAGATAAAGAAGATGTCATAAAGAATATTAAAGTAATGATCAGAGACTATGATCTTCTGGAAGAGAAATACAAGAAGTTAACTGAAGAGAATGAAATGTTGAAAGATGGGCTAAACAAGTTAAAGGAGTCTCAAAAGCCAAATTCTCCAGATATTGTTATTGTATCTGAGATGACTCCTATTGATGTTGAAAGGATTCCTGAGGTGGATAATGGAAAGAGAAAAATTGATGAGATAGAGGATCCAGTATTACCTGAATCTTCTAGAAAAGTGCAAAGAATAGAAGAAGTTCATGAGGAATAAGTTCATAAGGAACAAGAGCAAACTACTCAAGAAAAAATTAGTGCTCTTGAAGATATAGAAGAGGAGTTCAGTGATGATAGGTGTGATGAAGTGCTAGAAGATGAGGATATTGTTGAAGCACACTTTGAAACAACATTTTAACCTCTAGAACCAATTCAAGAACAAGATGAAATACCTCTAGGTTTTGAAGACAAATATAACTATCTTGTACGGATGAAGTATAATCGTATTTTTGGATGGATTGACTGTTTCTCAGATAAATGATGAATATGGGAAATGCATTGCATTTGAGTCAGTAGCTCCAATTGATCTGAACGAGATAGTTGTAGAACATGGTGAATGGAATAGACCTCAAGAGAGTATAAACATTGAAGAAGTGCCTAGATCTGAGCTACATCATCATAATCTTGAAGATATGAGCATACCAGCTTTAAGATCATGGTTACAGGCATGTAATTATCCATTGAAAAGACTTACAAGACTACAATCAGTGTCTTTGAGGAACCTTGTCAGGAGCTTTCAGGAAACTGAAAAGCAGTCAAACAAAAAGATCATACTTGACACTAACAATCCTTAGTATCTGGATATTACAAAGAGAACGATGATACTAAAGCCTCAAGAGATTAAGTCAATGGCACAAAAGACAAGTGCTCACGAAAGTAGACAATAGTTGATAAAGATGTTTTTTGGTTCGAAGAAACAAGCTAATAAAGCTTCTCCTGAGCAGAAACAATTATTTGACAGTGCTAGATCTACTGGTGATTTGGTTAGGAATGTTTTGCAAAAAGGACAATCAGTTGCTGGACTTCTGAATGCAATGATTGCTCCAGATTTTACTAACCAAGTGAAGATTATAACATGGAAGTATGATAAAGTTTTTGATGCCTTTTTGATAAAGAGAGTAAATGCTGTATGTGATGTTTATCATTTTTATTCTAGTATCATCAAGCTTCCGGTGCAAGATTTGAAAGAGTTACATAAACTGCCACTTATCAATCCTTCCATATTTGAAAGAGGTGATATGTTTGTTGAACTTTTAAGAAGAGGTATATCTAGAGCAAGTGCTTTCCTTCAAACAAGATGTGATCAAGAAGACAAGGAATACTTTGCTATGTTGAAAAAGAATAAAAAGATAAAGGGTATACAATCAAAGGAAGAGCATTTCCTGGTTGAATTTTGTGATCAATATTTTGAAAAAGTTACAACACCAGGATTGAAGGTGATTGATGGTACACAAAAGTCAAAACCAATTCTAAGATGGTTTTATAACACGGAGACCTTTGAGCTTAAATTGGTCCAGAATCTCGAGCAATGGGATGAGGACATGATCACCCTTTTTCTTGCATTTGAGCTTTAATTGTTACATCCAAGTTACATTTCATTTCTCTCGATTCAAAAGTTTGAAAAAGTCTCTCCAGATATTGCTGAACAAGACAAGAAGTGCTTTCTTTCCATTATCAATATGATGAATGCAGCAATGGAAAGAATTTCTCTAAGACAAGCACTTGCATATGCTAACATTGTGAAGAAAGAAATCAAAGATATAGAGTTTATGAGAATTTCAAGAAAAGGTGTATTGGAGGTATACTCAAAGGAAAGTTCAAAACCTATTGAGTTATATTCCAATATAGACTAACTGGATTATCAAAAGACACCTTAGAGAGGATGAGCAAGATGGAGATTAAAACTAATGAATCAAGACCAGAACAAGGCATTCTCGCTAGCAAGTTCAAGTCTACCATAGCCAATGCCTTAAAGGAGCAAGAATTATTCAAGAAAAAGCCAATGTTCAAAATCAAAGAAGAGCCTGAGGATTTCTTTGATGTTTGAAGATTGAAGATTTAAGATTGAAGATTGAAGATCAAGAGAAGACTGAAGATTGAAGATCAAGTGAATATCAGAGAATGAAGACAAAGAGAAGAACATGCCAACAAGCCTGAAGATTTTGAAGACAGAAGACAATGTGAATCTTAGGGGGAGCATTGTTAGTGCTTCTTTAAAGATTAACATTTTCTCTTTATGTGTCTTTTGATATTTTTGTCATAGTATAGGGACTAGTTTTGTAATTAGTTAGTTTCTTTGTTTATTGATAGTATATGTAGCTTAGACTTGTGTAGGTTAAATAGACTTGAACGAATCTGCTACTTACACATTGTAATTGTCATTGCTATTATCAATAAACTCTATGAAGTTTTGTTGATATTGTGCTTTGATTTGATTACTGTGTTTGTATTTCATTGAATTGTTCACTAATATCATCACAGATCTACACATTTGATCCTATCAGTTCATCCACTTGAACTTCTTCTAGTGGTACGACCATCGTTTCATCAATTAAACACTTCTTTAGATTTGAAACATGGAATACGTCATGGATTTCACTTAGCGAATCAGGTAGGGCTAATCGGTAGGCCACTGGACCTATTCTTTCCAATATCTCAAATGGTCCAACGTATCTCGGATTTAGCTTTCCACGCTTACCAAACCGAACTACGCCGTTCCATGGTGAGACTTTTAATAAAACTTTGTCGCCAATCTGGAACTCTAAAGGTTTCCGTCGCTTGTCAGCATAAATGTTCTGTCTGTCTCGCGCTGCAGCCATACGGTTCCTTATCTACATGATCTTCTCAGTTGTCTCAGGTATTAGGTCTAGACCCGTTAGCTGACTATCACTAATTTTAGCCCAGCAAGCGGGTGATCTACATTTTCTCCCATACAAAGCTTCGAAAGGTGCTGCCTTTATGCTAGTGTGATAACTGTTGTTATAAGAAAAATGCATCATTGGTAGGTGAACTTCCCAGTTATTCCCAAAGTCAATCACACAAGCACGTAGCATGTCCTCCAATGTCTGTATAGTACGCTCACTTTGACCATCAGTCTATGGATGATAAGTAGTATCATATCCAATTGCGTACCCAAAGATTTCTGCAGTGATTGCCAGGAGTGCGATGTGAAACAAGAATCGCGGTCAGAAATAATTGAGATTGGTACACCATGTCTCGAAACGATCTCCTTCAGATAGAGTCGGGTTAATTTCTCCATCTTGTCTGTTTCCTTAATTGCTAGGAAATGAGAAGACTTTGTTAATCGATCCACACTAATCCATATTGTGTCACAACCAGTAGAAGTGCGAGGTAACTTAGTGATAAAGTCCATGGATATCTGATCCCACTTCCACACAGGGATCTCAGGTTGTTCTAATAAACCAGATGGTGTTTGGTACTCCACTTTCTCCTTTGAACAGGTCAGACACTTGCTCACATAAGTAGCTACATCCGCCTTGATGTTAGGCCACCAGTAGTGCGCCTTCAAATCATGGTACATCTTGTTAGATCCAGGATATATAGAGTACTTAGACTTGTGTGCCTCACTTATCACCAAGTCCCTCAGATTTCCATGTAGAGGTATCCAAAGTCTATCCATGAAATAACGAATTCCATCATCTTTCACCTCTAATTGTTTTTCCATGACTCAAACACGATATTCTCTGATTTTAAATCTTCTATCTATGCTTCCTTAACTTGCTCAGGTAGTTAGGTACTGATTGTAAGTTGTAAAGCTCGCACACGTTGAGGCTTAGCAGTCTCTTTCCTACTTATCATGTCAGCAACTACATTTGCTTTCCCCGGATGGTACTTATAAGCCAGTCATAGTCGTTCAACAACTCTACCTAGCGCCTTTGCCTCATGTTTAGTTCCTTTTGCTCAAAGATGTGTTGAAGACTCTTATGATTGGTGTATATAGTGCACTCGGTACCGTACAAGTAATGTCTCCAAATCTTTAAGGCAAAAACCACTACACCCAATTCCAAATCATGGGTATTATAATTCTTCTCATGAACCTTCAGTTGTCTTGATGCATAAGCTATCACCCTATCTCGCTGCATCAAGTCACAACCCAATCCATGAATTGAGGCGTCACAGTAGACTACGAAATCATCATTACCTTCCGGTATCGCTAATATCGGTGCGCAACACAGTTTCTGCTTTAGCAACTGGAAAGCAGATTCCTGACACTCACTCCATTTATAAGCCATTCCCTTATGAGTCAAAGCTATGAGAGGTTGTGCAATCTTAGAGAATCCTTTGATGAACCGTCGATAATATTCGGCTAACCCAAGGAATTGTCGTATCTCGCTTGGCGTTTTAGGTACTGCCTAATTCTTTATTGCTTCAATCTTGGAAGGACCAATATTTATCCCCTTCTCATTAACAATGTGACCCAAGAATTGCAACTCACGTATCCAGAAATCACACTTAGAAAATTTCACGTACAGTTGTTCTTTTCTAAGCAGTTCTAAGGTTAAATGTAGGTGCTCTTCATGCTCCTCCTCAGTCTTTGAATATATCAATATATCATCGATAAATACAATGAAAAATTGATCAAGATAGGGTTTGCAAACACGATTCATGTGATCCATGAATACTACTGGTGCATTTATCAACCCAAATGGCATGACCAAGAATTCGTAATGGCCATATCGTGTACGAAAAGCAATCTTTAAGATGTCCTCCTCCCTAATGATACCTAGACCTCAAATCAATCTTAGAATAATAACTTGACCCTTGCAACTGATCAAACAAATCGTCTATTCGAGGTAAGGGATATCTGTTCTTGATTGTGACTTTGTTCAGTTCCCTATAGTCAATGCATATCCGAATTGTGCCATCTTTCTTCTTGGCAAACAGAACAGGGGCTCCCCAAGGTGATGTGCTAGGTCGGATAAATCCCTTATCTAAAAGCTCCGAAAGTTATGACGACAACTCCTGTAATTCGTTCGGTGCTAGTCGATAAGGTGCCCTAGTAATCGGGGCTGCGCCAGGAGTCAACTCGATCTGGAATTCCACTTGACGGTAAGGTGGCAATCCAGGAAGATCCTCCGGAAACACCTCTGGAAAATCACGTACTACCGGAATATCCTCCATCTTCCTTTCCTCCGGTTGCTTATCAGTGATGAGTGCCAATATGGCTAAACGACCTTTCCACAATAACTTTTGTGCCTTTATATACGAGATGATGCCTATCACTGCACCACTCTTATCCCCTCTGACTATAAGGACTTCTTCACCAACTGGAATCCGTATGATCTTCTTGTGACATATGACTTCCGCTTGCTTGTCAGAGAGTCAATCCATTCCTATCACTATGTCAAAACCTCCAAGCGTAACAGACATAAGATCTATGGTGAATGTGTGACCAGCAAGTTCTATCTTGCAATCTCTAAGAATATGCGCTACATGAATCTACTTATCGTCAGCTAATTCTATAGTGTATTTAGATTCTAAGGCTAACGACACGTCACTTAAAAGACTACAGAACTATAAGGATACGAAACTTCTATCGGCTATAGTATCGAATAGTACAGTAGCAAAACGTCAATTAACCGAAAATTTACCAGTAACAGTCGTAGGGTCGTATAGGGCCTCACCTGAGCCAATGACGAAGGCTCTTCCCTTGGCTCCATTATTGTTGTTGACACCATTACCGTTACCATTACTGTTATTGTTGTTGTTGCCACTGTTGTTGTTGTTGTGGCCATTGTTATTGTTGCCATTCCCATTCTTCCTCAGTTGTGGGCAGTTGCGCTTGTAATGGCCTTCCTTTCCACATTCAAAATAACCATTAGGAGTCTCCAGTGTTTGTTATGGCTTCCTCAACAGTTCACCACAACAGTCTTTAGCTGCGTGTCTAATCTTCCCACAGCGCTGGCATTTGAAAGTATCATACCTTCCCACATGATGGTAGTTGCATCGGTTGCACTTGGTGTGTTTGCTGCCATAACCACTAGGTCCTTGATTGTTGGGAGTCTTCTGGTTGAAACTCCAATTATTGTCGAACCTCTGTTGCTGCTGCTGAATTGGCTGTTGCTGCTGGGGTTGAGGTTGACTACCGAACGATGATGCTTTGTTGTTGGGACCATCCCACTTTCTCTTGTTTTCAGGCATGCTTGCCACGGTGCCCTGCTTGGGTAGACGTCCCTGCTCTACCGCTTGATTAGTTAGCTTATGAGCTGACCGGATGGCTTGCTGAATAGTGGCGGAGTTGGAAGTAGTCACCATGCTTTGGATCTCAGGCACCAATCCCCGGATATAGTGTTCCACCCTTTTGTGCATTTCATTCACTATCCCCGGACATCAAGTGGCTAGTTCATGGGTTCGGGTGGTGTAGGCCTCGATTTCATAGCCCTGCATCTTGAGCTGCCAGAATTCCATTTCCAGCTTCTGTACCTTGTTGCTAGGACAATATTTCTCAGTCATGATTTCCATGAATTCAGCCCAAGGAAGACCATTGGCCATAGCCTGGCCCAACATTTGGACCTGAGTGTTCCACCAGGAAAGAGCTGCACCTTCCAGAGTCTTGATGGCATACTTCACCTGATTAATAGGCGTGCATTTGCATTAAGCGAAGACAGACTCTGTCTTCTCGAACCACCGCACCAATCCTACAGCTCCTTCTGTCCCGCTGTAGGTTTGTGGTTTGCAATCCATAAAGGACTTGTAGGTACACAATCGTGGTCCTGTTTTAACACAACAAACATTGGCCAGATATCCTATACGGTTAACTAGGATAATTGGTTTAACTTCCCATTGTCATTTACCTGCTGGCTGTCCTGGCTGGGCAGCAGCCACTGCTGCCTGAACATGCTCGTTTATCAAGGCAGCTAACTGCGCAAGCGTCATATTTATGGCACCACCTCCACGGCCTCTGGCGCCATGTCCACGCCCACGTCCACGTCCACGTCCACCGGCGTCCATATTTCACTTTACATTCACAAATACAATAATGAGTAACGTCTAACATATTTATCTCATCGAAGTATAGTAAACAATAAGAAATAATGATTTCATCACAATCATAATATTTATAACAAAAATAATAACCAAAGGTAAATAAATTGTAAATGAGTCACAAATTATTCATCAATGTTAAAATTTGAGTTTGTCAGTTGGGTAGGAAACAACCCTTCCCATATAGGTTTCAAAAGAAAGAAACACTACATAGTCTAAGTCACACAAAAGAAAATCAATCCATAACATCTGATCAATCGTTGTCGGCATCCATTTCTTCTAGTTCCTCCTCCTCCTTAGGGGCTTTCTTAGGGTCCTCATCCCTAGGGTCCTCTGCTAAAGCAGGAGCTATAGCAATCTGGAGTGCTGCCAGTTGGCCCTCTAGAGTAGCAAGCGTAACATTTGTCATCCCTTCCCACTACTCTAGTTCATTCACGCGTCCCGTAAGCGCTCCTACGCCATCAGCCATTGCATAACACCCATTAAAGGTATTCTCATGTTGTCCTTCGAGCGCATCCATTTGCTATCGTAGTTCTCGTACCTCGTGTTTCAAGGTATAACTCTCATCCGTGAGGTTCTTGACACGTTGCTACTCGGTATCCAGTGCAACCACTAATGGAGCAATAACTTGCTCGTTTGACTGTACTGTCCATGGAAGAGAAGGTGTAGGCCGCTCAGTGTTGTTCCTAGTTCTTGGCCTCGAAACAGGCATGCATTCCCTATACATTAAGTGATCTACGAACATAGGGTAGAAGCTTAGTATCGTGGAGGATCATGCTCCGTCAAGGAAAAAAATTGATCCCAATCAACTTCTTAAGAAGGGTAATAGTGTCGGGGCCAGTCTGGTCCAATGTCTGGTACAGGTGAATAAGGAGGTGGGGACTCCGAATGTGTAGGAGATACCAGTCGCTTACCCGAAGCTCTCGATGACGATGCCATGCTGCAGAGAGTGTGATGTGTATGCCAATGAGTATACAGTAGAGGAATAAGGAACAAGTAACTAACTAACTGTGTGCGGTTATAGTCTAGTGTGTATGCAACCTAGTTCCCTATAACCAATGGCTCTGATACCAATCTGTCACACACTTAAAATCCACGTGAGGGGTTCTGCCATGAGGCGCGTGACAAACAAGGATATCAGTCATTAGCTACATAGAACGACTCCATATGAACTAATAAACACAATCAGAGTTTAACTTTAAATACTGCGGAAGCATTTAAATAACTGGTAGACCCAAAAGAATATAATGAGTAAAGAAAATGTGTAAAATATAAGCGCCCAATCATAATGCAAAACCCAAACATAACTGTTTAAATTGACATAATTCAAGATAGTATTTAAAACCATGCAGACAACTCAACAATGCTGACGTGTGAGTGCTCCTAGGCATCTGGCAACCTTAACCTGAGAATAGCATACTGAATAAGTCAACACAATGGTTGGTGAATTCATGAGTTTGCGTTAAATAATAATCAGTATAAGTTGTAAAACATAAGCAGTGTATTGTAATAGATAGCTAGTCTATACACAATTAGTAATAATCATAGTGATTTTGCATTTGAAGCTGACTGTGTTACTTTTGTTGCCTCCTACCACGACTTACCAGGTCGTGGCAATGTTCATTAGGAAAATATTGCACCCGTCTGACCTCAAGTCACACAGGTGGGGTTCGTCAGACCCAGTAGTACTACTCAAGATTTTCCGCTAAATAATTATTAACAAACTGAAAGTGTGAGGACTTTCCATGGTAATCAACACTATATTAAAACTATACACAACTGATAATGATAAAACGTTTGTAAATACCAGTATGCTATCTCCCCCAAAAGAGATTATGTTAAAAGAATAGGGCATGAACTCAACTGATGCACATAAAGGATACTTAAAGTTTAACTTGTCAAGAACAAGTGGAAAGACAACCTTCAGAGGTTACCTAGAACACACAAGTACATAAGTACGTGTATATAGAGAACATAATGAAACCCTAGGTACTCTACAAACCAAAGGACTCAAGGTTTCAGAAAAACAGACATGTTTGACCGAGTTGACCCGTTTGACCCGTTGGTGACATTATAGGTGATAATTCATTCAAATATGCATAACGATACTTCACACATGGTTAACATATAAATATATCACACATGGCACTTCATTACTCATAAGTACTAATTAGATCATCATACCATCAAATATCATACAGGTCATGCGAATTTCAACTATTATCATGCTCAATAGCTATAACATAACTAACACATCCTATAAAGATCAAATCGTGCACCACATGCCACGTGAAGCCACTCACGACTTCACACCCTAAACCCTACCAATCCTACTAAGTAGGGGCCTCAGATTCACACGCGTGTATGATGATCATAATCACATTCATCAACAAAGTTCATTCCAACCCACATACACAATAATGACCAATTCCAGTCCCAAACATGATTCCCTAATCACTAATCACAGTTCATCATCATATATGATTACCAAAAACCTAAATTCTCTTCACGATCAGTCACGCATCCAAACAACTCAATTAACACATTCTACCATATTAGGCATCATCAATAAACACTCTAACATGATCCTAACATCAAGAACATGTCCAAATCATCATATCCAAAGTTCTAGAAAAATAAAGTTTCCCGTTTGGGAAACTAACACCCAAAAGTGATCTAGCATCCAATTCAATCATAATTTCATCAATTTCATACCTAACCAAGCTCATAACATATCTAGACATGATCAGCAACACCTAATTAACATGATTCATCAATTTCATACTCAAAAGGTTACTATCTTTAGTAATGTATGAACTATAACATGTATTTTTGAATTCCCAATGTTCATAACAACAATCTAAAATCTAATCATCATCATAAACACACCCATAACACCAACTCATCAACAATTCAACATTTCATGCAAAATAACGTTACTATTCTTAGTAACCTATGAACAATCCATCAAAAACGTAACTTTCTTACATAATCAACATTAACTAGCATACATAGAACCTAATTAACATGATAACATCATCAAACACCAATAAATCAACATCATCAACACCCAATTCGTATCTAGGGTTTCGGCCAATTTCAATTTAATTCGTGAAAAGTAACAAACTTTGAGACTCCTAATGTGTTGTTTGAATTGAAATCGATCCAAACCAAAGTCCAAATGCTTGATATTCGTTGAATTCGAATGGGAGAGGCGGGTAGAGAGGGTGATCGAGGCCGAATGGGGCATGGCTAGGGTTTGTTTTTCTTTTAATTCACTTAATTTGCATATTTACCTTTTAAACCCTTGTGTTTTGTATTTTATAAAAAATAGACTTTAAACTCCTTTTTAAAAGTGTTAATAACTAAGTTTTAAACATATAAACTCATGATAACAATTATATATTTTATCTTTACAAAAACAAAACATACGAATTAATACACACGTTTCCACGTTACACGATTAATTCCCAATTAATATTTAAAACACACAAACACATAAGCATAATACAATAATCACATAATCAGTTAAATTATCATTAGTTTAACATTATTAATTATTATTATTATTAGGTCACCAACGTTAAACGACAACTAGTGTGTGCTCACGACACGTGTACGCAAGACTTAACGGAACTAATGGAGTCTGGTAACGGAAAATTGCCGGATGTCACAATACATACGTATATATCTATATATACATACATATATATATAAATATATATGTATATATGTGTGTGACAACTTGAGTTTTCAGGTTAATACCGATCTCATTATTTAACCTCTCCCCACTATTTTGTAAGTAGTCAATCTCATTATTATTTAAGAATAATCATTATTATTACTAATACTATTATCATTATTATTATTATTATTATTAATTAACTATAATAACCATGGGTCGTGCAATAAGAACATTGAGAGCGCTGTGGGGAAATTATCGCCATACCTTCAAGAACCATCGCGTGAACATCCTGGACAAGTCACCTCAGCCATAAGAAGCACAAAGAAATGTTATGAGTGTGGACAATCTGTGTATTTAAAGAGAAACTGTTCAAGGCTTAAGAAGATAGGAAAGCGGCAGAAATGGTAGTTCTACTTCAGCATTGTCTCAATCAAATGTCGATTGAAGTTTCATACCCAGTGTTGTTCTTACCAGCTTAAGTTCCAGAATCTACCATAGAAGTAACCGATAGTAGAACTATAAACAGTTGTAATCTAGGTTTATCAAGATAATCGTTTGATATAAATCTGATTTCCTCCTACCCATGGTATCTTTGATGTCGTGGTTGAAATGGATTGGCTATCCAAAAACCAAATATAGATCATTATGGAAACAAACTGATTAAGTTACCTCTTCCTAGTGATGGGATCCTTACGTAAGAAGGTGACAAGGTTGGTGCTGTGGTTGGTATCATCTCATACGTGAAGACGCATAAATGTCTCAAGAAAAAGCATTTCGCTTTACTGACACTAGTTACCGAGAAGAAGGTGGATGAGAAGCGTGTTGAAGATATTCTACTTGTCAGAGACTTTTTAGAAGTATTTCTGAAGACTTACCTGGCCTTCCTCCGAACAGGAACGTAGAGTTCCGGATTGAGTAAGTACCTGGAGCAGCTTCGATCGCTTGGGCGTCGTACTGTCTGGCGCCGAACGAACTACAAGAGTTGTCTAAGCAAATACAAGAATTGTTAGTCAGGGGATTGTTACATCCCAGCTCCTCACCATGGGGAGCTCCAGTGCTTTTTATGAAAAAGAAGGATGGATCTTTCAGAATATGTATTTACCACCGGGAACTAAATAAGGTGACGATGAGAACCGATATTCACTCCCACGCATTGATGACCTGTTTGACCAGTTACGAGAATCAAGATACTATTCTAAGATTGATTTCAGCTCAGGTTATCATCAGCTATGGGTTTGAGAGGAAGACATTTCAAAGACCGCGTTCAGAACTAGATATGGTTAGTATGAGTTTTTTGTTATGCCATTTGGGTTGACGAACGCGCCAACGGTTTTCATGGACCTCATGAACTGAGTGTGCAAACCCTATTTGGACAAGTTTGTCATTGTCTATATCGATGACATTCTTATTTATTTCAAGAATAAGGAAGAACACGAGGAACACCTTAGACTGATCTTAGATCTGCTGAAACAAGAACAATTGTATGCTAAGTTTTCAAAGTGTGACTTCTGGATACGAGAAGTCCAATTCTTTGGTCATGTGGTCAATGAGAAAGGAATACATGTTGACCTAGCAAAGATAGAAGCCATCAAGGACTAGGCTACGCCTAAGACTACGACTGAGGTATCACATTTTCTTGGGTTGGCTGGCTATATTCGACGATTCATCAAAGGGTTTTCAAAGATTTCTCAACCTCTCATGGCGTTAACTCATAAATGCACTACATACGATTGGGGTGACAAACATGAATCCGCATTTCAGCTCCTGAAGTAAATACTCTGTTCGGCACCGATTCTATTTCTACCGAAGGGAACAGACAATCTTGTGGTTTATTGTGATGGTTTCATTCAAAGTCTCGGTTATGTGCTAATGTGAATGCAAGAAGGTAATCGCATTGCCACCTGCCAACTGAATGTTCATGAGAAGAATTACACGACACACAATTTACAATTGAGAGCAGTTGTATTTGCACTCAAGATTTGGAGACATTACTTGTACGGTAACAAGTGGACTATATACACCGATCACAAGAGTCTCCAGCACATCTTTGAACAGAAGGAGTTAAACATGAGACAACATCATTGGGTCGAACTATTGAACGACTATGATTGTGCAATCAAATATCATTCTGGTAAGCCTAACGTAGTAGCCGACGCCCTAAGTCGAAAGGAGACCTCTAAGCCAAGACGAGTTCGAGCATTACTGCTTACTATACATACCAAATTACCTGATCACATCCGTAATGCTCAACTTGAAGCTTTAAAGGAGAGAACTTGAAAACAGAGTCCATGCGGGGCATGGAAAAGCAATTAGAGGTCAAACCTGATGGAATCCGTTATTTCATGGGACGAATATGGGTTCCTTTGTATGGAAATTTACGAGAGCTGGTAATGGATGAAGCTTATAAGTCACGATATTCTATTCATCCAGGTTCGGATAAGATGTATCAAGATTTGAGGGTCCTATACTGGTGGCCAAACATGAAAGCTGATATTGCCACTTATATAAGCAGATGTTTAACCTGTTTTAAGGTTAAAGTGGAATATCAAAAGACACTTGGTTTACTTCAGCAACTGGAAATTCCAGTATGGAAGTGGGAACATATATCAATTGATTTCATCACGAAACTGCCTCGGACTCCCAGCGGATGCGATATCACTTGGGTGATTGTAGATCGCTTGACGGAATCGGCACATTTCCTAGCAATCCGACAGATTGGCCAAATGGAAAAGTTGACTCGTATCTACCTAAGAGAAATAGTTTCTCGGGACGGTGTGCCAATTTCCGTTATCTCTGATCATGACGCTCGATTCACTTCACATTTCTAGCAATCTTTACAACGATCATTAGGAACACGGTTGGATATGAGCAATGTGTATCATCCCCAAACTGATGGCCAGAGTGAACGTACAATCCAGACTTTGAAAGACATGTTGCGTGCCTGTGTGATTGATTTCGGCAGCAGTTGGGAAACTCACTTACCATTTATTGAGTTCTCCTACAGTAATAGTTATCACACGTCAATCAAGGTTGTTTCATTTGAGGCATTGTATGGGCTCAAGTGTCGATCACCTATTTGTTAGGCACAAGTTAGAGAAAGCCAACTTACGGGTCCTGAACTTGGGCACGAGACGACTGAGAAGATTGTGCAAATTGGTAGCGTATGGTAGCAACACATGATTGATAGAAGAGTTATGCTGATAAGCGTTGTAAAACGTTGGAATTTCAGATTGGTGATAAAGTAATTTTGAAAGTGTCACCTTGGAAAGGTGTGATCCGCTTCGGGAAACGGGGAAAACTAAACCCTAGATACATAGGACCATTTGAGATTACCAAACAAGTTGGCCCAGCAGCTTATCAATTGAACTTACCTAAAGAACTCAGTGGAATACAAAACGTATTTCACGTGTCAAATCTGAGGAAATGCCTAGCCGATGAATCACTTGTCGTTTCATTAGAAGAGCTGGAAATCGATAAATAGCTTCGTTTCAATGAAGAACCAGTGGAGATATGGACCGAGAAGTCAAAACCCTAAAGCGTAGCAAGATCCCTATTGTGCGCGTTAGATGGAACTCGAAACGTGGACCATAATTTACATAGGAATGCGAGGACCAAATGAAAAAGAAATATCCACAACTGTTCCAGGATAGGCATCTACTTCTTATGGTATCATTCTGAGATATCTCTTCTTTCAATTTCGAGATGAAATTCCCTTAAAAAAGTGGATGATGTCGCAACTCGCGTGAAACCTTACAATTCTTTGTTTCGGGTATATTTCAGAAACTCTCAGAAACCCTAACGTGTGTATGTTCTAGATAACTGACCAGTTTGCTCACTACATTCATTGACTCCATGTTCAAATTTTCAGGACGAAAATTCCTTCAACGAGGAGATGATGTGACAACCTGACTTTTCAGGTTAATACCGATCTCATTATTTAACCTCTCCCCGTTATTTTATAAGTAGTCAATCTTATTAGTTTTTAAGAATAAGGATTATTATTACTAATATTGTTATCATCATTATTATTATTATTAATTAACTATAAGCTAATAATTAACTCCAAGTTGCAAATTTATGTAAAGATAAGGGGTGCAAGGTGGAACTTCTAAACAAAAGATTATAAAACATCTAAACCCACATAACCTTACTCTTTCCCCCCTATCGGCTATTCACAAAAACCGACTCCCCCCTCGCAGCCTTCTTCCGCACTCGGCAACCTTCTTTTCCCCTACACCCGTGCGATCTGACAACACTCATGCGATCCAAAGAACCGCGTATAACCCGGTGACGTCTTTCTCTATCTGGAAGCCTCCTCCTTGCGGAAATCACCTCTGGTGATACTCTCCCTTACGGCGGCAGGCGTGCAACTGTTTTCTTCCCTAACAACTGCGAAATTCAATCACACAGTACGTTTCCTTGACTCGTTTCACTCGTTCGATTCCTATTACGGTTTCGGTTGCTCGATCTTGGTAGGATTCGGTTATGATCGGGGTTGATGGTTGTACGGTTGGGCGTCGTAGTGTCATGTTGTGTGTTGGAGGTTTGGGTGCAGCCTAGGCTATGTGTGTATATATATAAATATATATATATATATGTATATATATATATATATATATATATATATATATATATATATATATATATATATATGTGAGTTGGGTGTATATGCATGCATGCGATTGAATGTGTGTATGTGCGGCTGTGTGGATTATGTTTTCTGTGTGTGTGTGTGTGTGTGTGTATATATATATATATATATAAAAGAGTGTGTGTGTTTGTTGTTGTGTGCGAACCATGGGAGTGTGTGTGTTTGTTGTGGAGATAGATT
Source organism: Flaveria linearis (assembly GCA_024085815.1). NCBI lineage: Eukaryota > Viridiplantae > Streptophyta > Magnoliopsida > Asterales > Asteraceae > Flaveria > Flaveria linearis. Next base: position 41,560,745 of record CM044001.1, read on the forward strand.
ACTGAGTTTTATTACTTGATGTATTACTTGCTCAGACTCATTTTTTACAAATGGACTATAGACATGACATCTTCTTTTTCACATTCTATGGCCTTGGGTAAGAGGCCTGCACGTTCTGACACCCTTCTTCCTCCTCCTCCTGATACGGATTAGGAGTGGACGCGATTACCCTATCCGTCTGATGAGATGGATCTGGACCATCATCAGCACTTCCTGAGCGGGATCCTCTGAGGAATTGGTCCCACTATCCTATACACATGAACCGCGTTATTTATAGGGATGGTGTTTTCATCTTCTTATGCTAAGTCTAAGGGAAAAGGCCAGTTCATCCTGATTCCCCGTTGTTACCACCTGTTCCTTAGCGCGAGTGACTTCGAGTTACTATGAGTCACAAGAAGGTTAAATATGATTAATGAGTTACCATTCGTTTTACATCATACATTTCAAAATCGGATACAATACCATTGGTACCTGACTTGGATGGTTTATTGGGAGCATGTTATGCCTCCTGTTGAATGCCCTTACGAACGAGAGCTATTTCTGTCATACGTTCTGTACCTACCTTAGTACTTCTCTTCCTTGCCTCGTGGAGCAAGAAATAGCTGAACTGGCAGTTATCATAGACATTGGGAGATAAGTTATCAGGCTTTACTTACGATAATACTATCTTACACATCTAACCTGAGTACATGGACGGTTTCATGCCCAAGTGAATCTTTTCCTTACTGATTCTTTGAACAACCTTGGTTAATTGACCTTTGGTTTAATGATAATATCTTTGATACTTCTGTCGTTGATAACACTCTGTACTTGACAAGGTATGTTACCTCGGGTGGGAGGAACCAAGGGTGACCATGCAAAGCAAACTACCATTACGGGTGCACACGTAATTTTAATTTGTCTTGCATGAGAAATCTGGCGAACTCTATCGGATGATAATGATCATAGTTAGTACAAATTTTCATTTCTATACTTTGGGACATGAGAGTTTTGATTCTCATAAAACTTCAATATTGATATGGAAACAATCCTTTATTTCTACTCGTATGAAAGTTCCCATCTACATCGAGCCTTAATGAGATTCGTATTATGGCATTAGTCCTAGTCTCTATGAGACGTTGCTCTTTTTAGCATTTCAGTGATCATACAATAATGTTCATCTACAACGTGTCATATCTTCAAAAGTTGCAATAAAGTGATGATAATCTTTGCGCATGTAGTTCTTGTTCAATAGATTGATCTTAAGACTTAGAGTCTTGGTAATTTTAGCGTTCCAGCATTCATTTCATTTGATATATATCATGTTTAAGCGTACGTTACATTTGTTTGTTCCCTAGTGGTGGGACTCAATTGGATTTTTCTGGCTGACTACGTTTGGCGTAGATACAAATAGCAAGATATTATGATGACCTCATCCATTACATCTCCGCCTTTCCATTATAAGCAACAAGTACAACTATAAGCACCATGGGTCATGCAATAAGAACATTGAGAGCGCTATGGGGAAATTATCACCATACTTTCAAGAACCATCACGTGAACATCCCGGACAAGTCACCTCGACCATAAAAAGCACAAAGAGATGTATGAGAGTGGACAATCTAAGTATTTAAAGAGAAACTATTGAAGGCTTAAGAAGATAGGAAACTGGCAGAAAGGTAGTTCTACTTCAGCATTGTCTCATTCGAATGTTGATTGAAGTTTCATACCTAGTGTAGTTCTTACTAGCTTAAGTTCCAGAATCTACCATCGAAGTAAACGATAGTAGAATTATAAGCAGTTGTAATCTAGGTTTGTCTAGACATTCGTTTGATAAAAATCTGATTTCCTATTACCCATGGTATCTTTGATGTCGTGGTTGAAATGGATTGGGTATCCAAAAACCAAATAGAGATCATTATGGAAACAAACTGATTAAGTTACCTCTTCCTAGTGATGGGATCCTTTCATTAGAAGTTGACAAGGTTGGTGTTGTGGTTGGTAACATCTTATACATGAAGACATATAAATGTCTCAAGAAAAAGCATTTCACTTTACTAACGCTAGTTACTAAGAAGAAGGTGGATGAGAAGCGTGTTTAAGATATTCTAGTTGTCAGAGACTTTTTGGAAGTATTTCTGAAGACTTACCTAGCCTTCCTCCGAACAGGCAGGTAGAGTTCCAGATTGAGTTAGTACCTGGAGTAGCTCTGATCGCTTGGGTGTTGTACTGTCTGGCACCGAACGAACTACAAGAGTTGTCTAAGAAATTGCAAGAATTATTAGACAAGGGATTCATACATCCCAGCTCCTCACCCTGGGGAGAACCAGTGCTTTTCATGAAAAAGAAGGATGGAACTTTCAGAATATGTATTGACCACCGGGAACTAAACAAGGTGACGATCAAGAACCGATATTCACTCCCGTGCATTGATGACATGTTTGACCAGTTACGAGAATCAAGCTACTATTCTAAGATTGATTTGAGCTCAGGATATCATCAGTTCTGGGTTCGGGAGAATGACATTTCATAGACCGCATTCCGAACTAGATATGGTCACTATGAGTTTTTGGTTATGCCAATTGGGTTGACGAACGCGCCAATAGTTTTCATGGACCTCATGAACCGAGTGTGCAAACCCTATTTGGACAAGGTTGTCATTGTCTATATCGATGACATTCTTATTTATTCAAAGAATTAGGAAGAACACGAGGAACACCTCAGACTGATCTTGGAGTTGTGGAAATGAGAACAATTGTATGCTAAGGTTTGAAAGTATGACTTCTGGATATGAGAAGTCCAATTCTTGGGTCATGTGGTCAATGAGAATGGAATACATGTTGACCTAGCAAACATAGAAGCCATCAAGAACTAGGCTACGCCTAAGACTCCGACTGAGGTACCACAGTTTCTTGGGTTGGCTGACTATCGTCGACGATTCAAAAAAGGGTTTTCAAAGATTGCTTAAACACTCACGGCGTTAACTCATAAATGAACGACATACGATTGGGATGACAAACAAGAATCCACACTTCAGGTTCTGAAGTAGAAACTCTGTACGGCACCGATTCTATTACTACCTGAGGGAACAGATGATCTTGTATTTAATTCGGATGCTTTCATTAAAGGTCTCGGTTGTGTGCTAATGCAAACGCGAGAAGGTAATCGCATATGCCACCTACCAACTGAAAGCTCATGAGAAGAGTTACAAGACGCGTGATTTAGAATTGGGAGCAGTTGTATTTGCACTCAAGATATGGAGACATTACTTGTATGGTACCAAGTGCACTATATGCACCAATCACAAGAGTCTCCAGCACATCTTTGAACAGAAGGATTTAAACATGAGACAATGTCGTTAAGTCGAACTATTGAATGACTATGATTGTGCAATCAAATATCATTCGGGTAAGCCTATCACGTAGTAGCCAACGCCCTTAGTCGAAAGGAGAACTCTAAGCCAAGACTAGTTCGAGCATTACAGCTTACTATCCGTACCAAATTATTTGATCAGATCTGTAATGCTCAACTTGAAGCTTTGAAGGAAGAGAACTTGAAAACAGAGTCCATGAGGGGCATGGAAAAGCAATTAGAGGTCAAACCTGATGGAATCCGTTATTTCATGGGACGAATATGGGTTCCTTTGTATGGAGATTTACGAGAGCTTGTAATGGATGAAGCTCATAAGTCATGATATTCTATTCATCCAGGTTTGGATAAGATGGATCAAGATTTGAAGGTCCTATACTGGTGGCCAAACATGAAAGCTGATATTGCCACTTATGTAAGCAGATGTTTAACCTGTTTTAAGGATAAGGTGGAATATCAAAAGCCATCCGGCTTACTACAGCAACCGGAAATTCTAGTATGGAAGTGGGAACAGATATCAATAGATTTCATCACGAAACTTCCTCAGACTCCCAGCGGATGAGATATCATTTGGGTGATTGTAGATCGGTTGACGAAATCCACACATTTCCTGGCACTCCGAGAGAGTGACCGAATGGAAAAGTTGACTCGTATGTACCTAAGTGAAGTTGTCTCTTGGCACAGTGTGCCAATTTCCATTATCTCTGATCATGACGCTCGATTCACCTCACATTTCTAGTAATTTTTACAATGATCATTGGGAACACGGTTGGATATGTAACACCCAGAAGTTTGACTTTTTGAAGTGATATGCGACTGGAGGCTCAGTCGCATGGAAATCATGCGACTGGAGGTCCACTCGCATGATGCTCGAACGACTGAAGGTACAACCGCATGGGACTCACGCGACTGGAGGTCCAGTCGCATGGTGAATGCATGACTGGGGGGCCCAGTCGCCTGGTGCTCGGGCGACTGAGCTGTAACTATAAAAGAGGGGCATCCCTCTTCTCTTCCCCACACTTACACATTTTCAGTCGGGAGAAAGAGCAGAGAGTGAGAGAGTAGAGAAAGAAGAGAAAGAAAGAGGGAACGTGGTGATTCGGGCTCGAGATTTATCGAGTGGCTAGCCAAATCGAAGCTCTTCATCTTCTCCTTGATAATGTGAGTTCTAGAACCCCTTATTTACTTATTTTCATACAATTTTGGGGCTGGAACACATTTAAACCCGTTTTGAAAAAGTGTATGTTTGACCCACTTGGGTGAAATCTTGAGTAATACGTTTAAGGTATGAAATAGGACTTGTATATGCTTGTATGATGTCCTAGTATGAATTCTTGAGGTTTGGAAGGGCTAATTTAGGCTTGAAATGAGTTTGGAAGGGTTTGAAGGCCGTAGGTCGTGGCTGCTGTTCGTGATGAACTTCAGTCGCTGCCCAGTTAGGGTTAGGCGACTGAAGGGCTAGTCGCACGACTGAGGAACGACTGATGATCAATCATACGATTGAGGCTCAGTCGTGCGACTGGGGCTCAGTCGCACGACAGGCCATGCGATTGAGGGTTCAGTCGCATAGGTCCATTCGCATAGAGGTTTAGTCGTACGACTGAGGGCTAGTCGTATAGAAGCCCATTCGCATAGTGCTTATTCGTACGATAGGAAGTCCATTCGCATGACTGTATGCCCATTCGCATAGTGTCCAATCGCATGACTCAGTCGCATGGAGGCCATGCGACTGGAGTACGTTCAATCGCCCAAATAGGGCTGATGTGAATGAGGAGAGAAGTGTACGTATGATGTATGTAGGCTAAGTATGATGTAGCCTTATATAATGGTAATGACTGATGATTTGTAAATATCGGTGTTCCTTGTGTCGATGTATGTTTATCTTTCCGTAGCTTTACGTGCATTGTATATGAATGAATGGAAAGTAATAAATAATGTAAAGTGAAAGATAATGAAAGAGGAACATGATGAATGAATGCATGCATTAATGAATGAACAAATGAATGTAAGAAAGGCTTGCAAGTAAATGAATGGAGGTGCACACCCCTGGCAGGTGTTAGCTCAACTGTGATGCGGGTTAGCTACCCCGAAGGATGCACACAGGGTCAATCCTTGAGATTGATAATGAGGTGAGCAACCTTGTATTGCAACAGACTCGATTAGCAGGCAATCATGAGATTGCCACTGAGGTGAGCAGCTGTGTGCTGTAACAGACTTGACTAATGTACGATAAAATGAAAGTGGAAGATAAATGGTGCATGTACCTACCCCAGGTGACTGGATCAGCATTTGTGCACAATGTTCATGGTTGATTACCACAGGTCCAGCACCAGCAGTATAGTATGATGATTGGGGTACTGTACATGTCAACGAATATAATGAACGTTCGAACGAATGTAATGAATGTATGAATGAAAGTAAAGAACGTACGAATGAAGTAAAGAATGTATGTACGAACGTGAATTAGAATGATGAATGGTACACGAATGAAAGTTAATGAATGAATGATGAAGATAATAATAATATTATCTAAGTGCACGTATGTTGTATGATCGCATGTATGTAAGAACGGTTATAACAAATGAAAGTATGTTTTATTATAAAACTAGAACTCACTTAGCAACGCTGACTTTTATGTGTTTCCAGTTGGCATGTAGTGTTGCTGGGGATGGCACGAGGCGGCTACTCAGCTCTTTTGGGATGGCATTCTCCTTTTGATAATGCTGCCACACATTATGTGGCATGCAAGTGCAAAATTCCTTGAGTAATCTCGATAAACGGGATTACCTAAGGAATATTCTTTATGATGAAAAAAATTTAATATTTCTATACTAGAGGTCACTGTATATGACCCTATGATTGTTTAGGATTCGTATAAAATAGATTACTAAAGAAATCCTCGGTTTCATATGCTTCCGCAGCAATCATTGTAAAGTTAGGCAATGTAAAGAAAGCTTGTATTTTGTATTCAAGTCAACAATGTAATGTATTGTAAAAGCTTTAATGATGAAATGAGAATGTATTTCTTATCAATTCCGCTGCGTTATTTTACTTAGTATATGTAAATCTTATGTTGAAGTGCGATGAATGACCAACTGTGAGGTGCCCGGGAACGGGGCCTTACAACTTGGTATCAGAGCCAAAGTTTAAGTGAAATGGGTAAACTTTCAAAATAAACCTAACTTAAACTGAAAATGGGACAGAAAAGGAAGGAATGCCATCTGACTAGTTGCGTGCCATCAGGTATTTTCTTAAAGATAACCAGTATTACGTGCGCATGTTATGTGATGTATGTGTTACTGTTAGAGTTAGATACTAACGTAGTCAGGACAGGTAATGCTCGGGGTACGAAGAGTAAAGTAAGTGGCTAATCACAACTGGCCACTATAATTAGGAACTTGCTATACTTGACATAAACTGAGCTATTTCCTTGAATGACCGTGTTGGTGTTTGAATCTTTCAGTGAGATAGAGAATGGCTGGGGGTAGATCTTCCAAAGCTTCCCGGGGTGGAGGCGGTGGCGGACGTGGTACTGAACCGTTGGCCACGAGAGGAAGACCTAGGGTAGAGAAAGTAGTTCATGAGGAAAACAAGACCCCTCATCAAGAAGGAGTAGACGAGAGCGCTAACTTGAGGGCCTCGGTAAAAGAGGCAGTGGTTGAAGAGGTGCATCAGGTCATGCAGACGATCTTACCGTCTGTGGTGACCGAAGTAATTAAGGCTGTCAGGGAAGGTGAAAGGAAGGAGAGGAATAGGTCCTCAGGAAGACAGGAGCAATCAGGGCCGGAAACGGTTCTTTCGAGTGATGAAGAAGAAGAGGAAGAGGAGGAGGAGCTTGTGCATGGAACAGCATGAGGCTGTAATTATGGGGCGTTTATGAGATGCAAGCCCCCTACCTTTGACGGTAATGGCAATGCTGCTGCTGCTCATCGATGGGTGAGAGAGATGGAGGGTGTCCTTGATATTAGCGAATGCCGTGAGGACCAAAAGGTGAAGTTCGTTGCCCACTCTTTCACGGATTCGGCTTTACGCTGGTGGGATAATATGGTCCAAGCCGAGGGTAGCAGGGCCATTGGAAGATGAAGTCGTCCAAATTGAAGAGGTTGGTGATCGAGGAGTTCTGTCCTCATCGGGAAATGGATAAAGTAGAGAGAGAGTTCCTGCAGCTGGAGGCGGGGACGATAACCCACCAACAGTACACCACGAAATTCAACGAAATGGCACGTCTGGTGCCGGATCAGCTGACTCCTCTATCGCGAAAGATCAGGAGGTATATTCAGGGCTTGCCGGCGGATGTCCGCAGGCATATGATCACCGCCCGACCAACCACCTTTAGGTCGGCGGTAGACTTGGCGGGGAGACTGTATGATGAATGAGCAGTGGTGGTGGTGACTGATGGTAATCGGAAGGGTGGTGACAGGAATTGGAACGGGAAGAGTTTTGGCCGGGTTGATGCTTCGACGAGCAATAAGAAGGCCCGGGTGGACGATCGTCGTGTGGCCACACCGGGTACGGGACCGAGGAGGTGTGGTAAATGTGGAAGGGAGCATAGTGGGGATGCAGACTGGGGCTGAATGTTTGTTTCAAGTATGGAAAGCCCGGTCATATGGCTAGAGAGTGTAAGGGCATGAGGTGCTTCAATTGTGGGGAGAGTGGCCATATGAATAAAGATTGCAAGAAGCCGAGGTCTGAAAGTTTTGGCGTGAAGAAGACGGGTAATGAAGGGTCGAAGGCAAGTGCCAGGGCATTCATGAGGACGCAAGAAGAGGCTAGGACGGACCCTGATGTAGTGTCCGGTACGTTTCTGGTGAACCAAACTTTAGCTTCTGTATTATTTGATTCGGGTGCCGGTAGGAGTTTTATTTCTACTGCTTTCTGTGCCAAATTGCCTGTTAGTAAGAGACGTGTGGATGTACCATTTGATGTAGAGACCGCTATAGGTAAATCTACCAGGATTTCTGAGGTAATAGAGGGTTGTGATATAGAATTGGAGGGCCGTAGATTTCCGGTTAGACCATTTGCGATGACTTTAGGTGGTTTTGATTTGGTGCTTGGAATGGATTGGTTGGCGGACTTTGCGGCGAACATTGTGTGTCGCAAGAAGATGATTTATTTGACAGCGCCCGACGGTAGTTCAGTGACGGTTTATGGCGATCGGGTTACTACGATTCCGAAAGTGATCTCCATGGCGGTGGCGGGAAAATGTATAAGGCGTGGATGTAGCGCCTTCTTATGTTATGTAAAGGATGTAAAAACACCAACACCACAACTGTCTGATGTTCCAGTGGTGTGTGATTTTCCAGATGTGTTTCCCGAAGACTTATCGGGATTGCCACCTGACCGAGAGATCGAGTTCCAGATTGACCTGATACTGGGTGCTCAACCTGTTGCCAAAGCACCATATCGATTGGCCCTGACGGAAATGAAAGAGTTGATGGGGCAGTTGCAAGAGCTGCTAGATAAGGGGTTTATTAGACCGAGTATCTCCCCTTGGGGTGCTCCGGTCCTGTTTGTGAAGAAGAAAGACGGTAGCATGAGAATGTGTATAGATTACCGTGAGTTTAACAAGCTGACGGTAAAGAACAGATACCCCTTGCCAAGGATCGATGACTTGTTTGATCAAGTTCAGGGTGCCAGTTGGTTTTCAAGGATAGATCTTTGATCGGGCTACCATCAACTGAAAGTGAAAGAGCAGGATGTCCCTAAAACAGCTTTTCGCACGCGCTACGGTCACTACGAGTTCCTTGTCATGTCTTTTGGTTTGAACAATGCGCCAGCTGCTTTTATGGACCTGATGAACAGGGTGTGTCAGCCGATGCTGGACAAATCGGTGATTGTATTCATCGATGATATCTTGATTTATTCGAAGAGTGAGACTGAGCTTGCCGGTCACATTCGAGAAGTTCTGGAGACGTTAAGAAGGGAGAAGTTGTATGCTAAATTCTCCAAGTGCGCATTCTGGTTGCGTGAAGTTCAATTCTTGGGTCACGTGGTAAATCCGGATGGGATTATGGTTGATCCGGCAAAAGTGGAAACGGTGATGCAATGGAAGTCTCCAAAGACGCCATCTGAGATCCGAACTTTCTTGGGTTTGGCGGGCTACTACCGAAGGTTTATCCAAGACTTTTCCAAAAGCGCTTCTCCACTGACCAAGTTGACCCGGAAAGATGTGAAGTTTGTATGGGGTCATGCTCAAGAAAAGGCATTCGAAGAATTGAAGACGAGATTGACCCAAGCTCCTGTTCTGTCATTACCCGATGGAAGCGAAGATCTGGTGGTTTATTCTGATGCTTCCTACTCGGGATTGGGGTGCGTGTTAATGCAGAAGGGAAAGGTTATAGCCTATGCATCCCGGCAGTTGAAAGTCCATGAGGTTAATTACCCTAGTCATGACTTGGAGCTAGCAGCCGTGGTCTTTGCATTGAAGATTTGGAGGCACTATCTCTACGGGATGAAGTGCACCATCTTTACCGACCACAAGAGCTTGAAGTACTTCTTCGAGCAAAAAGATCTGAATATGAGGCAACGACGATGGTTGGAGCTTATAAAAGACTATGATTGTGAGATCCATTACCATCCGGGCAAAGCCAATATGGTGGCGGATGCCCTTAGCCGAAAGGAGAGGCCCGAGCCGATTCGGGTTAAGGCGTACCAGCTGATCATGACCTCTGACGTGATGAAACAAGTCAAAGAGTTCCAAGTTGAGGCACTAAAGAAGATCATCTTAACTCTGAAAGGATGAGAGGTCTAGTCGCGGAATTGGGTGAAAACACGATCGATGTTAGAACCCGGTTTGGGCGTATGTGGATTCCTCGTCTTGGGGATCTGCGAAGGAAGATTATGGATGAAGCCCACAAGACTCGATACTCCATTCATCCCGGTGCTACCAAGATGTAACAAGACATGAAGAAAGATTATTGGTGGCCGGGTATGAAACGCGATGTGGTGGAGTATGTGAGTAAATGCCGTACTTGTTTGCAAGTGAAGGCTGAATACGAGAAGCCGTATGGAAAGATTCAACCCTTGGATATACCAGAATGGAAGTGGGAGCACATCACCATGGATTTTGTCACAAAGCTGCCATGTACCCCGAAAGGGTATGATACTATATGGGTGATTGTGGATCGTCTGACGAAGAGCGCTCACTTCCTACCGATGCGCGAGACATATTCATCCGAAAGGTTGGCCGATCTTTTCATCAAAGAGATTGTGACTCGTCATGGTGTACCGGTGTCGATTGTGTCTGACCGCGACACCCGGTTTACATCCAAATTCTGGAAGAAATTCCACGATGCTATGGGGACAAGGTTGCATATTAGCACGGCTTATCATCCTCACACTAATGGTCAGTCGGAAAGGACCATTCAGACATTGGAGGATATGCTTCGGGCATGCGTTATTGACTTTAGGGGAAGTTGGGATGACCACTTGCCATTAGCTGAATTCTCATACAATAACAGCTATCATGCCAGTATTGGCACGCCAGCCTATGAGATGTTATGCGGCAGGAGATGCAGGACACCCGTTTGTTGGGGTGATATTGGTCAGAAGGAATTGGGGAGCGTCAAAGTGATCGAGGCTACGACTGAAAAGCTTGAAAGGATCAAGGCTTACATGAAGGCAGCTAAAGACAGACAGAAATCATATGCTGACAAACGATGCAGGCTGATTGAGTTCCAGGTGGGAGATCGGGTTATGTTGAAGGTCTCACCTTGGAAGGGTATCATTCGGTTCCGAAAGAGGGGCAAGTTGAGCCCGAGGTATATAGGCCCTTTCCAAATCATTTCTCGAGTAGGAGAGGTGGCCTATAGGTTGGATCTACCGGATGAGTCAAGTGGAATTCACCCGACCTTCCACGTATCACATCTGAGGAAGTGTTTGGCAGACGAGGATATGATCGTTCCACTGGGGGATATCGAGGTGGACGAACGGCTCAATTATGTGGAGCAACAGTGGCGATCATAGAACAAAAGGAGAAAAGGCCGAGGAATAAAACAGTTCCTCTTGTGCGTGTACAGTGGCGGCACAGGAAGGGATCCGAGTCAACGTGGGAAACTAAAGAAGAAATGAGGCAACATTACCCACGATTGTTCGAGGAATAATAGGTTTCAGGGACAAAAGCCAAATAAGGGGGTGGACTTGTAACACCCGGAAGTTTGACTTTTTGAAGTGATATGCGACTGGAGGCTCAGTCGCATGGAAATCATGCGACTGGAGGTCCACTCGCATGATGTTCGAATGACTGAAGGTACAACCGCATGGGACTCATGCGACTGGAGGTCCAGTCGCATGGTGAACGCACGACTGGGGGGGCCAGTTTCCTGGTGCTCGGGCGACTGAGCTGTAACTATAAAAGAGGGGCAGCCCTCTTCTCTTCCCCACACTTACACATTTTCAGTCGGGAGAAAGAACAGATAGCGAGAGAGCAGAGAAAGTAGAGAAAGAAAGAGGGAACGTGGTGATTCAGGCTCGAGATTTGTCGAGTGGCTTGCCAAATCGAAGCTCTTCATCTTCTCCTTGATAATGTGAGTTCTAGAACCCCTCATTTACTTGTTTTCATACGATTTTGGGGCTGGAACACATTTAAACCCGTTTTGAAAAAGTGTATGTTTGACCCACTTAGGTGAAATTTTGAGTAATATGTTTAAGGTATGAAATAGGACTTGTATATGCTTGTATGATGTCCTAGTATGAATTCCTGAGGTTTGGAAGGGCTAATTTAGGCTTGAAATGAGTTTGGAAGGGTTTGAAGGCCGTAGGTCGCGGCTGCTGTTCGTGATGAACTTCAGTCGCTGCCCAGTTAGGGTTAGGCGATTGAAGGGCTAGTCACACAACTGAGGAACGACTGATGATCAATCGTTTAATTGAGGCTCAGTCGCACGACTGGGGCTCAGTCGCACGACAGGCCATGCGATTGAGGGTTCAGTCGCATAGGTCCATTCGCATAGAGGTTCAGTCATACGACTGAGGGCTAGTCGCATAGTAGCCCGTTCGCATAGTGCTTATTCGTACGATTGGATTTCCATTCGCATGACTGTATGCCGATTCGCATAGTGTCCAATCGCATGACTCAGTCGCATGGAGGCCATGCGACTGGGGTATGTTCAATCGCCCAAATAGGGCTGATGTGAATGAGGAGAGAAGTGTATGTATGATGTATGTAGGCTAAGTATGATGTAGCCTTATATAATGGTAATGACTGATGATTTGTAAATATCGGTGTTCCGTGTGTCGATGTATGTTTATCTTTCCGTAGCTTTACGTGCATTGTATATTAATGAATGGAAAGTAATAAATAATGTAAAGTGAAAGATAATGAAAGAGGAACATGATGAATGAATGCATGCATTAATGAATGAATGAATGAATGTAAGAAAGGCTTGCAAGCAAATGAATGGAGGTGCACACCCCTGGCAGGTGTTAGCTCAACTGTGATGCGGGTTAGCTACCCCGAAGGATGCACACAGGGTCAATCCTTGAGATTGACAATGAGGTGAGCAACCTTGTGTTGCAACAGAATCGGTTAGCAGGCAATCATGAGATTGCCACTGAGGTGAGCAGCTGTGTACTGCAACAGACTTGGCTAACGTACGATAAAATGAAAGTGGAAGATAAATGGTGCATGTACCTACCCCAGCTGACTGGATCAGCATTTGTGCACAACGTTCATGGTTGATTACCACAGGTCCAACACCAGCAGTATAGTATGATGATTGGGGTACTGTACATGTCACCGAATATAATGAACGTTCAAACGAATGTAATGAATGTATGAATGAAAGTAAAGAATGTACGAATGAAGTAAAGAATGTATGTATGAACGTGAATTAGAATGATGAATGGTACACGAATGAAGTTAATGAACGAATGATGAATAATATTATCTAAGCGTACGTATGTTGTATGATCGCATGAATGTAAGAACGGTTATAACAAATGAAAGTATGTTTTATTATAAAACTAGAACTCACTCAGCAACGCTGACTTTTTATGTGTTTCCAGTTGGCAGGTAGTGTTGCTGGGGATGGCACGAGGCGGCTACTCAGCTCTTTTGGGATGGCATTCTCCCTTTGATAATGCTGCCACACATTATGTGGCATGCAAGTGCAAAATTCCTTGAGTAATCTCAATAAACGGGATTACCTAAGGAATCTTCTTTATGATGAAAGAAATTTAATATTTCTATACTAGAGGTCAATGTATATGACCCTATGATTGTTGAGGATTCGCATAAACGAGATTACTTAAGAAATCCTCGGTTTCGTATGCTTCCGCAGCAATCATAGTAAAGTTAGGCAATGTAAAGAAAGCTTGTATTTTGTATTCAATTCAGCGATGTAATGTATTGTAAAAGCTTTTATGATGAAATGAGAATGTATTTCTTATCAATTCCGCTGCGTTATTTTACTTAGTATATGTAAATCTTATGTTGAAGTGCGATGAATGACCAACTGTGAGGTGCCCGGGAACGGGGCCTTACAGGATATGAGCACTGTGTATCATCCTTAAACTAATGGTCAGAGTGAGCGTATGATCCATACTTTGGAAGACATGTTGCGTGCCTATGTGATTGATTTTGGCAGCAGTTAGGAAACTCACTTACCATCAGTTGAGTTCTCCTACATTATTAGTTATCGCAGCTCAATCAAGGCTGCTCCGTTTGAGGCACTGTATGGGTTCAAGTGCCGATCACCTATTTCTTAGGCAGAAGTTGGAGAAACCCTACTTACGGGTCCTGAACTTGTGCACGAGATGACTGAGAAGATAGTGCAAATTTGTAACCGTATGGTAGCATCACGTGATTGACAAAAGATTTATGCTGATAAGCGTCGTAAACCGTTGGAATTCCAGATTAGTGATAAAGTACTTTTGAAGGTGTCACCTGGGAAAGGTGTGATCCGCTTTGGGAAACGGGAAAAACTAAACCCTAGATACGTCGGACCATTTGAGATTACCAAACGAGTTGGCTGTAACACCCGGGACTTTTTTTCCAAATGATAGGAAATAAATGTGGGTAAGGAAAATAAAAGCATCTAGAAAAAAGGAAAAGCAGCCAAAGTTATGGGACTAAAGTGTAAAATAGTACAAAACCCAATATTTTAATTATTATGGGTATGGCCGCCCATATATGTCAACCATCTACTTTCTGTCGACCGAAAATAAGAAAAGAAAAGCTGAAAACTCTCTCTCGGTTACAAGAAGAAGAAGAAGTTTTCAGATTTTTGGTAAGTGTTTCTTGTGTTTGACACGGTTTTGTTGGGGTTTTCTAACCTTTGAACTGATTTTTATGTGTTCATTGTGCTTGGTTGTTTGTTAGTTGTGTTTTAGGTGGTTGAACTCTTGGTGTTTTCAAGTTTGGTGGAGTTTTACTTGAACACTACATAAGGTGAGTTCTAGACCCTATCTTTTTACATGTTTTAAATCTTTTGGGGCTGGAAATGTATTAGAAATGTCTTAGAATTTATATATGTGTAACCGTATGTAAGTAGGCTTGTATGATGTGTTCTATGGTTGTTTGTGTAGTGATTAAGCTTACAATGATTATAACAAGCTTAGAATAGCTTGATATGATGTTTAGGACTGTAAATAATTTAGAAACATGTTAAACAGGTTGGTCATGCACCTAAGTAAGGCCCATGCGCCTAAAACTGCCTTAGAAAAGTTCTAAGTAGGGTCATGCGCCCAAACAGTGCCCCATGCGCCCAAATTAAGCCTTAGAATTTTTAAGTATAAGTCCATGTGCCTAAACAGTAGTTCATGCACGTAAGACATAGTCTCAGATGCTTAATTATACCCCATACGCCCAAATAGTGCCAATGCGCCTGAAATGGCTCATGCGCCTAAGTGTTGAAAACGCCCAAGTAAGCCCATGCGCCCGTATAGTGGTAATGCGCCTGAACAGGCCTCATGCGAATAAGGGTTTCATCAGACCGAGTATCTCTCCATGGGGTGCTCTGGTCTTGTTTGTGAAGAAAAAGGATGGTAGTATGCGAATGTGCATTGACTACCGAGAGCTGAACAAGTTGACGGTGAAGAATCGGTATCCATTGGAAAGGATTGATGACTTGTTCGACCAGCTCCAACGTGTTAGTTGTTTCTCGAGGATAGATCTTCGATTTGGCTACCATCAATTGAAAGTGAAGGAACAAGACATCCCTAAGACAGCTTTTCGCACGCGTTATGGACACTACGAGTTCCTCGTTATGTCTTTTGGATTAACTAACGCGCCAGCTGCCTTTATGGACTTGATGAACTGAGTGTGTTGGCTGATGTTAGATAAATCAGTGATTGTGTTTGTTGACGATATCCTGATTTATTCTAGGAGTGAGGAAGAACATGCGGGCCACATAAGTGAGGTATTGGAAACACTTATGAGAGAGAAGTTGTATGCCAAATTCTCTAAGTGTGCTTTTTGGTTACGCGAGGTTCAATTTCTGTGTCATGTTGTTAATGCTGAAGGAATCATGGTGGACCCGGCAAAGGTTGAGGCGATGATGCAATGGAAGTCCCCAAAGACGCCATCCGAGATCCGTAGTTTCTTGGTTTTGGCGGGATATTACAAGATATTCATTTAGGACTTTTCCAAGATAGCCTCACCTTTGACTAAGTTGGCTCGTAAGGATGTGAAGTTTGTGTGGAGTCAGAAGCAGGAGCGTGCTTTTGAGGAACTAAAGATGAGATTGACTTAAGACCCTGTCTTGGCACTACCTGAAGGGGGTCAAGACTTAGTCTTATACTCAGATGCTTCCTATTCGGGACTTGGTTGTGTGTTGATGAAACGTGGGAGAGTAATTGCCTATGCATCCTGACAGTTGAAAACACATGAAGTCAACTATCCCACACATGACTTGGATCTAGCCGTCGTGGTCTTCGTATTAAAGATTTGGAGATACTACTTATACAAAACAAAGTGCACAATCTTCACCGACCACAAGAACTTAAAGTACTTCTTTGAGCAGAAGGATCTCAATATGAGGCAAAGGAGGTTGTTAGAGTTGATCAAGGATTATGATTGTGAGATCCACTACCATTCGGGCAAGGCTAACGTTGTGGCCGACGCCCTTAGCCAAAAGGAAAGACCCGAGCCGATTCGGGTGAAGGCATATCAGTTAGTAATAACCTCGGTTGTGATGACGCAAGTCAAGGAATTTCAGAATGAGGCGTTGAAAGAAGATCGCCTCAACTCTAAGCGAATGAGAGGTATAGTCGCGGAGTTGGGAGAAAACACTCACGGAGTTAGAACCCGCTTCGGACGGATGTGGATCCCTCGTTACGGAGACCTACGAGGGCGAATAATGGATGAACCTCATAAGACTTGATACTCCATTCATCCCGGTGCTACCAAGATGTATCAAGACATGAAGAAGGACTACTGGTGGCCGGGTATGAAACGTGATGTGGTGGAGTATGTAAGTACCTTACTTGCTTGCAAGTGAAGGCAGAACATGAGAAACCATATGGGAAGATACAACCATTGGAAGAGGTTCCATGATACGATGGGGATGAGGCTACACATTAGCACGGGTAATCATCCACAGACAGATGGTCAGTCTGAGAGGGCGATTCAGACGCTTGAGGATATGCTCTGAGCATGTGTGATCGATTTCAAAGGAAGTTGGGATGATCACTTACCGTTAGCGGAATTCACATATAACAATAGTTATCATGCCAGTATTGGCATGCCACCATACGAGATGCTATACGGTAGAAGATGTAGGATGCTCATATGTTGGGGAGACATTGGGCAGTAGGAGTTGGGAGGTGTGGAGGTGATCAAGGCTACGACTGAGAAATTAGAAAAGATCAAGGCCTTCATGAAGGCAGCGAAAGATAGACAAAATTCATATGCTGACAAGAGGCGTAGACCAATAGAATTCAAGGTTGGCAACCGAGTTCTGTTGAAGGTCTCCCCTTGGATAGGAATCATTCGGTTCCAGAAGAGGGGTAAGCTATGCCCAAGATACATAGGACCTTTCCGAATCATCACACAAGTAGGAGAGGTTGCCTATCTATTAGAATTGCTTGAAGAGTTAAGCGGAATTAATCCCGCATTCCATGTATCTCATCTGAGAAAGTGCTTAGCTGATGAAGACATGGCTGTACCACTGGAGGACATCGAGGTGGATGAACGGCTCAATTATGTAGATCAACGAGTGGCGATCATCGATCGGAAGGAGAAGAGGCTAAGGATAAAGTGGTTCCATTTGTACGAGTGAAGTGGAAGCACCGAAAGGGTTCTGAGTTTACGTAGGAGACAGAAGAAGAGATCAAACATCATTACCCATGGTTATTTGAAGAATGACAGGTTTCTTGGATGAAACCTATTTAAGGGGGGTAGACTTGTAACACCCGGAACTTTTTTGCCAAATAAAAGAAAATAAATGTGGGAAAAGAAAATAAAAGTATCTAGAAGAAATGGAAAAGCAGCCAAAGTTGTGGGGGCTAAAGTGTAAAATAGTACAAAACCAAATATTTTAATATATTATGGGTATGGCCGCCCATATATGTCAACCATCTACTTTCTGTCGACCGAAAAGAAGAAAAGAGAAAGCTGAAAACTCTCTCTCGGTTACAAGAAGAAGAAGAAGAAGATTTCGGATTTTTGGTAAGTGGTTCTTGTATTTGACTCGGTTTTGTTGGGGTTTTCCAACCTTAGAACTGATTTTTATGTGTTCTTTGTGCTTGGTTGTTTGTTAGTTGTGTTTTAGGTGGTTGATTTCTCGGTGTATTCAAGTTTGGTGGAGTTTTACTTGAACACTATATAAGGTGAGTTCTAGACCCCATCTTTTTACATGTTTTAACTCTTTTGGGGCTGGAAATGTATTAGAAATGTTTTATAATTTATGTTTGTGTAACCGTATGTAAGTTGGCTTGTATGATGTATTCTATGGCTGTTTGTGTGGTGATTAAGCTTAGAATGATTATAACAAGCTTAGAATAGGTTGATATGATGTTTGGGACTGAAAATAATTTAGAAACATGTTAAATAGGTTGGTCATGCGCCTAAGTAAGGCCCATGCACTTAAAACTGCCTTAGAAAAGTTATAAGTAGGGTCATGCGCCCAAATAGGGTTCATGCGCCCAAACAGTACCCCATGCGCCCAAATTATGCGGTAGAATTTCTAAGTATAAGTACATGCGCCTGAACAGTAGTTCATGCGCCTAAGACTTAGTATCAGACGCCTAAGTATACCCCATACACCCAAATAGTGCCCATGCGCCTGATATGGATCATGCGCCTGAAATGGCTCATGCGCCTAAGTGTTAACACCCAAGTAAGCCCATGCGCCCGTATAGTGGTAATGTGCCTGAACAGACCTCATGCGCCTGCATAGTGCTCATGCGCCTAGAACACTTGGCTTATTTTCTGAAATTTTGAGAAAAACAGAATGATTAAAGTTTAACCCAAGTTTGACTTTAGGGTTTTAATGGTTATTATATTGCATTATTATAAGCTGTTCTTATGTCCATAATAATTATTATTGTGTGACTTTACGTGGTATGTTTATGATCATAAATGCAAAGTATTATCATTAACAAAAGTGAAAGATTAATGATAAAGAAAAGTGGAATGTAATTGAAATAATGTAAGTCTTGCAAGCATATAGGAGGTGCACGACCATGTTTTCGTTAGCTCAACTGCGATGCGGGTTAGCTACCCCGAAAGATGCACAAAGGGTCAATCATGGAGGTTGACAGGACCCATATGGCATACCCAGATTCTATTACTACCTGAGGAACAAACGATCTTGTAGCTTATTCTGTTGCTTTCATTCAAGGTCTCGGTTGTGTGCTAATGTAAACGCGAGAAGGTAATCGCATATGCCACCCGCCAACTGAAAGTTCATAAGAAGAATTACACGACGCATGATTTAGGATTGGGAGCAGTTTTATTTGCACTCAAGATATGGAGACATTACTTGTGCAGTACCAAGTGCACTATATACACCAATCACAAGAGTCTCAAGCAAATCTTTGAACAGAAGGATTTAAACATGCGACAATGTCGTTGAGTCGAACTATTGAACGACTATGATTGTGCAATCAAATATCGTTCGAGTAAGCCTAACGTAGTAGCCGACGCCCTAAGGCGAAGGGAGAACTCTAAGCCAAGACCAGTTCGACAATTACAGCTTACTATCCACACCAAATTACCTGATCAGATCCGTAATGCTCAACTTTAAGCTTTGAAGGAAGAGAACATGAAAACATAGTCCATGCGGGGCATGGAAAAGCAATTAGAGGTCAAAGCTGATGGAATCCGTTATTTCATGGGATGAATATGGGTTCCTTTGTATGGAGATTTTTGACAGCTGGTAATGGATGAAGCTCATAAGTCACGATATTCTATTGATCCAGGTTCGGATAAGATGTATCAAGATTTGAAGGTCCTATACTGGTGGCCAAACATGAAAGCTGATATTGCCACTTATGTAAGCAGATGTTTAACCTGTTTTAAGGTTATGGTGGAATATCAAAAGCCATCCAGCTTACTTCAGCAACCGGAAATTTCCAGTATGGAAGTGAGAACAGATATCAATGGATTTCATCACGAAACTGCCTCTGACTCCCAGCGGATGCGATATCATTTCTGTGATTGTAGATCCCTTGACGAAATCCGCACATTTCCTGGCAATCCGAGAGATTGATTGAATGGAAAAGTTGACTCGTATCTACCTAAGAGAAATTGTCTCTCGGCAGGGTGTGTCAATTTCCATTATCTCTGATCGTGACGCTCGATTCACTTCACATGTCTTGCAATCTTTACAACGATCATTGGGAACACGGTTGGATATGAGCACTGTGTATCATCCTCAAACTGATGGTCAGAGTGAGCGTACAATCTAGACTTTGGAAGACATGTTGCGTGCCTGTGTGATTGATTTTGGCAGCCGTTGGGAAACTCACTTACCATTAGTTGAGTTCTCCTACGATAATAGTTATTACAACTCAATCAAGGCTGTTCCGTTTGAGGCACTGTATAGGCTCAAGTGTCGATTACCTATTTTTTGGGCAGAAGTTGGAGAAAGCCAACTTACGGGTCCTGAACTTGTGCACGAGACGACTGAGAAGATCGTGCACATTTGTAACCGTATGGTAGCAGCACATGATTGAGAGAAGAGTTATGTTGATAAGCGTCGTAAACCGTTGGAATTCCAGATTAGAGTTATAACACCCGGAACTTTTTGCCAAATAAAAGAAAATAAATGTGGGAAAGGAAAATAAAACTATCTAGAAGAAATGGAAAAGCTGCCAAAGTTATAGAGATTAAAGTGTAAAATAGTATAAAACCCAATATTTTAATATATTATGGGCATGACCGCCCATATATGTTAACCATCTACTTTTTGTCAACCGAAAAGAAGAAAAAAGAAAGTTGAAAACTATCTCTCGATTACAAGAAGAAGAAGAATAAGATTTCGGATTGTTGGTAAGTGTTTCTTGTGTTTGACTCGGTTTTGTTGGGGTTTTCCAACCTTAGAACCGATTTTTATGTGTTCTTTGTGCTTGGTTGTTTGTTAGTTGTGTTTTAGGTGGTTGAACTCTTGGTGTTTTCAAGTTTGGTGGAGTTTTACTTGAACACTACATAAGGTGAGTTCTAGACCCCATCTTTTTACATGTTTTAACTCTTTTAGGGATGGAAATGTATTAGAAATGTTTTATAATTTATATATGTGTAACCGTATGTAAGTAGGCTTTTATGATGTGTTCTATGGTTGATTGTGTGGTGATTAAGCTTAGAATTATTATAACAAGCTTAGAATAGATTGATATGATGTTTGGGACTGAAAATGATTTAGAAACATGTTAAACAGGTTTGTCATGAGCCTAAGTAAGGGCCATGTGCCTAAAACTACCTTAGAAAAGTTCTATGTAGGGTCATGCACCCAAATAGGGTTCATGCCCCCCAAATAGTGCCCATGCGCCTGATATGGCTCATGCGCCTAAGTGTTGAAAACGCCCAAGTAAGCCCATGTGCCCGTATTGTGGTAATGCACCTGAACAGGCCTCATGCGCCTGCATAGTGCTCATGCGCCTAGAACAGTTGGCTTATTTTTTGAAATTTTGAGAAAAACTGAATGATTAAGGTTTGACCCATGTTTGACTTTAGGGTTTTAATTGTTATTATATTGCATTATTATAAGTTGTTCTTGTGTCCATAATAATCATTACTGTGTGGCTTTACGTGGTATGTTTATGATCGTAAATGCAAAGTATTATCAATAACAAAAGTGAAAGATTAATGATAAAGAAAAGTGGAACGTAATTGAAATACTGCAAGTCTTGCAAGCATATAGGAGGTGCACGACCATGTTGTCATTAGCTCAACTGTGATGCACACAGGGTCAATAATAGAGGTTGACATGACCCTTGTCGCATACCCTAGGTGTCTGGGTCACCACAGGCCCAACACCAGTTTCATGCACAATGTTTGGGGTATTACACATTGGTCCATATAGATAGTGAAAGATAATGATAAAAGTGGGAAATGAACAAATGCGTACAGTAAAGAAAGAAAGAAAGAAAGTATTACGAGGTATGTTTGACACGTGCTCACGTACAAAAGTAAGAAAAGTATTTTATTGAATGAGTATTTTCAGATATATATATTATACAAGGTATTTTAATACTTTTAAAACTATAACTCATTCAGCAATACTAACTTTTATACATTTTTAGTTGGCAGGTGAATATTGCTGAGGATGGCACGTGGGAAAAGCTACTCGGCAGGGCAAGACTGACATACGTTCATGATTAATAATTTTGTTGCTTTGTAATGCACTTAAACAATCTTTTGTCACTGATAACAATTATGGGTGTATTGCATAGCAACAGTTTTCATTAATGAATGGATGACTTCTGATATTAATTCTGCTACATTGTTTTATGAAATTTATATTATTATGTATCTATGATGCGATGAATGACCAACTGTGAGGTGCCCGGAAACAGGGCCTTACATTGGCCCAGTAGCTTATCAATTGAACTTACCCAAAGAACTCAGTGGAATACATAACGTGTAGGGTTTGTTAGAACATAAAATCAAAGTTTAACCTTTTAAACTTTCAGAAAAAAGCAGCGGATATATATTTTGAAACATGATTATAAAACTGAAAAAAATCATGTTCTTTAGGTGACAAATACATGTATAAAACAAACCCATATTACAAAGGATCATATTATGTGAATAAACAAGCTATGTAAACATAAAACGAGCATTATGGACAACCATATAGAGGCTGCCATAGACTACCTTTCAGCAGCTCAAAAGGGTTGAGATCTTTGAAGATGATGATGTTTTGAGCAGCAATCCTTCAAGGTGGAGGACCTCAAATCGTGATACCCACAAGCCTTCCAAACACTTACTTGCTAGGTAGTGTTACACCAAGCCTTGTCCCTCTTCTTGAACCCGAAATTTCAGCCAACAAGTAGCTTCAAGTTCAGCCAAAAATCACTTGGAAATCAGCCAAAGATCTCGAAAATCTTGAGAGAAGAAGGAGAGAAAGACTTTTGCTTATGTGAGAGAGAAAGAGAGTGTTCAAGTGGTAATAATGATAGAGTGTTTTGCTAATAAAGTCTTGCATGAAACAAGACGAAAATGAGGTTTCCAAGGCCCTTGGGCGGCCGAGTTTGGGTGTTCAAAAAGGTTTCCCACCTTTTTCGTCCTTTATTTTTTATAACACTCTTTCAATTTAATTAACTTATAAAATTAAATACTTAGTTTAATTTTATAACATAACACTCTTTTATATTTCATTATTTAACCAATTTAAATAATGATACATAAACTTATCTCATGAACATATTATCCACATAATGACGTTCTATCACAAAAGCAATATTTAGAAAACCAATTTTCTAAATAGGTGTTAAACATTTATTGTATGATCTTATCAATAAATAAGTGTTTGTTAGTGTTTGTATAGCCTGTTATTAGGTATGACCTGACTTGGATCATAACGTACTAACCACATCAATCTTGTATGTGTCTTGAGCATATAAGATCCTACAATCTCCCACTTGCATAAGATTCATAGAAGATTGATGCAAGCAGTAAATACCGCCAATCAACGATTTACTACCCTTAATACGTATGACTAAGTGCCATTCAATAACATCATCCCCTTCAAGTACCATACTTGAAATGTTTTAGGTGAATCAATCATCTATCCTTTTGTCACAGATGTCATGTTAAATTCTAGAGACACGGAGTGATCATTCTCATTGATTTAACTTTATCAGGCCTTAGACATCTTACTCTCAACGAATAAGAGGGACAAATTCCTTCTTGACTACATACATCTATCACAATTACCTTATATCATACCTTAACTCAGACTTATGTACTGCCATATTTCAGAACAGCGAAGAACTGAGTCAAAGTATAATGTTTGGTAAATATCAAGACCCACTATGTATCTCAGGTCAGAGGATACCAAATGATGTTCGCCTTTACTCAAAATTACTTATGATCAATCAGGAAGATTCCATGTAGTAACATTTGAGATGCAGGTCAGTCCAATATTTGCATCCCACAAATATCTATGAACCTTGGTAGCAACCTTCTGCTCTATATTCATCCATATGAATATTTACCAATCCAAATTCATAATAATCTTACCCTCATACTTGTTCCCACAAGTCTGAACGACTACGGACATTTAGAGTAAACAATTTACTCATGGATTAAGCATGCTAAATTGGAATATTAATTGAAACATTATAACCAAATAATTTTATTCAAATAATAAAATGTTCCACAAATCCACATACAAAATAACAGATCAAGTCCAATCACTAGAATATCGAAGTCCCATGGCACAAGTATGACCTTCATGCTTTGCCTTTTCAAAGAGCTTCATGAGAGGATCCGCAATGTTTTGATCCGTGTGAACTTTGCGAATACATATCTTTCCCTTTTCAACTTCATCTCGTATGTAGTTGAATCTCTGCTCAATGTGCCTAGTCTTTTGATGAGCACTAGGTTCCTTGATTTGAGCAATCGCACCCTCGTTATCACAAAAGATCTCTAGGGGGTCCTGAATGGAAGGGACAACCCCTAGATCGGCAATTAATTTCTTTAACCATGTAGCTTCTTGAGCTGCCAATGAGGCGGCGACGTATTTTGATTCTGTAGTTGATAGAGAGCCACCACATCCTGTTTGGAGCTCTTCCAAGAGACCGCTCCTCCATTCAAAATGAAAATATATCCCGATTTTGACCGTGTATCATCACGATCGGTTTGGAAACTCACATTCGTGTAACCCATTACAATGAGTTCCTCATCACCAGATCCATAGACTAGGAACATATCTTTTGTCCTCCTCAGGTACTTAAGTATGTTCTTAACAGCCATCCAATGACTGTTTCCAGGATTTTGCTGGTATCGGCTTGTCATGCTTAACGCGCATGACACATCCGGCCGAGTGCATATCATTGCATACATGATGGATCCAATAGCAGATGCGTATAGGATTGCCTTCATTTTATCTTGCTCATCCTTTGAGCTTGGACATTGAGTTGTACTCAATATCGTCCATCTTTGAATAGGTACCGTACCTTTCTTAGAGTTCTCCATCTTGAACCTTTTCAAGATCTTATCAATGTATGCACTTTGATTCAAACCATCAACCGCCTTGATCTATCCCTATAGATCTTTATTCCTAGAATATAGGCGGCTTCACCGAGATCCTTGATGGAAAAACAACTTCCAAGCCAGGCTTTTACACCTTCCAAGGTTGTAATGTCATTTCCGAATAGTATCATGTCATCAACATACAATACTAGGAAAGTGATGATGCTCCCACTAGCTTTCTTATAAACACAAGCTTCATCAGCGTTCTTTATGAATCCGAATTTAATTACTTCTTTATCAAAACGGTGATTCCAACTTCTTGATGCTTGTTTCAATTCATAGATTGATTTCTTTAACTTGCATACTTTATTAGGATGTTTTGGATCGACAAAACCCTCAGGCTGAACCATATAGACGTCTTCCTCAAGATATCCATTTAGGAAAGCGGTTTTGACATCCATTTGCTAAATCTTATAATCATAATGAGCAGCTATGGCAAACAATATCCTTATAGACTTTAGCATCACAACAGGTGAGAAGGTTTCATCATAATCAACCCCTTGAGTTTGAGTGAAACCCTTTGCTACAAGTCTAGCCTTATAAGTATCCAAGTTTCCATGCATATCGGTTTTCTTCTTGAAAACCCACTTACTTCCAACTACCTTGATATTAAGAGGTGGTACAACAAGTTCCTAAACTTGATTGTCATACATGGATTGCATCTCAACGTTCATGGCTTCAAGCCATTTGTCACAATCCGAATTGGACACCTCATTATGGTATGTGGTTGGTTCATCTGAATCTACCAGATAGCATCCATCAATGAAATATCCGTGTCTTTCAGGTGGATTACTAGTTCTACCACTTCTGCGAACGTTTTGTGTGTATTGATCAACCGCTTGATCATCCTCAACATCCTCATGTTGAGTGCTAGTTTCAACCAAACGTGCATCGGGTTGTGGTTCTAGATCCTCCTCAAGATCCACTGTTCTTCTGCTAGTTTCTTCCATAAGGAACTTTTCTTTTAAGAACTCACCCTTTCTAGCAACAAACACCTTTTATTCTAGTGGATCATAGAAATAGTACCCCATAGAATCTCTAGGATATCCAACAAAGATACACTTGGTGGATCGGACTTCCAATTTGTTTGGGGTGGGAGTCTTAACATAAGGCTCAAAACCCCAGACCCTTAAGTATGATAGGGATGGAACTCTTCCATGCCATATTTCAAAGGGTGTCCTTTCCACCTTTTTGGTTAGGGTCATATTTAGAATAGGGGCCGCGGAGAGCAAAGCGAAACCCCAAAATGATAGAGGCAATGTGCTTCTAGCCATCATAGATCGGACCGTATCCAATAAGGTTTGATTCCTCCTCTCAGATACACCATTATGTTGTGGTGTTCCAGGTGGAGTGAGTTGTGAGACAATCCCACAACTCTTAAGATGATCTTGAAAAGCATCACTTAGGTATTCACCTCCTCTATCGGTGCGGAGGACTTTAATTGACTTGTTGAGTTGATTTTCTACTTCATTCTTGAAGATTTTGAACGTTTCAAAAGCTTCATCTTTGTGCCTTAATAAGTACACATACCCATAGCGACTATAATCGTCGGTAAAGGTAATGAAGTATCTTTCACCATTCCTAGTCATTGGCTTAAAAGGACCACATACATCCGAATGTGTGATTCCTAATAAATCTTTTGCCCTTTCGTTAGTACCACTAAAGGGTGCCCTAGTCATTTTTCCATGTAAACAAGATTCACATACATCAAATGAATCACATTTATTTGTTTTTAAAAGACCATTCTTTTGAAGTGTTTGTATACGTTTCTTGTTTATATGACCAAGACGACAATGCCAAAGATAGGTATCACTCAAATCCAACTTGAGTTTCTTTGTGTTAGTTTGGTAAAATGAACTATTTAAAGTATTTTCATGAACCAATTCATAAATACTATTAATGGGAATAGCTTTAAAATAGAACATATCATTTAAAGAAACATGAATATCATTTTCAACAAAAGATAATACATAATCATAATGTCTTAATTAGGATACAGAAATAATGTTCCTAGTCAAACTAGGAGCATACAAAATATTCTTCAAAATTACATCCAAGCCACTTGGAAGTTTTAGGATGTAGTCTCCGCGGGCTTCAACTATGACTTTAGTTCCATTGCCCATGAAGAGGCTAACATCCCTTTGATTGAAGTCCCTACTTCTTGTGAACCCCTACAACAAATTGCAAATATGAGTTCCACATCCGGTATCCAATACCCATGTGTTAGAAGATGTAACATTAAGATCAATATGAATCATGTATATTGTACCTGAGGTCTGGGCGGTATCCCTCTTTGCTTTCAACTCTTGGAGATGGACAGGACAATTCCTTGCCCAATGTCCAATCTCTCCACACTTGCAGCATGGGTCATTAGTAGCAACCTTTTGCTTCTTCTCTTGTGGTTTGGGTGGCACCCTTGCCACTCCTTTCCCCTTTCCCCAAACGGGTCCCTTACCCTTGGCAACTTTTGCCTTGGGTGCGGGATGAGGCCTTTTCTTGTTCCCACCTTCATTGATGGTGAGAACGGGTAAAACTCTTTTACCCATGGCCACCTCGGCCGTTTGGAGCATAGAGTGAAGCTTACCAATGCTCTTGTCCCATGCGTTCATGTTATAGTTCAACACAAACGTCTCGAACCTCTTGGTAAGGCCATTGAGGATCAAATCCATGGCCAACTCCTTCGAGACGGGACAGTTTAGCCTTTCGAGGCGGTCGATGTGACTTTTCATCTTAAGTACATAAGATGAAACAGATTGGTTGTCATCCATACGACATGCATGAAGCGCTTGAACCGTTTTAAAGCGTGCAACCCTTGCTTGCTGTTGGAACGTTTCCTTCAGCTGGGTTATCATGTCATAGGCTCCGTGATTTTCATACTCCTTTTGGAGATCCGGAGTCATGCTTGCCAACATGAGGCAAGACACTTGGTCCGAGTCCTCAGTGTATTTTAACCAATCGTTAAAGGCCTCCTCATCATCCTCACTAGGTTGATCGGGGATAGGGTCGTCTAAACCATACGCTCGTTTCTCTTGCTTGAGAACGATTCTCAAGTTTCGAAACCAATCAATAAAATTGTTATGGTTTAGACGTTCCTTTTGGAGAATCGCTCTTAAAGATTGGGCGGACGCGGCTGAATTTTCATTGTTATCATGGTTATTGGAGGGCATCTACAAAATTTAACAAAGATCAATTTTAGTATTTTCGATATTGATATTTTAATAATAAATACCTTTTAAGGTTATTTTCATATTAAAATCTAGAACCCAACATTACATTTAAATTGTGGTTAGGTGACCTTTATCCCACGATTTAAATTAATAAGGTGGTCAACGATTGACGGTTGCAACCATTTGCAACTTCTAGAGGTATAGGATCGACTTTAAACATCATATGTAAAGTCGGCATGTTAATCCCATCAACACCATTTGGAAACCATATTTTAGGTGATCCATTTAACATGGTTTGCAAATCAAGTTACCCTACTTGCACACACATGTGAACTTTTCCAACATAGGTGGTTAGGTGATCTTTATCCCATAAATGTTGTAATCCCACCTCAAATCATAAGTTCCCTCAAAATGGTTAGGTGACCTTTATCCCATTGAGAATTTCCAAGTGACTCAAGCGTTGTGGAAAAAGGACGGTGTTAGACTTGTTTAAAATATTTAGAGATTTCTTAATTCTAGTTTAGAAAACTCTATGTACTTGTATTTGCATGCTTACAAATACTTGGTACCCTATGGTCCTTTTAATAAAACCCATTTTATTATGAAATCATTAATCCTTTTAATAACCATTTATTAACACTTAATAATTAAGAACCATTTTTATATTAGCTTGTTTATCATATCCAAATATCACACCATCATTCACAAAATCACAATCAAACAAGCGTAACATAAACAACCACATGTGCATAACCATAGCTACTATTGTGACCACACTTGTTTGCCATCACAAGTGTGGTCATTTGGTCTTTCCTAAGGGTTGAATACAACACAAAGATGAGATCTTCATAGACTCCCACTTGAACTTGCATCCATATGCTTCAAGTCCTTCTCTTTGTATCTTCCTCTTGTGCTTCCTTCCCGAGCATCTTCTTTTACAAAATATATATCCTAATACATATTTTCTAGTAAAAGAAAAATACTCCTAATCTATTATTACATCCTAATGAATAAATAGATAAAATACAAGCACAAAAATTTTCAACCCAATTGAATGAATATAATCAAATAAATGCATTCAATCCAAACCGAAACGACACAAGGTCAAAGCTAGGTTATGCACTATCAAATGAACAATCACAAACATCATTCAATAAACAAAATAAACCCCATCAAACCCCAAATTTTCAGCCAACATAAACTGAAAATTAGGGTTTGTTTGTCCAAACAAGCAATAACCAAAAATATCAACCAATTGACATTCCTATCTTTCAAAGTTTAATCATAAGCATGAAGATATAACTTTGAAAGACATGGGGTTTATTAAATCAACCAAAATCAGCCTCTAATGAGTTGATAAACATCCTTTAAAACCAATTTTTAAAGGGTAAGAACAAGCAAGCTATCCACATAACCGGCTCTGATACCATTGTACGGTTTGTTAGAACATAAAATCAAAGTTTAACCTTTTAAACTTTCAGAAAAATGCAGCGGATATATATTTTGAAACATGATTATAAAACTGAAAAAAAATCATGTTCTTTAGGTGACAAATACATGTATAAAACAAACCCATATTACAAAGGATCATATTATGTGAATAAACAAGCTATGTAAACATAAAACGAGCATTATGGACAACCATATAGAGGCTGCCATAAACTACCTTTCAGCAGCTCAAAAGGGTCGAGATCTTTGACGATGATGATGTTTTGAGCAGCAATCCTTCAAGGTGGAGGACCTCAAATCATGATACCCACAAGCCTTCCAAACACTTACTTGCTAGGTAGTGTTACACCAAGCCTTGTCCCTCTTCTTGAACCCGAAATTTCAGCCAACAAGTAGCTTCAAGTTCAGCCAAAAATAACTTGGAAATCAGCCAAAGATCTCGAAAATCTTGAGAGAAGAAGGAGAGAAAGACTTTTGATTATGTGAGAGAGAAAGAGAGTGTTTAAGTGGTAATAATGAAAGAGTGTTTTGCTAATAAAGTCTTGCATGAAACAAGACCAAAATGAGGTTTCCAAGGCCCTTGGGCGGCCGAGTTTGGGTGTTCAAAAAGGTTTCCCACCTTTTTCATCCTTTATTTTTATAACACTCTTTCAATTTAACTAACTTAAATACTTAGTTTAATTTTATAACATAACACTCTTTTATATTTCATTATTTAACCAATTTAAATAATGAAACATAAAATTATCTCATGAAAATATTATCCACATAATGACGTTCTCACAAAAGCAATATTTAGAAAACCAAATTTCTAAATAGGTGTTAAACATTTATTGTATGATCTTATCAATAAATAAGTGTTTGTTAGTGTTTGTATAGCCTGTTATTGGGTATGACCTGACTTGGATCATAACGTACTAACCACATCAATCTTGTATGTGTCTTGGGCATATAAGATCCTACATAACGTATTTCACGTGTCAAATATGAGGAAATGCCTAGCCGATGAATCACTTGTCGTTCCATTAGAAGAGCTGGAAATCAA